>JARFIW010001135.1:1188320-1521767 GCA_036346225.1 Platerodrilus igneus | reverse complement strand
TGGTCTGTACCGTTATTGTTTGAAGACGAAAGCCTAGTGGAATTGGAGTTATCTGAGTATTTGTATAACATAAAATTTGTAGAAATATTAGTAGTTTTATAGTCTGGAGATTACCAGTTGCTCGAGTTACTTATTATTTACAGGAGGTGCCTGCAGTTGGTCACTTGGCTTCAGGACGGCTGGAAGGCGGCGCTTGTATCTGGATTCCAGGTATTAGTATTTAATATCTACGCAGTGCTTTAATCAAATTTATAAAAGTGGAACTAGTGTTTGGGAATACTTTTGGCTTTTAAAATTATTTGAAAAATCCTTGAATATTTGTTTGGGTGTCTAGTTGAGAGGTGTTTGCTTAGGACGGACCCACCCTAGGTAGATTCCGCCACGTGTTTGACGGCCCTGTAAAATATTTAAGTGCAGCAGCCGTGTAAAATATTTAAAGATAAATTGTGTGGCATAACTCAACAAGGCTCTAAAATAAGACAAGGAGTGACAGATAGATATATTACGCCTATCACTAATAAGGTAGGATCACAGTATATATAACAATATATATATATATATATATATATAAAGTAAGATGTATCTGTAAACAAACTCTTATGAAAATAATAAGAGCCATTGACAAATACAAATCGGGCTGGTAGTTATATAGCCATTAACAAAACATAACCTTTATTACTTCATAGGGGAGGAAACATCCACTGACCAATGGTTTCGGCTAGTTAGACTCATCATAGTGGAATAGTTCCCAAGAACCCTATGAAGTAATCGAAGCTATTATAATGATATAATTTCGAAACAATCACTGTACTATGGCAAAAGTAAATAAAACCGCCATCAGGTGATAAAAACCAACACTACTAAAGTGTGGAAGTACAGAATTGAACCCAAACTACATAATAAATTTTATAAATGACTATAAAAGTACGTCTGGCCTTCCACTCTGATGAGGCTAACTAGCCGAAACCATTGGTCAGTGGATGTTTCCTCCCCTATGAAGTAATAAAGCTTATGTTTTGTTAATGGCTATATAACTACCAGCCCGATTTGTATTTGTCAATGGCTCTTATTATTTTCATAAGAGTTTGTTTACAGATACATCTTACTTTTTATACAATTTTCTTATTGCGGACTGCAAATAACTTGTCTTTGTATATATATATATATATATATATATATATTGCTATGATAAGAAGGTAATTTAAGGGTATATTAAGTCATAGGGGTCGTAAGACTCATGTAAATATTATTACCGTTTAGAAAACCAAACAATTCCATCATTAAATGGGAGTAAATCGACAATTTTAAATAAAGTCAATAGCAAACACACTGTATATAAATCGTGACTAATTTGGGAAGCACATTCTTCAATAACCAGATCCTACTTAGCAAGATTAATATCGTGTACGTCGTATAATACGTTTTAAATTAGATATATAAGTCTATAATTGAAAAGAAACGAGCAAAAGTAATGTTTTAAACGCAACTAGTTTTATTAAAATAAACATGCAATCGATGAAGGTAACGAACCTGGGATCCTAGCTATATAATAACATTATTCAAAATATTAACGCATAAATAAGTAAACGCATTTAAATACGTCATTGTAGAAATGTTAATACGCGACCAAAAGACATTGTATTTTCATAAAAGCCAACATATTTGGAGTAATAAACAATAAATAACAGACGATCCGTAATGTGATAAAATTTGAATTATAGCAAACACAAACAAGACGTGACAAAATGTAATAGAAATTTGGATTTTCTGAGAAATATGCTACATAATATAGAACGCCATTGTGAGAAATAAAGCGTTTTAACACGAGTCTGGACAGGAGATAAGGAGAAATACCGAGTCCTGCAGTGATAGCGCAAGGTCCGATGCATTAATCAACGAACACGCGAGGAAAACCAATAGGTAAAATAGGTAGGTGGAGTCCTTAAATAGTACGCGTATCTTGTAAACATCCAGTATCTCTGCGACCAAGGCACTAACCACATCAGTGAAACGTAAATTACTACGCAAAGTAAACTTAGTAAAAATAAATAATTAAGTGAAATCAAAGTGCAAAGTCAAGTGCCAATAAATACAATAGAAGCGGCTGTCCGCTTTTAAAAACCTTTGGTGAATTATTAATTAAATATAATTCTAATATTTAAGAATTTAGGGCTTCAATTAAACTTCCAAATAAATTTCCAATTTAAACTTCCAAATAAGCTTCAAACAACGACGTATAAACTACAAGTCATTCCAAGTAAATATAAAGAATATGCAGACTATAAGAATTAAAATAAAACTAAACATAAATCTGGGTAAAATCCGAAGGAAGAATTCAAGCAAATTTAAGTAATTATTCTGGTCAACAAGTTGAGGAAACTACGCTAAGAATTAACTGGGAGAAGCTGTAACAGAGAATCAAATTGGAAACAATCCCGGGGTGCTGACCATCCACATATAGAGTCAGTTCCAGGAAACAAACAGTGAAAACACAGGTCAGAGATTTATAATCCTTTATTAGTATAAGACTGTATTTTCAATTTTTTTGAACTTTTCCTTTTATTTATATCGAAATATTTGTAAGGGTCATCAAAAATATTTTGAGAATTTATAAAAATTGATAGATCATTTAATCGTTCAAAAGGGCTTCAAAGTAAATTATAGTGGTATTTTTGCTGACTTTCAGGAAGGATGATTTTGGTGGAATTAGATAAATATTAATATTTTATTCAGGGGCTAATTTTTGAATATAAAATAAAATTAATAAGTTATTAGAAAATAAAAGTGTAAATATTCTCGATCATTATATAAATTTTGGATTGCTTCATTTACATTATTTTAACTGATAAAAGCTAGATATAAAGGGGGTTAAAGTCTTTATTGTCGTAGGGCACTCTGTGTTGAATAGATTGAGCTAGCCAAGGCAAATATAAAAGGAGTTATAAGATTTAGAGACGCATAGTAAAAAGCGGAGTACGAACATAGCATGTATCCTTCGGATAGAAAGAGGTAAAACAAATGGGGGGAAATTCTTATGCAGAAGTAAAGAGTAATGTAAACATTACTAAGTGTCGTAAACTAGAGGATTGCACGAACAGAACTTGTTATTGATGGAATTAAAGAAGTCGTGCAAAGAAACAAAGTCTGTTATATTTTGCAGTTCAAAAATCAAGTGGCACGGTACGTCTCCAACTACTGGTTAGAGAAAGCATTGCAAAAGAAAACTATGGATTTAAATTATAAAATATGGATTAAATTGGATGCGTTAAGACCAACTTCAAAAATAAAGGTCAAAGTATAGCTCAGGACAAAAGATTTGTGACAGATTTCCAGCTACCCCAGTGATGGAGTTGTATTTGTGGGAGGCATCTTTTTTTAAATTTATTTAATTTGACCAGAATTTCATTGAGCGGTTTTACCATATTTTAGAGAAAGGTAACGTATAAGGTAACGAATTTAAGAAATCCGAAGCAAAGGAGGTCCGCGCGGAACAACCGTCTTCCGTATAGGGATAATGGAATTGCTGAGACAGATAGTTTGGCGCCGTTCAATTATCAAAGTAAAAATGATCTTCCAGGATAGGTGAATATTGTAACGTAGTTTACTTGTATTCCGGCCATATGTATTTATTATGTTTATATTTTCTACGTATGATTAATATTTTCTTTTATAGAAATTCCCTCCTGCGCCACCTTAGTTAGCCAAAGCACCCTTAAATGCCAGACCATCTTGTCCCAGTAATTTCTTCGATATTTTCGATACCCGGAAGACGATTATTCCAGATACGTTTCCTTGCCTTCGATGTTCTAATATCTCGTCACCTCGTTTTCTACATTACTTAACCATACCTTAAATGTACCCCTTAACTTTCTATCAAATTAAACTAACTTTTCAAAATAATGGTCTCTCCCAAATATGACCTTGTTACTGAAATAGCTGAATATCCTTTTACTAGGATCATCTTTACCTATTTTATAAATAACTACAAATAATAACACATCTAAGCTTAAACTCTATTAACAGTGAGTTTCTGAAATACAATTGCACGAATATTGAAATTAAAAATACAAACCTAATCTACATAGATACTAACAGAACCCCTTAAAAACATTAATCCGTAAATAAAACTAACCATTCCACAGTTTTATCTTTCCAGATTGATCTAATACGATATTTTAAATCCCACTTATTAAGAAATGTCTTTAGCAACAATACAGGGAAAAATAACGCAATACCAACTTCTTCATTAACCGTTGCAATATCCAATGTCCAGCAATAACTTCACCAATAAAGCGGAACTTCTAAATTCAGTATACACTAATTCCATCGCTAATTTAATCCAACAAATAATTGTTTACATAATTTCTTAATTTGCACTACAGAAATACGAATAATTTACAATTAAGTTTTAAATTTGCATGTATATAATTAAATATCATAACCAAACGAAAACTTATTAGGTACTCACTGCTTTAATATTCCAGGTTATCTTTAAAACTAAAGATGAACGATGTCCAGGGACGCCAATGGTTTACCTGGTTCTTACTTTCTCGGTACGTTAGGTTACCACATTCCATCTATTTGAACTTCAAGTTTCGTTGAGAAGTGAAACTAGTTTATCACCCTTTCATGGTTAGTAACCCTAACTGACTCGAATATAAATTCTACAATTCACGTGCTTGATCTTCTAACCTGCGTATCCAGCAAAGCTCAAAACAATTTGACACCGGCCCCTGAAGGCTTTTAACTTACTACCAATGTCACGTCCGAACTCATTCATACATCATTTCTTTCCTCACTTAACTTACCAACTTTTTGAAGTTATTCCAACATTTCAACCTTTCTGCGTCAAAGATTTGGTTCTCACATTTTGTGCGTTTGAACTAATCTTATTTGAAGTCAATGTCGTTCTGTCCGTGTCAACGCATTAATTTTATGATGCTTTACGGTTTTGTTTTTTGAACCCCATGTGAATTTATACAAATATTACTATGAAGGGTGTTATCCTCGGACTTTAACGATAAATTTTCTAGTTTAATACAATGTGTAAATTTTGGGTCGCTACTGCTATTTGTATAAAATGTGCTAGATGCTTTTTGTTTTATTTATTTGTTCTAGTTTAATATCATATTGAAATAGCCTCTTTATAAAAGGTAAACTACCAAGCTTCTATAAATTCTTCAAAAGTAATTTCTTGCTGAAGCTCATTGAACTATGTAAATTATACAAATTCATTTCTATGATCTAATGTGTACTTAAATAACGCGCGAGCGTTACAATGTAAAAATTTGTATTTATAACGCCTAATTATCTTTTAGCAACTTGTGGGTACTGTTATGCTGAAACATACCAATTACATTGTTAAATACGCACTGAAAACGCCGCCGTTTAACAAACAAACATACAAGGATACAAATTGTATAAAAAGTTTAAAAATTCAAAAATTAAAGCTACTTTGAAAATAATATGCATTTATTTTTTCAATTGAATGGAGATATACTGTGTACACTCATTTATTAGTCACGCAGCGCTACCAACTTATTTTCAAAATAGTAAGAAGCTTATAGAAATTGATCATGTATAAAAATAAGGAGCGGGTGTGCCAGTGCTGTCAATCAAAACTCGTCAAGAACTAATTGTTTTAAAATACTTTTATTTCATCCCGACTATTTGTAAATATATTTGCATCTGAGGGCTATTGTTTCATGGTATTTAGAGAATAAAGAATAAATGAATAAACGATCACGATAAAAAAGCCGGTTTTTTAAACTACATAAAAGAAATAATGGTACAGAATGCCGATTTTAGGTTTTCTAATAATTATTTATAATTTCCTAACTTTGGCACTTAATTTCACAAAGGAAAATTTTCAGTAATTCGACCTTCAAAATAGAGTTTTGAAAAACCGCGAGACTTCTACTCTATGACAAACGCTTTGAGTATGTCTAAAATAATAAATTAAAGATAATTTGCAATTTTTTATAAATTTCTGTGTAGAAACATGATTTGGTATTCAATTTTCGGGTTACATATTTTTTTTAATTTTTGAAATATTTATTGTGATGTAATTAATACATAATATGAACTGGGAAAGTTATTTTTTATGCTGTGCTTTTAACACAACTGACACAGGAATGTGGTAATTTGTGAAGGAATACTTTTAGGAACTAGCTCTCTGTATTGAACTATAGATACTACTTTGTTACAGGTTTAGGAACGAGTTGCTTAGTATATATGTATTCGTATTTATCTAAAGGGTCTTCCAATGAGAAATTCCAAACTTTGACAATTGGTAGCGGTCATATTGTTGAACCTACATATGTCAAAGTGGGTGTCATTTATTCAGTCTGTTTCGCCAAATCACCATGGACGGATATAGCGTTCAACAACAAGTGCAAATAGTAAAATTGTTTTATAAAAGTGGGTGTTCTGTTCGGACAACGTTCCGCGCGCTTCGCTCATTTTACGGTGCCATAATCGTTCTACCGTTATTCGTAGTGTGGTTGATAAATTTGAGTCCATTGGTTCAATAAACAATCAACCAACACCCGTACGACAACGAAGCGTAAGATCTGCCGAAAACATCGCCGCTTGCCGTGAAAATGTGCAGGAAAATCCGAGACAGTCGATTTCGCGTCGCTCACAAGAACTAGGCCTTTCGCAGACCACAACTCGGCGAATTTTGCGTCGTGACTTGGGTCTGCATCCGTACAAAATTTAACTTACTCAGGAGCTGAAGGTAAACGACCATAGACAACGACTTGTGTTTGCTAAATGGATTTTTATCAAAAAATCATCTTCAGCCATCAGGCGCATTTCTGGATGAATGGGTACGCCAACAAACAAAATTGTCGAATTTGGAACGATACCAATCCATAGAAGATCCTAGAGTGTCCAATGAATCTCGAAAAGGTCACTGTTTGGTGTGAATTTTTGGCTAGCTGCCTCATCTGTCCCTATTTCTTTTAGAGCGACGTTGGCCAGGCTACCACCGTCAACGGCGAGCGTTATAAGTCGATAATTACCAACTTCTTTTGGTCTAAATGTGCGAAAATATTGTTGAAGTAAGATTACTGTTAGGAATGTTTTACTGTACAAAAACGGGTGCAAATAGTGTTAAGGTAAGTTTATGGCTAAAAATGATTTATTGTCAGGAAACCATACTCAAGCGGTCACGATTGCGAAAATATTGTTGAAGTAAGGTTACTGTTAGGAACGTTTTACTACTAAAAAGCTATACTCGACTGAATACGTGTATGATAATAGTGTTGAGAAAAGGCTTTATTAGAAATGTTTGTCTACTAAGAAACTATACTCGAACGGGTATATGCTAAAAAATAGCGTTGAGGCTATGTTACTGTTAGAAATATTTTATTGTAGATGCAAAATACCCAGTAAGATAAATGAGGGAAAATTGTTTTAAGATCGAGTTACCGTTAGAAATACTTTACTAAGATAAATACCCAAAGGAATACATGTGTGAATATCTGCCGAAAACATCGCCACTGTCCGTGAAAGTATGCAGGAAAATCCGAGGCTGTCGATTTCGCGTCGCTCACAAGAACTAGGCCTTTCGCAGACTACAACATGGCGAATTTTGCGTCGTGTCTTGGATCTGCACCCGTACAACATTCAACTTACCCAGAAGCTGAAGGTAAACGACCATAGGCAACGACTTGTGTTCGCTGAATGGGCTCTGGAGCAGTTGGAAACTGACCCTAATTTTTATCAAAAATCATCTTCAGCCATGAGGCCCATTTCTGGATGAATGGGAACGTCAACAAACAAAATTGTCGAATTTGGAACGATACCAATCCACAGACGATCCTAGAACGTTCAATGCATCCCGAAAAAGTCACTGTTTGGTGTGGATTTTGGGCTGACGGCCTAATCAGTGCCTATTTCTTTCAGAACGACGTTGGCCAGGCCATCACCTTTACCGTCAACGGCGAGCGTTATAGGTCGATGATTACCAACTTCTTTTGCCCTAAATGTGCGAAAATAGTGTTGAAGTAAGATTACTGTTAAGAATGCTTTACTTTACAAAAACGGGTACAACTGTGCAAATAGTGTTGAGGTAAGGTTATGGCTAAAAATGTTTTATCGTCAGGAAACTATACTCAAGCGGCTACAATTGCAAAAATATTGTTGAATCAAGGTTACTGTTAGGAACGTTTTACTATTTAAAAATTATACTCGACTGGGTACATGTACAATAATAGTGTTAAGAAAAGGCTTTATTAGAAATGTTTTTCTACTGAGAAACTATACTCGGACGGATGTATGCTAAAAAATAGTGTTGTGGCTAAGTTACTGTTAGAAATATTTTATTGTAGATGTAAATACCCAGTAAGATACACGAGGAGAAATTGTTTTAAGGTTGAGTTACCGTTAGAAATACTTTACTAAGATAAATACCCAAACGAATACATGTGTGAATATGGTGTTGCGGTTCTATTACTGTTGCGATTGTATTTCTACTAAGGAACTTTACTCGATCGGGTATATGTGCGAAAATGGTGTTGAAGAAAGATTACTGTTGAGAATACTTTGCTATAAAGAAACTATACTCGAACCGCTATATTTGCATAAATAGTATTAATGTAAGGTTACTGTTAGAGATGTTTTACTACTAAGAAGCTATACTCGAACGGATACATGTGTGAAACCATTGATGCTAAGTTACCGTTAGGAATATTTTATTACTAAGACAAAATACCCATCATGGTGCATAGGCGAAAATAGCGTTGAGTTAGGCTACCCTTAGAAATGTTTTACAACTAACTAAAAATAACTATACGGGCACATGTGCGAAAATGGTGTTGAAGTTAGGTTACTGCTAGGAATGTACACATCTAAGAAAAAATACCCATACATGCGAAAATAGTGTTGAAGTAAGGTTGCCGTTAGGAATGTTTTACGACTAACCCACTCTAGTCATACCAAAAATGTGCCAATAAAGTGTTGAGATAATATTATTGTTAGGATCGTTTACTATCAAGAAACTCGAACGGATACAAATCCAAAAATAATATTGAGACGAGGTTATAGTTAAAAATATTTTACGATGAAGGCACTAAACTCATACGAACAAATGTGCCAATATAGTGTTAAGGTAAGGTTATTGTTAGGAATGTTTACTACTAAGAGACTATACTCGAACGGATACACACACGTACGAAAATAATATTGAGACGAGGTTACTGTAAGGAATGTTTTATTACTAAGAAACTATACTCGAACAGGTACACCCGCGAAAATAGTGTTAAGATTAGGCGACTGTTAACAATGTTCTACTGCTAAGAAGCAATACTCGAACGGCTAAATGTGCAAAAGGTATTGAGGCAAGTTTACTGTTAGGAATGATTTATTACTAAGAAACTATACTTGAGCGGGTACATGTGCAAAAATAGTATTGACGTAAGGTTACTGTTAGGAATGTTTTACTATTAAGAAACTATACTCGAATAAGTACACGTGCGAAAATAGTGTAGAAGTAAGGTTACTGTTAGGAATATTACACTACTAAGAAATGATACCCAAACGGGCACATGTTCGTAAATCCTGTTCAGATAAGGTTACTGTTTACTGTTTTACTACTAAAAAGTATACTCAAATGGATATATGTGCTAATATAGTATTAAAGTTACGTTACGGTTAAGAATGTTCTATTACTAAAACAAAAAGAACCGAAACGGGTACATGGGTAAAAAATAGTGTTACGGTAAGTGCGACGAGCACTTACTGATAATATAAGGGTTCGTTTCAGCTATTGCAAGAAGCTTATATTAAGTTTAATTCCGCGTCAATCCTTTTACACCATACAAAGATCTAAAGTTCACCAATGAATTGTAACAAAAAATCAAAATCCGTACTTTTTGCTCTTTCTACAAAAATTCCTTTTCAATTTTTCACACAATACTAAATTAAAATTAGATGGTTGACTTGCCAGCTGCATAATACAGGATAACCTTTGGCTTACGTAGCTTAAAAAATGTGGAAACACGTTTTTTTGTGAACATCTTTCAAACGGTTATCGTCACATAAACTTGTCAATGTTATCTAGGAACATTGGTGAATTAGATACGAAAAAGCGTTGCAAAATCTTTTGAGTTTACTCCAAACGCTCTCTATCTAGGGCTTAGTGGTTAGTTGGCTTGCGTGTGACTACTATACCTAACGTCCAGGTTTCGATTCCCGACACGGACCGCTTAGAAAATGTTAGGCGGGAATTGTACACAAAAATACGCCCTTGTTCAGATGAGAGATAAAATGTAGGTCCCATGTGTGAGTACTGTCACGCACGTTAAAGATCCCAATCATAGCAAGGGTTCGACAAAGGTTAAAATTTTCAGGGAAAAAACCGTTTCCTGGACAATGTAATACTATACTCTTTCCTGCCACAACTGAGTGACCGTGACGTCACAGTCATTCAGATCAGTTGCAGAATGGGAGGAATTACTGACATAATCTTGGTTTCAGCCTATTTTCCAATTGACCAAGATCCACCTCCTCTGGAGTTGACGGCAGTCATTGATCATTGCGATAGGCACAAAAAGCATCTTATTATCGGGTGCGACTTCAACGCACACCATATGGTTATGGGTAGCGATGACACAAACCCTCTTGGAAACGAATTACTCGAGTACATATCGAGTAAGAATCTGGAGATTCTTAACTGGGGCAGCAAACCAACGTTCGTGACACCTCGCTTTCAGACAGTCGTCGACTTAACCCTGGCATTGGCAGGCATTTTGAGGCATATCTTTAACTGGCAGGTGACGCCTAAAGCAACACTGTCAGATCACAGATTGTTAGGTTATAAAATAAAGGCAGCAGAAGTTGTCTGTAAAGAATATAGGAACCCAAAAGCGACCAACAGGTCTGTCTTTTTTGCTAAAAACCTTGGAGAGTCTGTGCGACAATTATATGAAGGAAAGGATAATGCTTTCTTATCCACTTAACACAAACCATCACGCCTTCATACCAGGAAAATCCACGGAGTCTGCCCTCCACGCTGTTGTAGGACGGATTGAGAAAACCCCTAATAACAATATGTCCGCCTTAGGCGCGTTTATTGATATTGAGGGTGCGTTTAGCGAAACCACATTCGCAAGCATTGACAGAGCTCTTCGGGCACATGAAGCTGAGGACACTCTTTGGCAGCTAACTATGCAGATTCTGCGATGTCGACGGCTACATATTAATGTTGAAGAAACCTCAGTAATTAGGACGGTAGGTATAGGCTGTCCCGTGGCGGTTCTGTCGTCGCTAGTATGGAACATAGTAGTGGACAGCCTTCTCCAACGCCTTAATGAGGCTATAGGTTATGTGGACGACATAGCTATTTTAGTAGTCGGAAAATTTGAACAAGTGTTGTGTAATTTGATGCAAGCAGCACTAAGGACCCCGGAACTCTGGTGCTCCGATAACTCGCTAACCATCAACACCAATAAAACGAGGCTGGTACTGTTTTCTAATAAAAGGACGTTGATGGTAACCAGATTGCTAATGCTCCTCCAAGCTTCTCTGCCCTTAACAGAAGAGGTCAAATACCTGGGCATCATACTTGACAAGAAGCTGAATTGGGCCAAACACTTACAAGCAAAAACTACCAAAGCAAACCAAGTGTTTTGGCAATGCAACCGTGCCATAGGCAAACTTTGGGCTCTTCAACCAAAAGCTGTCCTGTGGCTATACACGATGGTAGTAATGGCGATGTTCTGCTATGGCGCTGTAGTCTGGTGGCCCAGGACCAGACTGGTCCATGCAGTCAAAGAGCTTACTCATATCCAAAGAGTGGTCTGTCTAAGCATCACGTGCGCAATGCGATTTACACCTACTGCAGCCTTAGAAGCCATCCTAGACCTTACATTTGATTTTTTCCAATACTCCACCCGAATGTACTACATTGGCCAGGAAGCGAGTTTTTTTTACCTGGAAAATTTGCAATTTTGCCGAACCCTTGCTGTTCCAAGCAAGGTAGAGATCTTTAACGTGCGTGACAACACTCACGCAGGGGACCTCCATTTTACCTCTCATCCGAACGAGTGTGTGTTTTTGTGAAAGATGCTCGCTTAACATTTTTCAAGCAGACAGTGTCGGTATTCGAACCCGGGATCTTGAATGTGGTAGTCACACACATACCACTATGCCACGGAGTCGCCAGCCATCCTAGACCTCACTCCGCTGGACCTACATGTGGAAGAAATGACTTTGAAAGCGGCAATAAGGCTGCGGTTCAAAGGTCTATGGATCGATAAGGAATGCGGTGGTAGACACCGCAACATACTAAGAGAGATGATGCGGAACATCCCTCTCTTGGGAGAAGTGGTTGATTCGATCACATCCATAATGATTTCCAAGAAGGGCTTCGGGGTTTGCCTGAACATTAAGGACGCCTCTTTACCGGAGATCTCCATCTACACAGATGGCTCCAAAACAAATGAAGGCACCGGGGCAGGCATCTTCTCCGATGACCAAGACCTTAATGAAAGTGATGCACTCATAGTATCGATGATTCCTTGTAACACGATTGATGTTAAATAAACTTTCCTTAACTTATGGGCCGAGGAATACTTCATAATTAAACTCACTAAATATGCTGACTCTATGTGAAGTATTATTGATAATAGAAGAAATGGGAGTAATCCATCCAAAAAATAGTATTAAATCATTGCATGAATAGTTCACAAATTAAATCTACTTTATACTGGAAATAAAATTTTCAGGGTTATACAGAGCGCAATAAATTTCGAAAATATGATAAAATGTTTAGAACACGATTATAATCGAAGGAAGTCTTGGAATACTTTTAGCAACATCAGGATTATATCGCAAACATATCTAGCAGCCTACGTATTATGTATTCATTGCCAAATACGACACAAGTGAGACATTCTGAAACTAAGTAAATGGAATTTAAATAAACTAAAGGTTCAGTATTTGGGAAAACATCAACAGAATTAACGAGAGCATCTTATAAATATCTCGGTGTTTACTAATTTAGCATTTTGCTAAGTGTACTATGTATAACAATTATAACGAGAATAAATTTATTTTTGGAAAAATATTGTATTTTCTGCAAAAGCATATAGGAAATATTTGTATCAAATCACATTTAACGCAACCATAAACTCATCATTTTAAAACAAAAAATAAACGAGAACTAAAGCTTAAGTGCAAAAACCTCAATAAACCCAGGATTTACACTGATTTTTCAAGTATTATGGGTTTATATAGAAATGTAAATTAGGTTTGAGCAAATAATTTGATTAAATTTGTCCCTGGACGTAGCCTTTATACAGCAATTTCTTTTTAACTAGTAATTGGATTAGGATTCCTTAAAATGATTACAAAATGGTGGAATTATACGATGGATAAATGGAATCCAGATAAAAGTTTAGATTAACGCGACCTCATCAGTAATAGAAAATAAAGATGTATGGTGATACATGTTCAGAAGCCAGAGTTAATTTTGACCCAAGATATAATTTGTTAGAGTCAGACGCTGGAATATCATCATTTTCAAATGGTTTATCCATCTACTATATTATAAAGTACAAAAATTAATTCATAAGATTATTATTTTTTTAATTAGAAACCCATTTGATAATATCCAATATTTCCTGCTGTCAACTACAGAAGTAGTTTAGGCAGTGGCGTAACTACGATTTTTGGGCCCCCCCGCAAAAATTTTAAAGTGGGCTCTCTTTAAAATGTATTACTTTTACTGGCTTATATTTAGCCATATTTTTAAATTATAGTACATGTAGAGAAGGAAGCAGTATAGAATTAAATACATATACTATATTAATCAAGTGCTTTATTAATTATAAAACCAAATTACATAAATTCAAACTTATAAGTTAATTAATATTAAATCTACATATTTATACGCCGCACAAAATTATTTACACCTAAAAATTTGATACAGTAAAAACCTATGAGCTAGCAGACATTCCAAATCAAATTCAAAATTTTGTTTTTCTTGCATGTTTTGCTGCAAACGCGTTTATTGTATCCTCTATATTCATATTTTGGCAGTGTCATGTTCTACTGCTAAGAGGGATAAATCGTCTAATCTATCTTGTGAAGTGCGGTTCCTAAGATAATTTTTAATTTTGAGAAAGATCTCTCCGCACTTGCAACGCTAACGGGTAAAGTTAGGTATAACATTAAGGCTGTTATGGTGTTTGGAAAACTGCTAGAACCTGTAGATTTGGAAAGTACTAGATATTCTAAAAATTGTAAGATACCGTTAACATTTTTTAATTCATCACAAATAAGTCTATTATTTTTGAGTGTAGTAAGTTCTATACCTATAGCATCATTTAAATCTTTGTAGTAAAATTTTTGCAATTGTTTTGCCTTAGATAAAATATCGTCTGCAGTTAAATTCAAAAATACATTAGGTTCTAAGAAATTAAACTTTTCGTTTACATGAAAAAGCGATTTAAAACGATTCGACAGCTGTGAAATTATAATATCCATTACGCGATAAAATACATTTATTTTAAATTTAAATTCTTCATCATTAAATCGATAATCATTGGATAATTCATCGTAATGCTTTTTATTTTTGGTTGCCTTTTTTATAAATTCCGGTTTAATATTCCATTGCCCTGCAACTTTCGCTGCTTCCTCCTTGATGTTGGAATAGTTATTTCTTGTTTCCTTGAAAAATTTTAAAGTTTTTGAAATAAGAGAGTTATCTGATTAATATTCGCCTTTTCACTCTGAGCAGTTTGTGAGAGCTTGTTAAGCTCTTCTAGAATTTGACTTAAAAACACTTAAAAAATAAAATTAAAATTATCCATGCTAGTTAATATTTGCTTTGCGTCATTTCGTTCATCTGTTTTTTGATATCATAATAATTTTATTAAGAGACATTACTATATCTTTATACCGAATTCTTATGGCAGCTAAAGATTTTACTCGATCCGCCCAACGTGTCGGATTTAAGCGTTTCAATTGTGTGAAATTTTCTTTAAAACAGAAAGCCAATTCCATCTTACTATACTATTAGCAAAAATGTATATATGTTTTCTAAAAGTAGAAAAACGATTCTATTTCTTTTATACCTTTAACGGCATCATTTATGACTAGATTTAAGTTATGGGCACTACAGTGCATATATAAGGCTGCAGGCTCTATGTTTAAAATTCTCTTTGCACGCCAGAATACGTACCGCTCATAACGTTAGCTCCATCGTAGCCCTGCCCTCTACATTTATTTATATCTAATTGCATGTTGGTTAAATTGCTTAATATAGTATTACATAGTCCTTCAGCAGATTGGGACTCTACTTTTGTAAAACCCACAAAAGTTTCACAAATATCTATTTTGGTTACCTCTCCCAAGCTGTCTTTTAAAATCAATATATCTTACAATTTTACTTAATTGATCAATCTTAGTTATATCCTGTGTAGTGTCTATTATGATTGAGAAAAAGGAGCGGATCTAATTTTATTTAATAAAATATTTTTTAAGTGTGCGCTTAAAGTATTAATAATATCGTTTTGAATTTTTGGGAAAGATATTTAATTGAACCTTTGGGTCGTTCAAGCACTTTTGTAATATAGGATCATAGTTACTAATTAAATGAACTAAACTTAAGAAATTACCGTTGTAACTGTCTTTTGAATCAGAAAAACTTTCTCTATGTCCTCGAAATGACAGCATGCGCTGGGATAGTGTTAAAGTAACATTGAAAAGTCTGTGTAAAACATTTTCCAAAATTCAGTTTCTTGTTTTAATAGTAGAGTATCTTTCTTATCTATGGTATAATTTTTTTCCACATATCGTAAATAAAACAACAAGTTAAATGAGATTGAGCAAGCAAATGCTCTTTAATTTTTTTGATAAACCCTGCCAATCATTAATTCCGGTCGTCCAACTTGACCTTACTGAAGCAAACAGCCAACATGGTTGACAATAAACACAATTTTTAATTTAGAATAACACAACCACCCATTTGAATTGTGTGGTAAGTTTAACGTATTGCTTTTATTTTCGCTTGCAGTTATTAAGTAATAATAGTGAACTGAAAACTTCTATTTTTATTATCTTTAGGAAACGCACCATCTGGTCTACACAATCCGTAATTAATTATTTCTTTTCTTAAATTGTCATGTTGTAAAACATTGATTTTTAAAAATGTGCAAAATCGGTTGGATATTCTTTCGTCAGATCCATAGATAGTTCATTAAGTGAAAAGTACTACTCACATTTACCTCTGTAATTGTAGTGGTATCTAGTTCCAAATTTCTATCGCGGCCGTCATTATGTGATGTACTTGCGCCCTGGGTGAGAGTTTTAAAATTGTTGACGACTGCTGTTCGTCTGTAGCGGAACTAGTAGATGCTACTGTCGAAAGCCCAATTTCTTTCATAGATTGTTCTTGTTTTCGGACTCTTTAGAAGTAAAAAGGAACTTATTTTTGGAATCTTGCTCTTTGATTCTTCCAATAGTTTCCTTTTTCGTTTTTGCAGCGCCGCTTGTAGTGCTCATTGTATATTATTTCCTGCAATTTTGAATGAAATTAATTATAATGTAATTAGATAAGTAATAATTATTTAAAAGCCTTTTGAAATTACAAATAACACATACATACTTTGCTTTAAATGCTTTAATTAACAAAATATAAATGATTTTTATTGAATGCTTAAAGATTTATTTATATGTATTTCTCAGCGCGACTTCAACTATGATCAAATCAATAGTAGTTTAATAAAAATAGATATAAATACTTACGTTTAAATATGAAAGACCTCCTGTAATACGAACACAACACTATTGAGTAAAACGTACTGGAATGCTTTTTACTTCCTTTCCGTTATATATAATGCAGCTAATGCAAATACGTTGCAACCAGCTGACTAGAAACCACAAAATGAATTTCTTTCTAGTATTATATTTCTAGAAAGCGAAGGTTACTAAGCTACCTGCCATCCTGTGAATCTGTACTGTACAGACAATAGCCCTTTTATTCCTATTTAAAATCCCACAAACCAAACTAACCCTACTATACGTCGTTTAATAATGCTTTACCACTTTATACAACTTATCACTTAAGAATAATATAGACATCTTTGTTATTAAAGTTTACAGTCTCTTTCATCTGTTTATTAACCCTTACAAAATAGGACAGAACGGATAGAAAGAAGAAAGGATGCAGGCTGCAGGTGGTGTTCAGTATTTATCTTAATTATTATTTCTTGTATTTCAGCAGTTCCTAGTAGTAACATCAAGAAAACGTTCGTTAACCTGCGGTTTCTGAATTATCTGCAATATTTTCTTGACCGTTTCTTACCTGCCAAATACGTTGAAGATGAATAAGTTGAGTTTATTATCGTTTGGGCCTTCTTGCACTTGGGGCCCCCCCGCATAGCGGGGGCTGGCAGGGGTGTAGTTACGCCACTGAGTTTAGGGCAAACGGCAAACAGCTAACTTCTAACCCGCCAATAGAAAGTCCTGTAGGATAACCCGCAACAGTTCATCCACAGTTCACCCACTAGATATTTATATGGTCTGTTGTTACCTTTCGGAGTGCGTAACTAGTAAACCACAAATTTTAGACGTAGGTGTTATTATTACATACTAAGTCAACTTTCTGTCAGTTCAACGTAACTCACATCCCAAGGTGCTCTTGTGTTAACTTAAAGAAATAACTTTTTGGGAACACTCAGTTCCTAAAAATCTTGAAATTTAATAATGAGTATTTTCAGTTTAATAAATAATTTTGCCTGGCAAGGGGAAAGTAATACGAGCATAGGGAACAAAGATCAATTGAAATTGTTGGATATTTTGCAAAAAGAAAAGCCCGTGACCAGTTTCACTATTCTTGCAAATCATCAGGCGGACGCATCTGTTTTTGCAAAACAACCAACTAAATTATGGCATAATATACAAATTAAGAGGTATTTATAGTGCAAATGCTTCTCATGCGCCCTCTATACCCGAATATAAGCAACTAACATCAATAACTGTTAAGTAGGCAACAGGTCATTTGTTTATCTTATTAACATTTTCAAGATATAATTTTTTCTACAGGCTGGCCGAGAAATCTCTCTGTACATGTTATTAGAATAAGACAGTTACACATGTAGATAAAGAGTATTGTGAATACAAAAACATATATATTTTACGAGACAATGTTAACATTTGTTATAAATAGCAACCTAATATGTTACCATTGTACCCACAAAGGTTCGAGGTCCGTTCTTCATTTTTCAACAATGTTGTGTGCATTCCTCCATGTGCGATGCAAAGATTGATGCGTAGCGACGTTCCTATGTTCATCTGCTGCTGCATAACTTTTGGAGTGCTACGCGAACTCCGTTTTTCAGTTGATTGCCGTTCACGTATCGTTGTTTATGAATCTCTTTTTTATTATGCCTCAGAGTGCATTGTGGTTTGGTACGGGCTTCAAGGAGGTCATGAGCAGCGGTGCGTAAGGTCTCGTAATCCATGTCCAATCCAGCTGTTTAGAAACCGTTTATTCAGCTGCGTGCTCACACATTTACACACTCGAAGCAAAATGTGATGGAGCACCGTCTTGCTGAAGCGTAACGATGTCAACTATCCCTTTTATTATTTATTCATTAATCAACCCGGTATTAATCATTTACAGCAAGCTATGCTGGTGTACTACAGAACCATCAGAAAACTATGGTCCAAGCGGATGGTCCGATGTCATCTCTGACCAAATCAGACATGGGATCGATGGCACTCGATTTCCTCATAAAAGTACGGATTGTCTTTTGCCAAAAAAAGAGGGATTACGATTTTGCGAGCTGCGATAAACTGCACACTCGTCTGATCGTCAAAGAATATAACATTTTTTTAATCGTTTGTATGCGGGAAGTGTGTGGTCATCGTTTCACTTACATGCACATGTTGCTCAAGTCACAATCACTCAACTCGATCACCGAAAATGGACTAAAACATGAACATGCCAGTCTTTTCGCATGTGGTCTTGCATAGTCAATGACGGGACGCCTAATTCTGCAGATTGATCACGGGTTAACATGGTTAACATTATAGGCGATCATAGAACTGATTCCGCCCTAGTAGCAAAAGTCTCGATGCGAGTCTTACGCCTCCTATTGCATGGTGTATCACAAACACTTCTCGTTGCAAAGGCTTTCTTCTCCCATGCGAACAACATTGGTCGTACAGGCGGCGGTTTACCAAAATATACAGCGAGGGCCTTCCATTATCTTCTCCGTATTCTGGCGTTCTTAAACCCACACAGAAGCCACACAATGCTCCTCATTGCTTGTATCCATCGTAATTTAATTTTATCTACTGACGATTTTCCTTCCCTTACTACCATTACCGAAATAAACGCGGCATCGCGGTTTATTTACATGTCTATCTGTACAAATGCTAATAACATGTTAAGGGACTTCTTGGCCAAAGTATAATTGCATGCATGCATTGAACTCATGACCGTTTTTATAAAACAAGAAAGGTTCCTAAAAGTGCTTTGTGTTAAACTAGCTACAGTAAAACTGCAGTACAATAAACTACATCGTGGTTGTGAAGTTGTGGAAGATTATCTTTAGTTAAGACGTTCAAAACTGGAGTTGCTGATAAAGGCAGTGTTAGTGAAAAGAGCATAAAATTAGAATAGCGTTATATTACTGTAATACAGTTCAATCAATCCTAAAGGTTGGTGTAGGATCAATTAGCTTTATTTTACGCAAGCACCTAGGTGTGTCACAGGTTAAATAACCGTAATGCTAATAAATTTTGATTTGTCCTGAAGAGGCGGAATTCCGTAAGAATATAAGAGTACGTTGGCTAACTGATTGGTGCAGTCTGGGTTCTTATAGAAAAATTATAAAAGAAAATAGAACAAGTCGAAATAAAAACAATAAATAAATAAAAATATTAAATAAAATAGCATAAATACAAGAAACTACGATACATTAATCACTTAGCCTAAAAGGAATTTTTTGCTTGTCACGATTGAGGGCGTCAATCCGGCTGTCGCAGTAATCCCTTTTGATATTATCCTTACACGAAAGGCCATTATTCCGCAGAGACTGCCTTTGCTTCAGTTTCCTAAATATTATCACCTTATGTCTACCTTTCTCGAAAATACTTTAAAAACTTATTAATTCGCTAATAATTACAGAAATTTCTCAAAATAAAATGCTTCTTCCTACTAAGATTATATCATTGGAGTAGCTGGATATCCTATACAAATGTCCGTTTATCTAGTTTTTAAATAAATTCAAATAAAATTTAACCTAACCTTAAATTTTATTAATTTAAAATAATCACAGTGTATACGTACTTAAAACACTTAGTTTATTAATCCCATCTGGCCAGACATTGTTAAAAGATAGAGATCCTAAAAAGATCTTAATAGAATTCATCAATAAAGCTATTATCACTCCAAATTTTCCCGTTTGCGATATTAAATTACCTGACATTTATGTCCCAATTTCTGAAAATGTTGTTCATGACCAATATAGAAAACACCTAAATACCAGCTTTCTCATTATATCCGTTCAATGTCTATTCCAAGTAGTAGCACCCCATATTTTAACTAATACTAAATTTCACCGATAAAACTTTCATTTTAGCATCAATAGATACAACGATATTCCCGCAGAATTAATAAAATATGCAAGTCAGAAAACTTTAGATAGATTATATGAACTAGTAAAATTAATGAATGACACAGTTGAGGTTCCAATAGATTTCGAAAAAAATATTATTATCCCAATCCCAAAAAAGTCAGGAGCTGATAGGTGTGAGAATTTTAGAACAGTTAGTTTAACTTCTCATGCTTCCAAAATACTAACAATAATAATTAAAAATAGAGTAGAAGCTTTGACTGAGAATTATTTAGGCGAAGACCAATATGGTTTTCGTAAAGACAGAGGGACTAGAGAACCGATACTAATGATTAGGGTAATTATCGAAAAAGGTTACAAAAATATAAAAAGACTCATTTCGCATTTGTAGATTTAGAAAAAGCATTTGATAGGGTTAATTGGATTGTTATGTTCAGGGTTTTTCAAAAAATAGGAATCTCTCATAGGGATAGAAAAATGATATACAGTCTATATAAAAACCAAAGTGTAGTAATTAGATTGGATGAAATAGAAAAGGAAGCTAAGATTAGAAATAGTGTTAGACAGGGTTGTATACTGTCTCCCTTGATTTTTAATGGTTATATTGAGGAAGCTTTAAACTTAGCTAGAGAGAGAAAAGAGATAGGTATTAGTGTACAGGGACAGAAAGTAGACATGTTACGTTTTGCAGATGATATAACCATTATGGCAGAGTCTTGAAAAGAGTTAGGAGAGTTTTTAAATATTTTAGATGAGATACTACAGAGTAACTATAGTATGAGAATTAACTCAGTAAAGACAAAGATAATGACAAGTGAGTTACAGTCTAGTTCTAAACCAAAATTAAAAATAGGTAATACCGAGTTAGAGGAGGTAGATGAATTTTGCTATTTAGGTAGTATAACTACAAAGGATGGACGTAGCAGAAGGGATATAGTAGCTAGAATAGCTCAAGCTAGAAAAACTTACTAATAGCTAATAGTATTAGTTTAGATAATAGAAAAAGTTTTTTAAAGTCGTACGTATGGAGCGTTCTACTATACGGTAGTGAGACTTGGACAATTAAAGAAGTACATAAGAAAAAGATAGAAGCTTTTGAAACTTGGTGTTATAGGAGAATGTTAAAGATTAGCTGGACAGATAGAGTAACAAACGAGGAAGTTTATAGAAGGATAGGTGAGGAACCCTGTATGTGGAAACAATTGAAGGTCAGGAGAGATAGAATGATAGGGCACCAGTTAAGACATGAGGGACTATTTAGTAAAGTCTTAGATTATAGACTACCAAATAAAAATAGAGTAGGAAGGCCTAGACAAAGCTATATTAGTCAAATTATTAGAGATTTAGGTTGTGAAGGGTATGCAGACCTTTTTTAGACTAGCTCAGAATAGACAAGAATTTAGAGCTGCGTCAAACCGACTTTAAGTAAGTTCGAAAACAAAACAAAAAAAAATAAAAATCAGGTAACTAAATGTCACCATGACATAATTCACAATTAGTTAGCGGTCTGGCATGTTGGTAGCGTTTCGTTGCTTAAGCCTTACCATAACATATAATTTAATAAACCTCACCATGACATAACTCACAATTAGGTAGCGGTCTGGCATGTTGGCAGCGATTCGTTGCTTAAGCCTTACCATAACATATAATTTAATACTTTTCCTTTTTGAAGCGGATAACCAGGTTATATTTCATTTCCTTATAAATGGTAATCATGTAAACATGTTAGAGTTCTTTAACAACCATCAGGTTGCTAATATCTATGTAGAGCCAGGTGGATAGGAAAAAGATAGAAGGATATAGGAAGACCTAGACCAAACTATATTAGTCAAATTATTAGAAATTTAGGTTGTGAAGAGTATGTAGAGCTTTTTAGATTAGCACAGAATGGAAAAGAAGTTAGAGCTGCGTCAAACCGACCTTAAGTAAGGGCGAAAACAAAATGATGATGAGATACAACTGCGTCGCTAATTGTCCAACCAACAACTTTTACTTGATTAATTTGTTATTATGTAAATACAAACAATAAACATTTTCAGTTCACAAATGCATACTTAATAATTCTACACATAAAAGCTCATAATCACTTACAGTTTTATTTTAGATTATCCACTAACACCAACGTTTTTCTTACAACAATTTCTTAGATCATCTAACAACAGAAACTCCTTTTCCCTAATACACCACAAAATTCCAATTTAATGAAGTAGTGAACTTTCAAGGTTCTAACCCTTTTTTTCAAACAATCATCAAGGCATTAGATTTACGTTCCGCGCGCGTTTAAACCTACCCTACAGCTGTCAAAGTATTTCACTTTTATATCGATCGCTGCATATTTCCCTGTGGAAATATAATCAAATTTTCCTTAAAGCTCTGTACTTGCAACTTCAGTATTAATTTGTCTTCATACTATCGCAACCACACAGTCCCGTCCGTCTTTTGCGATTTCGAATGACCACATTTCTTATGTTTTTCGATTCTCCGTTCGCAAATAATTCATTCTCGTTCTCGATCGGATGTCTAACTACGATATTCTTTCCTCACGCTGTCCTATGTTTGGTCCGAAAATTTTTTTGTCACAGTACAGTTTTCTTATTGGCTTTACGGCATAAAATCGGGAAAAGTACTGGTAGTCTACTATGATTTACTTCGGTTAACATTCGTGTTTTCGTTCAGTCTTTGCAATACAAAATGAATACATTGCGACATATTGCATGAAACGATTAAATTATATCTGCAATCTTATGTGCGTGAATTTCACTACTCAATTTCTGAGTTTTTTTACATTGTATTAAAGTGTTTCTGGAGTTTTTTTTATATGCAACTTTGATTTTAATTTATTTATGTAATGTTTTTGAAAAGTTCTTCTATATCTGGCTTGCATATTAGTGAATTCACTGTTATTTACTTGACGAGTCTACAGCTTTCTTAAGAAATGACAAGATTCCGCTGCGAAACCTTACAGAAATAAATTTTAGGTAAACCCTTTATGTGGATTAAAATAAATTACGATCCTAAGTTCCGTTCTAATTTGTATTTAACAGGAATTATTTCTAATAAATGATTAAAAAAGTTTTCTTATTTTTGTGTGCGCAGTGTCTAATATTAAAATTTGTTTTTCGTGTTTGTGGTTTTAAAATAATTTATTAACCCTAGTTCCACCCTAATATATCTTGTACCATAAATAACTTTCTGATTTCGTTGTTTGAGTTTGTTTCCTTAATTACACTTGCTGTCCTAGTTTAAAATTATATATATTTTTTCAAAATACAAGAATTAAGAAATCATTCCTAATTAATCTTGGCTACCCTTGAAAATTTTTATACAAAGTGCGTCATGTTTAATCTGTCCATTCAACTTTACTTAATTTTCCTTACCCATTATGTTTTAATTCTAGCGTAAAGCGGCCACATTTCATGTGTACAAAAACTGTGGCACCGCATAACCTAACATTAGTGCAAAAACAATACCATGCCAGGAAAAAGGCATATTTAAAGGTGGATCATTTAATTTGGTATACAAATAATAGTGATAATGATACAATTTATTGAAGAAGCAAAATCTAGCTGTTTGGACACTTTTAAAGGGGTCTGCCCTAATGAAAATGAATGTCCTTAGCCACATTCATCAAGACACCGAATTTGCTATTCGTGTGAAAATTGAGAATTAATTTTTAAAATGTTGCGGAGTACACGTTCTTCAAAACATTCTGTTTCCAGTCATTTGGGGAAGAAAAGAAAAATAAAGCTATCGCAACCATCTGTAGTAATAGAATGCGCGCGTATTCACAAAGGGTAAAAACAAATATTTTTGCCTTTTTTGTTCTAAAATTTTTAGTGAGCCGTATGAATTCTTGTATGTGTCGGAGCAAAAATAAATTCTCAAATTATATATATATATATATATATATATATATATATATATATATATTGTTATATATACTGTGATCCTACCTTATTAGTGATAGGCGTAATATCTCTATCTGTCACTCCTTGTCTTATTTTAGAGCCTTGTTGAGTTATGCCACACAATTTATCTTTAAATATTTTACACGGCTGCTGCACTTAATTATTTTACAGGGCCGTCAAACACGTGGCGGAATCTACCTAGGGTGGGTCCGTCCTAAGCAAACACCTCTCAACTAGACACCTAAACAAATATCCAAGGAGTTTTCAAAATAATTTTAAAAGCCAAAAGTATTCCCAAACACTAGTTCCACTTTTATAAATTTGATTAAAGCACTGCGTAGATATTAAATACTAATACCTGGAATCCAGATACAAGCGCCGCCTTCCAGCCGTCCTGAAGCCAAGTGACCAACTGCAGGCACCTCCTGTAAATAATAAGTAACTCGAGCAACTGGTAATCTCCAGACTATAAAACTACTAATATTTTTACAAATTCTATGTTATACAAATACTCAGATAACTCCAATTCCACTATGCTTTCGTCTTCAAACAATAACGGTACAGACCAGCACTCCCTCTTTTAATTAACTTTTATTCGCCGTAAAACTGCTACTATTTGCTATCTCCAGGTACAACTTGACTTTCAAAACTTTCTCGTAACTTTTAAATGTAATAAAACTCATAACAGTACAAAAACACGTCTATTTTTCAGTAATATAAATTTGGAGTCCCTTATAAATAAAATCCGTCTTCTTTTGTTTCCGTTGCCATGACAACTATCTCTACGCACACTATGTAATTTATAATTATTAATAATTGATTAATAATACAGTTGTTTTCTCTAGATACATTCATTTTCAAGCTGGTTTGTAATCCAGTGATTTATGTATATTGAACTTTTTACAATATTGAAAATAGCTAACAAACTTTGATGGTTCAGCTTTTAAATTGTACTCAACAGACATTTATGTCTTATTCGGTAAACGTCCTGTCATTACATAACCAATCTTTAATTGTTAAAACATATTCAAACTGAAATTGATTTACAAATTTTACGGGAGTATCACTTAACTCCTTAAAATTTTAAAAGCGTGCAGTATACCAAGCAATTTTGATATTTGTTTTTACATTCAAATGGTTCTGAAAACGCTAACTCAAATTAAATTTTATATACGTGCAACCATAACAATTAAAATACGTATACAATGCAAACTTATAACTAGCTTAGCCTGGTCTATGGCCGGTATATGTTGTTGAATGCAATGCAGTTTCAAAAGCTTTATAAATTTATAAACGTGGAATAGTTGTTGTTAATTTAAAAACCAAAAATACCTGAAAGAAAATACTCAAACAAAACCAAATATACCCCCATTCTAGCAAAGTCGTTTCGAAGCCCTATTTAAACATTTTATAAGCCCACCCCCTTCTTGACAGTATAATATATATATATATATATATATATATATATATATATATATATATATATATATAACTTACAAGCTATAATAAAAGATATTTAAAGCCAAATGAACGACTGGTTACAATACCTCTGATTTCTTCCCGGTAGTATTAGGGGGTAGTGGTCACGTACATGTTCAGAAAAAGACGTTTAATTCAAACTTAATGCAACAATGAAGATACATGCTAAAGTTAAATAATAAAGAAGTTTGGTGTAGGTCAAAATAACAAATAATAGTCAGCTAGAGGTATACGTATATCCGAGGTCATCAATATGATTCACTGATTTGAAATATCCTAAAGCATTAGCGTACTTTTGACTTCAGCTAAGGCAAAACACGAATTTTATCTTTTCTAACAGCAAACCTCTGTGTCCATCAAGAGCAAAAACAATTTGGTCTATTACTTTTAATGTCCCCAGTATTGCCATCAATTGTTTAATTTATCTTATTAGAACTTTGTCGCAGAGAGTCAAAAGAATTTTAAGGTTTATGTACTTAAGTTAAGAAGAATGCGCTTAAAGACTTACGTGCTAAATTGACGCTAGTTACTTAAACTAAATTTATTCCAGCAAGGAGACGTAATAGTAATTAATGCACTAGCTACCTTGCAGTAGAAAGGAGTGGATTTTATAAAAGCAAATGCAACCTTTTTATGGGCATAAAAACTTCAGTATTTTCACTTACATGTACCTGGAAGGGTCTTGTAACTTTCTGTCCAATAGAAATCATTGAGCGCTAACCCGCCTGATTTCAGTCTCGTTAGACGATGGGTGTTCTAAGATGCGACTTAAATGGTTTTTTTCTGCAATACAGGTTGATAGAGCCTTGTGTACACTTTTTCACTTACTAATTTAAAATACACACAAACAACAATAAAACTTCAAGTCGTTCACATAACCCACATTACCTAAAAATAAATATCACGGTATTTAACAAACAAAACAAAACAAATTACTTATACACTATCCCAAATTAACCAATTATGCGTGTATCTAAAAGAAAAAGTATGTCTTAAATTCATTCAATTACAGTAATCTAACCAATTTAACTGATACATATAAATTTGTGTGAATACAGTGGTGGGTTGTCTGTATTAGCATTTCCTGTTTAGGTTACGCTTTTAAAGCATGCACTAACATAAGTCTTAATATCAATAAATGTTATATAACCAATTATAAAATATATATTAGCAAAAAATATGTTACAGGTGGAAAATCAAAATTCTATGACATACAGCTTGTTGATCGGATACAAGGCTCAAGCGAGTTTGTCGTGCAAAATAAAAATGGAGTTGTTAGTAACCTACTAATCCAACTAGTGCTGACGGAAAGCATCTACTCCAAGAACACATTCATGTGTAACGGCACTATTCTCAAATCCGGGATTACTTTCTCGTTTGGTAACTTACTTGACTACAAACCCGAGATACAAAGCTGCTCTTATGAACTGCTCTAATCTTTTTGTTCCACCGACAATGATTGCTCGTAGATCGACTAACTGAAGATAAAATTCGACATGCAAGATCTGGATCATCCCTATGGTATGTTAAGTTGGTATTTATAAATTACAAAATTTTAAGGGAATATTCGATTTTCTCGGTCACGCGATTTGTATGACATTGACTGTCTTAAGGTCGAGGTCAAGAATATTTCGATACATAAAAGTGGTTACATGTATTTCCACAGCTTCTATTTAATATCGATATCTGCGTCATTGGTTGGTCAGTACGCCTTACATTTTATACCGTTTTAGGGATATCTATCTATTGTAAAGATTTACAACGATTTCGGCTTCTTTCAATTCGTGTGAATAATGTCAAATACTCTTTCTAAAGTTAAATTATGTCGGTATTTTTCTAATTTATGTGCCTACTGTGAAGTCGCGATCTTTCTTGCCGTTTGTAAAGACTGTACCAGATACTCTACTTTTCATGCCGTGTTTTAATATTATAATAAAATAGCCATATTATTAAATTGTAAACCACCGAAGCGTCTATAATATATTGAGGTTATTTTGGCGTGAAGTTTATTTAACTAACTTAAATCAATTTTTCGATTTATGAATGTACGTTTAATTAACGCGTTAGCGTTACAAAACAACATTGTTATAAGAATAGACGCGATTGTTTTATGCTACACTCAAAACTGCGTATTCGTACTACAATACAAAATGTATCCCATTAACTCTTTTCTAACCTCTAAACATTTAATATTAACCCTTAGTTTATCCAAATATTAAATCCTAATTTTAAATTAATTGCCTTCTTTGGAATTACTTTAAATAGCAATTTGTAAATAAAAATTCTGGGGCGTATTTAGCAGTTCCGATACGATATACTATTCATTTTTAACTTTTATACGTCTACAGTTTTCAATAAAAGACGGAGATGCCCATATGCAGAAGGAGGGTGTTACGTTAAAAGCCCGTAGGCGATCTATTTCTGCATGAATATTAAATTTAAATTACGTTTATTTAAAACGCTCTAAAATTTCTAATTTAAAAGACCTCACGCTCTTTATGTTATTTCAAATCATACAAATTAACAATCAACAAGCTCGACATCCTTTTAGTTGAATGAGTACTTGCATAAACGTCGTATGGTTTTCGGTACAACGGTTAATACTAGAATCTAGGCTTTAGTAATCTCCCTTGCGTTAAAGAGATAAAAGAGGCCGGCGGTTACAAATTCCCTGGAATATGTTAAACACCTTCATCGCTTCTTTAAAAGATTAAAAGCTTTGCCGTATAAATTCTTCTAAATAAGTTAAGCACTTGCATCGTAAATGAATACTTGTAACGGGCTTGTTCTCTATACTAAGAAATTCTATCAGGCGCTATTCTGTTATCTCGCAGTTCTGCAAGTGTAATACACACTTGTAAGTCGACTACGATGGTACCGAAAGCAGACATCTACACTTTCTATAGTACAGTTACTTTGTTTTGTTTTTTTCTTTTTTTGAAGCTGCTATGAAATACAGTCACTTCTTTTGCTGGTTGTTAATCACACTGCGTGCTAAAAATTTACTTTATCATCTCAGTACACAAGTGATTGCGTAATTAATTTTCTGGTCACAAGTAATAGAAACAAAAGCTCGCGCTAAAATTTTAAGATTAACATTTGCGAAATGTTAACGTCACAAATTATTCCCTATTAATAATCTAGATTAATTTTCACACTTGGTTCAGCTCAATTTACGGTTATGCAACTTAAATTTACCGTTTCGTTTTACTCTTAGGAAGTGCACTTCATGAAGCAGATAAAAATACTGTACACATTATGTCAAATTTTCTTCTTGTTTATATTTAGGGTTGAATACATTAGTTAAGTATTTATGTATACATGATTTAGATTTTAGGATTTAATATCTATATTGGCTTAAATGTATATTTTTGTGTTAGGTGATATGCGAGTTAACGCTTTTGTTTCCATTATGTTTGATGAAACGTTTTGTAAATATTCCTTTTAATACTATGCTTGTTCACTAACGGTTTGTAAATAAATTTCCTACTAAAGTTTCCAATTTTTCTTTCTGTGTAACCCATCCCACACTATGACGTTTTGAACTAACTCGAAATCCAATTTTTTTGAATTTCTATTCTACTCTTCTGTTTTGTTGCGGTATTCGGTGTGGGCGATTTTTTTTTACTTACTTTACTACTTGCTTTCTTGTACGCACGTAATACCGTAACAAAGTCAGGTATTTCACCTTCTACATACAAACGAGTGAGGTTAGTAAAATAAATTCAGTACGAGGCCGAATCCGGCTTTCTCGAGGTTGACATAAGAAAACCACTTTTCATTTATTAATTTACACATTTGCAATACACAACCTTTCTTCAAGTAGAATAATTCTATTATTTAAAACTCTTTTAAAGCTAGTTCTTTTGATGAATTTTCCGTAACAGACTAAGTTTTTAAATTTCCGCTTCTAGGGAAGGTTTTTCAAATTAAACAAGGGGATAATCTTAGAATGACGTATGTAAGTTGCTGAAGTGGAAAGGTTTTGTTTTTTTAAACAGGTTTGAATGAAATGGGCTATGCATATAAGCAAGCTATTATTATGACTGTAGAACGCGACTTTTATGTCATCTTTCTTCTAGCTGTCCTTTGCAACTTTATAAATCGTTTCGATAATGAAGGTTGTGAGTACTTTGCCTTTCTGGAGAATGAGCAATGTCAAAGATTAAGGTTAACATTATCTTTAACTAGAAAAGCTTGTTGAGATTTTTAAAAATAAAGTAATACAAGACGTACCGTTGAAATCTGTCCTTTAATTTCGGTATTTTACCAACAAACATATGTTTCTATCACTTACTTTATAAAGTTCTGGTCTCTTGCACCTCTATGTAACTGAGAATCAACAAACACCCAAAACTCTGTCTACGCGTCTGTCGACACTAGCAGAGCACACTTTGCTTTAATTCGTTTCTTAGCAAAATTATATGCGGAATATATTAGACAGTTCCGTACGAGATTACATTTTCTGATATTGTGCAAACAATTAAATACCTGTCATATCAAACTAATAACCATACGCGAAAAAAGTTTTCCTAGTCGTGAACGCTTAGTTGTCGCCCTAAACGAATTTCTTTACCACTTTTAAATCGGTTAAACTTCACAAAAAATTCAACACGTTTTAATGCGACACCAACGAAAACATCTTTTATCGTTTTAAAAATGTTGGAAATAGTTTTTCTTAGTTTCAAACAAAACAACGCAAACAGTTCTTTGTTTTTGAACATTTCAACAACCAATACAGCCGCACCATTACCTTTGTGCACTTTAAAAACAAATGGCACAAGTAAATATAAAAAATTCCCCGCGTTCAGAAAACAATGCTTACTCCGCGTTTTAAATAGAATTTACTAGCAATTGATGACTTTTTAGAATTATTATCCTGGTAGCAATAGATACTAACTCAACTGTGTAGGTTAATGTGTTTCAGTACAATTACAGACACATCATAAATTCGCGCTTGGGAATTTATTGAGCTAGCATTGCTAGGTCTCACAATTGGGTGTTTTTCTGTTGCTTATGATCCTGTCAATTAGTTGCCTTTCTATAGTTTATTTGCTTTAACTTTAATATAACACTAGACGGGGTGTCTCGAAAAGATCTGCATACAATGTAATCACAGATTCCTGAGACTAAAATGAGGATCTGCCCCAATTTACTTTAGTCCAAAAGTTAATAGTTTCAAAGATACATAGAGCGTTAAAGTTATTATTTTTGTTAGCTATTTTTTAAGTAGGTATCTTAATAATATTATAATGTGAATAAGGGTCGCTATACTTGCGGCCACGTCTCCAATGCTCCACCCGAAGGTATTACATTGGGTTTAAACGCGAAAATATAAACATGCTTCAAATTAAATCTACTTTAAAATTAATCCATCCTAAATAAAAACCTAACAACCTGAAACAAAAACTAGAAATAGAGTTTGAATAAAGTATCGCAAGCGTTGATTTTGGAGTGTGTCCGATCAACAAGACACACGCGAAAGTAAAAGAGGTGGGATCCGTAATACCGGATAGCAGTCGCCAGCTCTGCCTACCGGTGCGACATGAAGGGTCGATTTAAAACTATCCAAAGCTAGCTAACTAATTAAATTCAAATTTCTAAGCATTAGCCAAATATTTAAATTGTGAATCCAACTACTTTGCCTGCTCTATATATTTACACATTCGTCCTCCCTGGTCTAAGTAATTTAGCCTAAATCCGTCTCTAGCTTTCCCTATCATGCCCTAACTGATATATATTATAATTACAATCTTCTTTATTACAATCTTCCTTCCTATATAAATGTTGCAACCAAAAATAGGGGGCAGAACGTCAGAAAAAACCATTCAAGCCCTAAAATAATATAATACATGCAAATATATATATTTATATATAAATATATATATATATATATATATATATATATATATATACACAAATAAACATCTAAAAGCATAAGCATAACAGTGCATTTAGCGTAAGCATCACCCAAATAAATTATCAGGTGCACTCGCATAAGCATTATGTCTGCTAGCGCCATTAACCACATAAACGTGTTCGTTAAATTATTTTTAAAAAAATTCTTATTAATACAAATCAATGCTTATGCGCCACCACAATTTTATTCTTACCTTCATGATAAATTTTCCCAGCATCTGAAGACCTGGTCGTCTGCCTACATCTATTTGTTTCTTACTTCTAGGGAGATGGTCATGCACCGTTATAGTCGTAGAGAGTATGCATTAAACGTTCGGGGAGGGTTTACAATCACTATCACTTTAAAGTTCTGGAGGGATGCGCGTTTTCACTCTATTTTTTTTTCTCTATTTAATTACTGATTTAAATTAATGAAGGTTTTTTGATTTATTTATTATTATTTATTTCTTTTCGTTTATTCCCGTTTTTTCGCGCGTAGAAGGTGGTACAGTGATTGCTTTAGTGGTGCGGGGGTGGTCGTGCATATTAGACTTTTGGTTATAATTATTATATTACTATTATAATGCTTTTCCTCAGGTTTTGGTTATTTCATATTCATATTATTTCTCACGCCAAGACAAAATCTAAAATTTCCAATCCTCCCCCCACCATCCTCTTCGGATTTACGCGCGGTTATCACCGTCTAATCTCGCGACCCTTTTCGCGAATTCTCTAAAGGCTGTCCAGAACGCCTTTGGTTAGCCACTTCCCCGAACTCCTCAAGGTTATTTAGGCATGCTAGCCCTAAGAGAACTAATTTTATATCAGCTAACCCTCGATTTGCTACCTCGAGTGGACAGTCGAAGAGCACGTGTTCTGCGCTTTCTGCGCCTTCGGCGCATTCGCAGCCGTCGTTGTCGGTTAAACCGAATCTTTGTAAATACGCTTTCAGGGCTCCGTGCCCTGTTATTAGTTGCACCATTTTATGATCGAGTTTCACCTCGATCTTACCTCTAGCTTCTATTCTCGGTATGAATTTGTGGGTCAACCTGCCCGTGGCAACGTTGTTCCACCTCTCTTTCCATTGTCGGATTGACTTTTTGCGCAGCTTTCTTTTAATTGTAGACCTCGGTATCGACGAATGTGATATTCGAAAGTCGCCCGTCGTGGCCTCTTTAGCTAATTCATCAGCCCTATCGTAGCAGGATTTGCAAAAAATTTGGTGTCTAAGGGTTTATTAAGGTGAGAAATGCAGATGTGATAATAGTTTTAATATACCCCTTGCCTACATTTAAAGCCCCATAACTTTTTATGTACTCCGGTATATCAAATTTCTGGTTCAAATTTTTTATTCCCTGACGTTTTTTCTCCATAAAGCTATGGCTTATAGATGTCGCTCCGAGCAACCGTTTCTGACGTAATCGAATTTAGATGTTTTATTGCATACCAGCCACGTATCGTAGCGACTAAACAATGTTAAATATTGTAATTAATTACAAAATGGTATTGTCAAACGGTTTGGTCTAATACATTTTTATCGTAATTTTAAAAGTTACCATTTCATTCTTGAATTTTTCGCAATGGTCGTACCTTACACTATCGCAGAAAAAAACCCATTAAATATTAGTTTGTGGTTATTGGCAAGGAAATGATCAACAGTCAGTAAGAGTATACCTAAAAAGATTTCCAAATAGATGCATACCAAACTACCAAACATTTGTCGCTGTTGAAAGGCGTCTTCAAACAACCGGTAATTTTGCTCCTGCAATTGTTGATTATGAACGGAATCGTACGATTAGAACACCGGAGGTTGAGGAAGATTAAAACAAGTTGAAGAAGATTCGAGTCTGAGCACCAAAGAGCTAGGTTTGGAAATTGGAGTTTCTAAAGATACGGTTAATATGGTTTTAAGAGAACAGTTGTTGCATCCATTTCATCTCCAAAGAGTGTAAGAGCTTGTACCTATCGTCCTCGAAGTAAGACTAGGCTTCTGTCGTTTTGTTAATGAACAGAGAAAATCATCCAAATTTTCATAGAAAAATTTTATTTACGCATGAGTGCTGTTTTACAAAAAGGGGTATTGCTAATTTACATAATAAACACGTTCAAGATGGCGAACACCTGCATGCATTGAAGGTTGTGCATTATCGACTTGTATTTAAAATTAGCGTGTCTGTAGGAGTTATTGACAATTTTATTATGGGTCATGTCATCCTACTACCTCGTTTAAATGCTGATATTGTCGGAGGCTTTCACGGCCGGAGTCATTATAAATATTTATGGTTCCGAGTTGAGATCGTGTCATTTTATAAACTAAGGTGATGTTTCGCCCACTTCTGTATAGGGCTTCATCAGGACAAGAAAAGAAAATAAATAATAAAAATAAAATAATAATAAAGATAAGAATGGTAACATTAAGCAGAGAAGTTAAAGTGTAAAGAGTACGTAAAGTTACTTTTGAACTAGCAGACTCACTAGCACATTTAAGCCAAGAGGGCTAGTGAGTCTGCTGGTACAGAAGTAAAGTTACATACTCTTTAAATTTTAATCTTGTCTACTTAATATTATCATTCCTATCTTTATTGTTATTTAATTTTTATTATTTATTTTCTTTTCTTGTCCTGATGAAGCCCCTTACAAAAATGGACAAAACGTCGACCTTCGTGTATTAAATGACACGGTCTCTACTCGGAACCATAAATATTTATAATAGTTTAAATGGTGTAAATTATCTAGAACATTTAGCAAATTTACCATATTTATTTGATAATCTTCCACTGGTCACTGTGTGGTTTGTGCACGACAGTGCACCACCACATTTCACGTTAAACGTCAGGAATCATTTAAATGAGAATTTTTAGAATCGATGGATCGGCAAAGGAAATAATGCACCTGCAAATTGGCCACCTCGCTCACCGGAAGGTATATTCTAGACCTGTAAATGGGGGTTATTTTGAACATTTACTTAGCGTTTCATTGAACAATTTATAATTTAATACAAGTTTACTGTTTGATTTGTTATAGACTTTGTGTGTTATTCCTCTTGCTCTTTGCGAGTCCATTCTTACATTCTTATCATTATTAGCACATTGCTGTGTAAAATTATGTTGTTGTTGGTCTGATGGCCCTTAAACACGCTCCTAGTTTCTTGGACCAGTCCTAAGCCTGGATAAAGTATGAAGGGTTGATGTGATAAATGTTAGTATGCAATAAAACATTTAAATTCGATTATCTCAAAAACGGCTATTCGAAGCGACACTTTTTGGAGAAAGAATGCTAGGGAATGAGAATTTTGAACCGTAAATTTGATATACCACCGCAAAAAAAGTTACAAGGCTTTAAATGTAGGCAAAGGTCTAACTATTATCAAATCCGAATTTCTCATCTTGAAACCTTTTGGACACCAAATTTTATGCAAATCCTGCTATTTTTAAGATAGCTATTTACAAAATAGCTTAAAGAAATTTAAATTTTGACATCCTGTATCTCAGAAACTACCAACGTTCGGACTAAAGTAAATTGGGCTAGATCCTCGTATTTTAGTCTCGGAAAATTTTTGGTAACATTTTGTACAGACCTTATAGAGTTCACCCTGTATAAAAAACAGCAGACTCGTCCTCCATTACGAAGCCCACTGACAGTTAATTTGCATTATTTTTTTAATTACTTCAAATTATGGAGCTAGATATTACTCAAATCAATTTTCGATAACTAAGAGGTAAGTAATTTATGGTTTTATCCTCTATACTTTTAGTCTATGTACATGTTTTTAATGTTTCGTATCCTCACTTATTTGTTTTTTACATTTTAAGTTCGAATGTATTAACCCTATCCAATTTTATTGGTCTAGGTTTCTACACATAAGTAAATACTGATTAATTCGTGTGTAAATATTTGATTAGTGTGATTTTTAATAAATCATGCATTTGCGTCAATTTCAAAGTTCTGCCGTCTTGAAAGTTTCTTTATTGGACAAAAATTGTATAAAACCTTGGGTGTACGTAATAGGTGCGATACTGAAATCAGAATAAAAGTATAGAATAAGACTTGGGATCTTGGCCTGCAAGCTACGTTGTTTGGCAAGGGATTCACATTGATTTTATTCATGAAATGGGACATATATTCTTGCTTATCATCGACAGTAAGTTAAAATGGATAAATATCCATTACATAGTCAGGAACTAATCTGTACTGAAAACTTTGAACCTAAACAATATAGCTCAGCGTTGCATTGCGAAGGAGTAGAGTATTCAGTATCATTAAATTATGTCGTTAATGTATTACAATACTATCAAAAATTCAATATTCAAGTCTTGATGTTTATTAGGTTAAATAAACGTTTGATTCTGTTTAATTTAATAATTTGGATTTTTGTATGAATGCATTTAATGGGTATTGAAATATTTGTTAATAGCTAAATATTATGGATTAGATTCTGATGTTTATTTACAATTATTCGTTTTGTATACTTAATTATTTTGATACTTTAATAAACCCAATTAGTCACTTTGCAGCAAAAACTCATTAACTAACATCATCATCATCATTAGGTCTTCAGTCCTGGAACTGGTTAGACGCGTACCATCATTGTTTCCTATTCTGACCTAACCTACAGATTTCCCTGAAATTTGCACAGTCTGCATCTATCACTATCTGATCTAGGTCAACATCTACCTCTTTTTTCCTATTTCTGCTTGTAATATATCCCATACTATTCCCCAAAAATGCCTTAGAACGTATTCTGCCCTTCTATTTCTCTTATCTTTTCCCCAGATATCCTTGTTTCCCTACTATTTCTATAATCTATTTGTTATTATCTTTGTCTGTCCATGCTATTGTCCTCATGCACCTGAAGCACAGCATTTCAAAAGGCTTCTACCGTTTTTCTATCTACGTTTCAGACTGCCCGTATTTCATAGGCATACTGTGCTGTGCTCCACACATAAGTTTTCAACAATTTTCTTCTTGTTCTATGTTTGTTGTCTTTCCTCCTAGGCGCTGTTCTTTCTTGTTAGATGCCGTTCGGTCACCTTCTATTGTTTTACAATTATATACCCTATTTCTCCGATCTTCAGTGGTTGTGAAGAGAGGTAAGCAGCCTTTCCAATATATCTTTTCGCACAGTCAACATTAGTTGCAGATATTTCGCAACCAACAACTAGTTGTTTATACTAATCATCAGATTTATCTGCGCTTATTTTTTCGTCATTAGGTTTTCCGTCTCAAAACTGGTTGGACACGCTACATAGTTCCCTGAAATTCTCACACAGCATGTGTATACAGCTGGTTCCCTTCTATTGTTTTCTAATTTTATGCCGTATTTTACCAAAATTCAGTGAAGGGTGTTAAGCAACCTGTGGCAACCAAGATCCCCCAACACTTAGACATTTTTTGAAATAATGGTTTTCCAGTAAATCCACTTAACATTATTCGAGAATACTGCCCACCCAATTCTTGTAGTTACTTATAATAATCATCGTGTTTAAGCACAGTTATTTTCTCGTCTCTTAGTTTATCCATCTTGGGATTGGTTGGATGCGTACCTCCATTGATTTCTATTCTGGGCTAGCCTACACATCTCCCTGAAATTCCAGCAGCGTACATCTTTTATTATCTGTGTGCAGTAGTCTAACCTAGGTCTGCCTCTTCTTCTCTTTTTTCCTATGTCTGCTTCTAATATATTCCGCACTATTCCCTCATGCCGTAGTATGTGGCCTATCATCCCATCTCTCCTTTTTTTTTACCGTTTTCCACATATTTCTGTCTTCCCCTACAATTTTTAGTACCTCTTCGTTCTTAACTTTGTCTGTACATGATATCTTCATCATAAGTCTGTAGCACCACATTTCAAAGGCTTCTACCTTTTTTTTGTCCGCATCTCCTACTGTCCAGGCTTCACAGCCGTACAGTGCTGTGCTCCACACCTATGTTTTAAGCAATATTTTCTTTGTTTCTATGTTTGTGGTCTTTGAGCACAGTAGTTGCTTTTTCTTGTGCTAATCTTTGTTTTATATCTTTTGTGCTTTTCCCATCTTGCGTTATTTGGCTTCCTAGGTAGCAGAAATCCTCAACCTCTTGTAAGTTCGTGTTACATACTTGTATTCTTGTTTTTGATTTATTTTCCCCACCTTTGCATACTAGAACTTTAGTTTTAGTTTTATTAATTTTCATACCGTATCTCTCTGTTACAACCGTTTCTATTTCATTAAGAGCAGCTTCTAACTCTTCCTTGCTAGACGCTAATACCGCTATGTCATCTGCAAATCTAAGCATATCAATTTTTTGTCCCTGCATAGTAATTCCAAATGTCTTCCTGCATTTGATAGTATTCATTGCCTCTTCAATGTACAAGTTAAAAATTAATGGGGATAGGGCACATCCCTGTCTCGCCCCTTTCCTAATGTTTACTTTTCTACGTTCCTGCTCTAATTCTATTACTGCTGTTTGCTCTTTGTATAAGCTATGTACTATTTGCCTATCCTTATAACTCATTCCAATCTTTTTGATTATTTCAAACATTTTTTGCCATTTTACATTGTCGAATGCTTTTTCCAGATCTACAAACCTTATATACACGCTTTCCCCTTTTTCTATTGTTTTCTCCATTATCACTCTCAGAGCTAAAATAGCCTCCCGTGTTCCCCTGTTTCGCCTAAACCCAAATTGGTCTTCTCCTAGTATGTCTTTCGCCCGTTTTTCCATTCGTCTTTGCACAATTCTAGTTAATATTTTTGACACGTGTGCTGTCAATTGTTCACAAATTTTCGCGCCTTTCTTTTTTGGTATAGTTACTATGATGCTACGTTTGAAATCTTTGGGTATAGCGCCTGTCTCATACATATAGCTTACAAGTTGGAAGAGACGTTCTGTTACTGCTTGTCCAGCGGCTTTTAGAGTTTCTGCTTGCACCTTATCTGTACCCGGCGCCTAACAATTTTTAGACTTTTTAATGCTAATTCAAACTCATCTCTAAGTATAGGATATCCCAAGTCATCATTTTCAATGTCTGATTCCTGTTCTAATGCAGTTAGTTCCTCTCCTGCATATAAATTACCTATATATTCTTGCCATATACCCACTTTCTCTACGTTTTCTATGATGACGTTTCCTTGTGCGTGCCTTATATTTTTGCTATACGGTTTTATATCCCTAAAATTTATTCTAATTAATTTGTATGCTTAGGCTGTCTTTCCTATTTCTATCTTCGTTTGTACCTCTTTGCACTTTTCATCAATTCATTGTTCTTTAGCTTTCCTGCATTTTCGAATAATTTCCCATTTTATGGCTTTGTATCTTTGTTTTCCTGTTTCGTCTGATTTATTTTTGTATTTTCGTCTTTCTTCTATTAAATTCAGGATATCCTTTGTTATCCATGGTTTCTTATTTTCTTTTTGTGTATACCCCATAATATCTCTGGCCGCCATGTCTAGGCTGGATTTAATGTTATTCCATTCTGTTTCTACTTCCTTAGTATCAGATATTTTTCCGATATGTTTGAGCAATTCATTTGTTCTTTTGGTTGATATTTTTTTAGATTTAGTGTGTAATTATTTATTGTGTGTACAGATTGTGTTTAATTATAGGTTTCTTTTGTTGATATGTTGTGTTTTGAGTATGAATGAGTGTCTGTAATTTTCATTCTCTATTTCAGGCCTCCCTTAATTTTTGTTGTAGGTATAATACCCCGTCCACTCGCTGATTGAGCCTGGTCTATTTCTTTTTTTTTACTAGGCTACGTCAATGCACGTAGTAATCTGCTTTTATACAAATTTATCTGGGTAAAAGTCAAAGTGATTGATACATTTGGACCTTTCCTCTAATTACTTGTGATTAACAAAATTAGTAATATTGGCATTATATCAATGGAAATATAGTTTTTATGTATATCGCCCGGATCTGAATAATATTACTGGTACCATATCTAAATTGCTAAAGTTAAATGCATTTTTTTTGTTGAAACAGGTTTGAATGAAATGGGCGCATATAAGCAAGCTATTACTATGACTGTAGATCGCCACTTTTATGTCTTCTTGCATCTAACTGCCCTATGCAACTTTATAAAACACTTCGATAATGAAGATTGTAAGCATTTTGCCTTTTTGCAGCATGAGCAACGTCAAGCAATTAAGGTTACAATAGCTCCAATCCAGAAAAACTCATTGATATTTTTTATAACAAAGTAATATAGAACGTACCGTTGTAATCCGGCCTTTAAGTTCACTATTTTACCAACAAACATATTTCCATCATCTACTTTATAAAGTTCTGGTCTCTTACACGTTGAAATAACCGAGAATCAACAAACACCCAAAACTCTGTCTACGCGTCTGTCAACACTAGCAGAACAAACTTTGCTCCAATACGTTTCACACCTAAATTCTTAGGGAAATATATTAGACAGTTCCGTATGAGAATATATTTTCTGTTATTGTGCAAACGATTAAATGTCTCGTATCAAACTAATACGAGAGAGAGATTTTCATAGTCGTGGGCGCTTAATTTCCACCTTAAACAAACTGCTTTCGCAAATTTCTTTGCCACTTAAATGCTTTAAACCTCACGTTCAACAACCAATACAAACACACCATCACCTTTTGGCACTTTAAAAACAAATGGCACCATTAAATATAAATAGTTCCCTGCGTTCAGAGAACAGTGCTTACTTCGCCTTTTATATAGAATTTACTAGCAATTGGTGACTTTTTTCAGAATTATTACCTTAGTATCAATAGATTCTAACCCAACTTCATAGGCTAATGCATTTCACTACAATTACAGACATATCATAAATTCACGCTTGGAAATTTATTGAGGTTGGTTGTTCTTCTATTGCTTACGGTTCTTTCAATTAGTTTCTTTTCTATTTCCTTTTTAAATATAGTTTGTTTTCCATTAATTCTTTTGTTTGTGTTATCTAAATAGTATTTATAAAACTCGAAGTTCTTATTGACAGACTCGTCTTTAGTTTAAGTCACTTATAACTCCTTGCGTTACGCTAACTATAACTTAAAAGTGGCGATGAAAATTTTGTAAAATTAATTAGACAAATTAGAAACGGATGCACATTGTTTGATAGATTTCACGAATAATTAATCTTCATTAAACAAAATATTTAAAATTTTGTTTCTGTAAAAGATTGTAAAATTATTTCTTTTATACTCATTGTAGGCGTCGTGACCAAGGACGATGACTTAAATTAAAACCGCAATGAAAACGTATTTTAATATGATGTAGCACTGCGTATGAATTTTTCATGAACGATATAATTTACAATGAACACATATCGTCCGCGTCTACCACCAGGAACATAAAAATAGTACAATATTGCAACAACAATATGAATTACGTACATAGTTAACGTGACAGCAAATTAAATTTGTTGCATTGTATTACCGAAACTAATCGCAATTAATAAGAATTTTATAATCAGAAAAATGAGTAGTAGTTACATCTGACGAAAAAATTAAAAATTATTTATTTGCAACCAGAGAATTGGAAAACATTAAAATGTCATTCGGGCGAATAAAAATGAGATAGACCCACACTGTAGAGGACGGGTATGAGGCGAGAGTAAACGTGGAAAGGAAACACAGTTTCAAGCAAAGAATATGGATTTCCGAAGTAATCGTGGCATGCCACATAATTTTTTAAACTAAGCTTTGACATGCAGGGTAGACTTTGGTATACGGGTTTGTAGGAGTAATGTCGTTACGACAAGACTAAAGAAAGAGGTTATGACTTTGAGAATTCACCCCTCCATAAATTTCAAATTTGTTTTAATGCGTGTAAAAGGATCTTAGTTGGAAATCCCCTGAAATTCTCACAAGAAAGACTTGATGTTGTTAGAGATTCTGAAATGAAGTAGTGAGCACAATGAGCTTTTACGTTTAGATTTATTATGTACATGTGGGTTGAAAATACAAAAGTGTGCGTATTTAGGATAATCACAGTGAAAGTTACTCTTTTGTTGAACTAATTTGCGACGGAAGTAGTATTATATTGACTTTAAATGTAAACATGCTTGGTGAAATTTAGTGTTAATTAAAGCATAAAATTTAATATTTTAGAATAAGTAGTTAAATGATGTAGCAGAAAAACGGTTTTTTTAAACTGCTCTCTATATTTGTTATTAATACCCTTTCTAGAAATTGGCGGGTAATTATGAGAAACAGGAAAATTTGGAATGCTAGTATATAGGTGAATTTGATTTAATGTTGTTTTTATTATTTCTTTTTTGCAATACCTGGACGGACTGAGGTAAAAAATTAGTTTTTTAATTTGTAATTCTATTGCAACTATTTGATGTCTATAAGGCTTAATTATAAATGAAATTTTATTTGCATTTATTTGGAAACTAGCTAAACAGACATTTGTGACAGGATATCCAGTCATCAGTGACGGAATTGTATTTGGAAGGCATTTTATTTTTCAATTTTGTGTTTTAAAATATTTTATTTTAAAATATTTTAGTGAAAGGTATCCTATAATGGGATACATTTGGAAATTGGAGTAAAGGGGACCTATGTGAAATAACAGACTTCCGTGCACAGAAAATCTGGAAGGGATTGCTTTGACAGATGGTTTAGCACTTCTCAATTATGACAAAAAGAAAAATCCTTTGAGGGTAAGTTAATACTGTAACTTTGTTTGTATTTTAGTCATATTATTTATCATTTTAGTATCTCTGCTTCTTTATTTTTACCATTTTTATAATTTCTTTTATAGGAACCCACTAATGTACTACTGTAGTTAGCTGAATTAGTCTTAAATTGTTATGGTGTCTCCGCCCATTCAGGGCATATGAGAATTTATAAGGCAACGCTCAGTCTACTCGTTACCTTTTATTACTTAGTGACAATTGCTTGTAGCATGTTTAGTTCTAATGTACATTATACTTTGCAAAGATTATCTAAATGCAGGTCCTGTCTAGTAAGGTTGATTCCTTCAGTCTTTGTATCTAAATCATTTCGCTTTATATTTCATATCTCCAATTGTTTCCACGGTTATTTTACATGCTTAGCAGCAAGTTTGTTCCACTTGCAATTTTTAAACGATCGTTTGTGTATACATCTTGTAGAATTTTATTAAATATTCAGTTATAAAGTGAAATATGTTGAATCTATTCTATTTTGATAACGTGGAAATTTAGAAGTTTGCTATTACAATGCTTGGAAACTTAGTTTGGCTATAAAAAAGCTAAAAATTCTTGCAATAAAGGTTCGTTGAAATACGTTTAGGACGTTGTTTGTCAAAACGTGTGATTCGGTAGGCTGCTAATAATGCGGCAATCTGTTTAAACACATGCGTGTCTTAAATAATTTACGAATAGATGTATTACAAATACTCTTTTTAATACCATGAAACGTGGGTTTGGGATCAACAAAAGCTGAAAATGTTTGCAAGATGTGTCTGCTTTAATATGGGAAAGTGTTGGTATCGAAGCAATTACTTTGAAAATACTATTGCTACGTTAAAACGTGGTATTCCTTTATCAAACATGTATTTACGGACACAGATTTTGAACAATAAAAATGTTCCACTTGGTTATATTTTCAAGGCTTTATTAATCAAAATAGTAAAGTCCTATGGTTTTATAGAGTATGCAGGCCAACCGTTATATACTCTGCAACATTGGTTGCAGATATGCTAACGGATTGTAGAGGTGTTGCTTTGATAATACTGGGACTGGTTTTCAAGCAGTCATAATTCGTGAATTTTTCATGTTGAATCGAGGCTATTCATTTGGTTATCTTCGCTTATCTGCAGACGGTGCCTTGAAAATACCTTCCATGTGGTTGTTTGGTCGATAGGAATTGTTTCTGAAGCGAAAACACCACACCATTTGTGGATTATCTTCACCTATATATACAAGTTAGGCGGCAAAGGAGACTATTACTATGCAGCGTCTTTTCACGTGCAGAGACCTGAAAAGTCACGATGTTACTTCAGATGACCTCTTCTAAGGGGCATTGCTTTGCTTCGTTTCTATAAAATTAAAAATAGTGGATAAAATATTAGCATAATCTTCCATAGAAGATATAGGAGTAAATAAAACGTTTACCGTGGATGGTCGATATAAAATTGGCAATTGTCGTGTCTATGTAATCTCTGCCCTTATTATTATTTTTAGAACTTTCGATCGACAGCGGATAATAATTAATGACCAATTACAACACCTTACACTACAATATAGACCATATCAAAGTATAGAGAAAACTAAAGCTACATGAAAGCATAAGAAAGTGAAAGCAAATAGTACATAAGGCCAGGTATGCCAACCCGCCAAGTATATATGCAAACAAGACAGCTCTGATAGCATAAATTTTTAACGCAATTTCATTTGTATCAATTATACCAACTAATGCTAAAATTTACAAGTGTAATTATGTAGAGGTGAACCGCAGGAGTAATAATCTGTATGAAAAACCAGCTCACAACAAATCACTAACAAATCGAAGCAAATCAGAACAAATTGTAATATTTTTACATTATGGAAGCATGAAAATAAAGCTTCCCACATACTGACAAACATTTTTACGGGTAAAATGAGTGAAAATAATGAATTTTGCTTTGCCCTGAAGGGTCTGGGACCCCGTAACAATAAAAAGGTGCGATGGCTAACTGCAGCGGTAGGGTAGAGGGTTTCTAAGTTACACAGGAAAATAGAAAATAAAGAAATTCGAAAAATAATAAAAATAATAAATAAAAGGACTGAACTACAAAATAACTACGTACAAAATCGAGAGGCGTCACAGTCTGTCACAGCAGTTCCTTTCAGATATTATTTCTACCACGGAGGATTGTTATTCCGCATAAATCACCCTTGCTTCAGCATCCTAAGTTTTATCACTTTACATGCTACTCTTCTCAAAAATACCTAAAAAGTACTTATTAAATCTCTCATAATTAAATAAATTCTCAAAATGAAATGCTTCTTCCAAATGAGATTCTATCACAGGCTAGTTGGATACCCTTTACAAACATGCCTGTTTACTTAGTCTTTTAAATAAATTCAAATAAAATCCAACTTAACTTAAACTCTCTTAACACAAAGTAATTTTAATAAAAATATAAATATACTTTTCTAAAAAGAAAACAATCTCTTAGTGCAAATTCTAAAAGGTAAAATACCTAAAAGAATTTTAAACCTATTGCATCAAGAAAGCGATTACTCACTCCACATTTTCACTGTTTCCAGTATTTAGTTACAAGACATTTATAAATTGCAATTACTGGAAATGTTGTTTATAATATAGCCAACAGTTAAATATCCGTTTCTTGTTATATCATTCTGGCTTAAAATTTAGCTGAGTAATCATTAAGTACACTATTGCTTTAACATAAAACAAGTTTTAACCATAAGAACATCAATAGGTCTATTTAAAACAGCTAATCGAAATTCTAAATGACCAGAAGTTTCAATCACGCCTCCTAGCTAATTGCAAAATATTTTATTACAGCAAAACTGTTACTTTATTAAAAAACACATATAGTAATGTCTTTACAATATTTCACACGAATGTGTTATAAACGATATTGCACACACGCGTTTATTACAATTACATGACAGACATCCTTAAGCAAATTTTAAAAATCAAATATATTACAATTTTACTTAAACTTCTTAACCGAATCACGGAGACGTACAATAAGTGCGTTTTATCAATTCATGCAATGAATGAAAAATGTTAAGTGGTTTTGTAAATTTTCTCGGGTATAATTTCAAATGGTTTCACAAATACCTAATGAGTGATCGTTGATTGTAGCTAAAGAGGACACCATTTAATGTCTATCAAGGATGACTTGGAAACTCCCAACACGCTTATCTCCAACATAAAGTTGTCGATCTAATCTGCATCTAAAATTAAAAATAGAGAACAAAGTAGGGCATTATCTAAATTTGGTTTAACTACCTTCAGTCTGTTTGATAACTTTTTTTTAAAGGTAGCTAACCTACTCTAGTTGAATATTGATTGTTTGGATGGTATGTACGAAGTGCTCCAAAAAATAAATATGTTCTTCATAAAATAATTCGATAGATCTTCAGCAAACTTCAGACAGATGAACCAAGACTCCAGTTTGAAAATATGCTTACGTTGTTCTCTTTTTCTAATAAATATGTACAATTAACTAACGGATAGATTTACTAAACCAGAAAAGGGCACTTTTTATTTATTTGAGTTGGCACAAATCTGCCTGTCAAGTCTCTATAATCCGACGATAAGATCATTGGCGTACCAGTGTGGTACACTATTAATCAACACAAATTAATCATAAAACTATAAGAATTTAGAATGAAATTACGATGATGATATCATCTCTCACTTTAAAAACTGCCTTAATGTGTTTGACAAGCTTTAAATATGCACATTATATGAAACAGAAATAATTCTGCCTTAGATCAACATGCATATAACCTCAAAATTATAATTCTTAAAGAAAATTACCTAACCCTATTGGTGGAATTTACTAATACCAAAACCATTGAAATGAAATATGGATATAAACATTTACAAGGAACGTCACAGCTTATTTCAAATAGCAATAGTTTATAACATATTTTTAAAATTTCAAGAAAGTTCATATAGGGTTTGTGTCTATTGGTAATATTTAGAGTTAGGTGTCAATATTTTGTTTTCTCGGGCATTTTAGTGACTACAATTGTTAAAAGATCAATATATGGTTTAAAGCTTTCTGTAATTTCTTTTATGCACAAGCCAACCTAAAAAATTGCATAAATGTTGAACTTCTTATTCAAATTTTATCTAAGTCTAATGACTAGGTACCGCCGCTACGCACACTCAGTTCTAAGAAGTAGTTGTATTCTTTGCTTTCTTTAATGCAGAAACTATGAAACTGTTTACTATGATATAGCCGCATGAACAGTCGAGCTAATTTATTGGATTGATATGTTTAACAACGTTGCAACAATTTTTTTGACAATCATAAAAGCTTATAAATTTAATTACAAAATACACTGCACTATTTATTCAAATAAACAATTAATTTTGCGATGTTAATAAATGTTTAGATTAGTACCACATAGCCCAATCGCGAGGCGTATATTAATTAATAATAATAGTATAGGCTCTATTCGTAAACGTTGGTTGTTTGAATAACATTTCAAATATCAGACGATTCTTGTGCTTTGTGCGCATCCTGTCGTGTAGAGTCATTCGAGCTCGAGCATTCACTTCCGTGGAACGCACCATGCGACTTGCGAATCGCCATAGGCATGGCAACGTGAACAGGTGCTGAAAGCACTTGTTTTTAGTTCTGTTTCTGATAATGCGCTCACAACTGTACAGATTACTGATTTCTAACCTTGTTAATGTGCTAATTATTAAATTTTAATCTCACAAACGTACAAATTACCAAATTTTAATTTCACTAATTTATGATTTATAAGGCTACGAATTTACAGTTCAGATATCATGTTCTAATTTTTGAGTTTATCGTTAAATAATCTCGCTTTCACATAAGTTAGAGCAGCTGAAAATCAAATACTTTGGATAGCCCGTTATATGGATTAGTTTTGCGTTTTAATTTGCTTCAATGAATTGTGCAACAACTTGATGAAAATGGTTCCCTATAATCGTCCAGTTTAATACGCAGCGCAGATGTGGAAAGTCCGCTGATGTCACTTGTTTGTTGAAGAATTGCAGCCTAACACATGTGGTTTCGACAAGATTTTTGTTTCAATAAAGTTCAAAGTACCAGTTGCCAAGGTAAGCGTTTTTCTAAGAACTTGACCTGACAACAGCTGTTCGTATAACTTGACAGCAAGGCGAATAATTGAAACTAACATGGTAGCGTTTTACAACCTTTGTTTTACAAAGTAATTATGAGAACTTTTGTTGTTTGGATTTCATTACAGTATAAATTATTGCTTACATTTGATATTACTTCAAATAATTAAGATTACTAATCTCCTTATTTAATCCTAAAAAGGTATTTTATTTAAATTCAGTGAACCATAAAGTAACTATGAGAACTAATTATATTTAACTTTGAATACATAACACATTTTTGTAAACCGATGTAACAGATCTATGTATTTTGGGTAATTAATTTAGAAGCTTCACGGTCATGTTTGATACATTATTAATCATTTAATTCATAGTAGAGACAATGATAATTTTCCTATTTAAATATCTGCTTCTAAAAGATTAGACCACATTATTGGTGTAAATTTTGTATATAAAATTATGTCACAAAGAAAGTTAAATTTAATTAAAGAACTATTGTATAATTTAATTGAACAACTGTTTTGTTTTGGACAAGTGAGTCCAAGGGTAGTGTTATTTGAGTTAAAAAGTAGAAGTATGTATACACCCTTTTATAGTGTAACGTATTTTTTTTCTAAATACACTTCGTTCTTTAAAATAAAAATAAAACAGCTATAATTTAAAATATTTAATTTGTGAATTACCGTCCAATAGAAATTAATACATAAAATTGATAATAACACATAGATTCCTTTACCTTTATGCTTTAAAGTTCGTTACTAAACTCTGTCGAGTTGTCAATTTGTTCACTTCATTATCAGCGTTCGAACGGGCAAGCTGTTCTGCAGAATAAGTGAAGTCAAGATGGTCGTGTGTAAGAACGTGGCTTCTAACAGTGTTAGTAAAAAGAAGATTAATTGATTGAGATGGAAGCCCAATTTGACATCACTAATACAGTTGGTATAAATTAATTAAATAGATTATACTAATATTTTTCATCTTAGTGCAATATCTTAAAGCAATATCTTAACGCAATATCTTGACGCAGTATCTTAAGGCAATATTTTAAGAAGGCAGTTACATGTGTTCCGTATATTTCAACTTCACCAATAAATAACATCAAATAAGTAAATCTTGGAGCTAAAATTTTGTTGGAGAATTAAATTCAATCAAGCTGAGGTTGGTTTCTTTATGTAATAGTTGTATTCCGAAGAACTTTAATATTTGATGGTTATGGAAATTTCCGACAGCTGAGGTCAAGGTCCTGTATCTTTCGTTCAGAGCAGTTTCGTAGCACGTGAGTGTACCATAGGATTTAATCACTTTGAACATTAATTAAATTGCAATAAAGAATATAACAAGTAAAATTTGAGTAACGTAAAAAGCTTTTAATGAAACAGCAAATTAAATAACAAATCTATTGTGTGTCAGAATGTTTACACGTACACAAAGTGTACATTTGGTATAGCTGTGAATGACATTTTATGTCAGATATATAAAAAACATAGATTCAGTTGTCCTATTTAGACGTCACATGTCGTCTTACTTTAATTTAAAATATGTTTAAATATTTTGAGGTCATGACCTTGCATTTTTCATCGACATGTGAAATTCGCGTACTTACTGTTAAATAAAAATAACTTAGAGTAATTACATTCTACAATATCAGCACGTTGATAATTAAATTTTATTGTGAAGGTCAAGAAAGTACTTCATTGATTTAAAGAAATTTATGTATTATGAGTAACTTAGAAAATTTCAAGTCAGTATATTTAAATTTTGTAGAAAGATCCATTCAGAGATCTTCCTAATTTTGAATGCAAAACTTTACTAGTATATTTCTGTTCTAGAAAAATAATTAAGTGAAAATTTTTTAAGAGATTATAATTACATGAATCCAGAAATTTATCCAAATAGAATCTATTTTGTTTTTGAATGACTTTTTATTATTTAGAATTCAAGAAAAAAAATTACAAGTCATCCCCGATTAGAAATTGTGTGTAATGAAAACAAATTCCCTGGGTATATATTTTAGAAACCTAAATTCTATTATTTTATTTTTGGCAAATATTTTTGAGGACACAAATGGTGTCCATGTTGTACCTTTGTTTGTTCACAGGTCAAGCCAAGACATCTGTATGACATCTGGTGTTTGAGGTCTTGGTAAGTGTGTTTTAAAGAGTGAAATTCAGGTTTTATGGCTATGTTAGTGGTGTTGACATAAGGTTTCCGCATTCCCCTTATACAAGCACAGTTAAATTTTGTTGGTTATTGTATTGAAAAATACGGTGGCGTTCATTAAATATATTTTTGGTTTTTTGACAACCCATGACCCAAGCTCATGATCTACCCAGAGCTAACACTCGACTAGCCGTTTATGTCTTAAGAGTTTTTCTTTATCTCAAGCCATTCTCCATCCAACTTTACCTTGGACTTACATTAATAAGAAGAAATTCTCGATCTTGTGATATCACGTTAGGGTTTAGGAAATTTAAAGGTGTAATTTTTTAGCTGATAGTCACGAGGATAAAGTCAATAATAAAAAATCAAGAAAGAAATAATTATTTATTACAATAGAAATATAGTTTTTTGCTGTGACTTGATAATAAATCACTAAACAGCGCTTTTAAGAAGTTTAGTATCTAAATTTTCCTTTATAATAAAGTTTAAATTATTGGTATTAATAGCTACTCTCTTTTTTATGGTATAAGGTAGCAAGAGTGCATATCTTGCGTCCTTTGTTATTATATTAACACTATTTTTTACTGCTACTGCTTTTGCAGTAAAAACGAATTTTCTCCCTGAGGATTTCCAAGTTCTCCTTAGGATAACCTGTGCCTTATCTATTCTAGGACTTGGTGGCGCCCTTTTGCACCCCTATTTTGTATTTTATAGTCAGTCAAAAAGACAATGTTTTTGTTGTGAAACCCACGACCACCCCTCATAAGCTCTACCCAAGGAATAGACCCCTATCTTGGTCAGAAGACTGTCGATTTCCTTTTATTATAAGGAGATCGAAATAACTGGCTGATGTAAAATTAATTTGAGTTAGTTTTACAAAAGCCAAGGGAGATAGTTTAATTACAATGTGCCCGTTCTATTTTTGTATTTCATATTACAACGCTGTCGTCAGAACATCTAAAAGTAAAGGTGATAAAATGCATTAGCGAACAATGCTGTGATTAACAGCTGCTGCATTGACTACCACGGAAAGATGCAAGTAGTGGGGTAAGGCCGGTCCTAATTCAAAACGAGTTCACACGTATTTTCCATATGTAAAATACACGTGCACCGTTTTGAATTAGGATCGGCCTTATATACTTTCAATGTAAAATAGTTGTGAAAACATTTCAATGTAAAATAGTTGTGAAAACATGAATTCTTATATACTTTCAAATGTAAAATACTTGTGGGCACGTTTTGAATTAGGATCGGCTTTATATTACTTTCAATGAAACATACTTCAAAACACACGTATGTTGAAAAATGTAAATGCAGAGAAAAATGTGTATAGCTGTTTTGAATTCGGTTTTCTAGCGAGAAGTTACATGTGTACCGTTTTGAATTAGGATCGGCCTTATATACTTTTAATGTAAAATACTTGTGAGCATGTGTTGATGTCAGACCGGCTTTATATTACTTTCAATGGAACATACATACTTCAAAACACACGTATGTTGAAAAATGTAAGTGCAGAGAAAATGTGTGTAGATGTTTTGAATTTGGTTTTCTAGCGAGAAGTTAAAAAGCTTGCCAGATGAAAAATATCGCATGCAAGTCAATTGTGTTTAATTAAAGTGGATTCTGATTTATGTTTTTTATTTATGTTTAGATGCTGCAAATACACATGGGCCGATTTCAATTCAAAATGTGTTCACTCTTGTGATAGGTTGAAAAGTGGGTTGGCAAAGTACGCAGATGGTGGTAATCTGCTATATAAGGAGATTGCTTCTAATATTAATTTAATTAGTCGAAGAAAAGCAATATGGTTTTTAATACTCTTAATAAAACCGCATATCGCAAACCTTATGTAAATTCAAAAGATCTTGTAGTGAATAAGAAGTTTGAAGTTTTAAAAGTGGAAACAATCAAGACAAAATATCGAGAAAGAGTATTAATGGAAACAGAAGAGTTCAAGAGTATATTGCCATTGAGATATTTTGAATACCTTCAAGCACATGGAGTGAAACAATTAAATGAAAGTATTGGCTCGAACAAACACGTATACATAACTAGTAAGGGATCGATCGGTCTAACTGTCAACATAGAATTTTCAGAATAATATGTCACTAATCTAAGAAATTAGTTTATTATTATAATAATATACATCTTGTTCTTTACTGTTTAAATTATTATAACACATCTAAGTCGATTGTATAAAGAATGATGTATTTAATTAAAGTGGGTTCTGATTTATGTGCGTTTTACTTTGAGTTTACTACCTTGTTTAGAGAAAGTCTTGTTTCAAAAGAGAAACTTTTATAAAATAATCCTAATTCCAAACGGTGCACGTGTATTTTACATATGGAAAATACGTGTGAACACGTTTTAAATTAGGACCGGCCTTACCCCACTACTGATGCAAAACTGATCCGCCAACTGTTGATAATTTCTAGCAAATATCGGAGGCATGTAGTTAGATATACATTCTATCGCTGCTAGTGCTTACAGATACTTCAATTTGAGCCTTATCTACAAGTGATATGAAATAACTTATACGGTCCGGTAGTTAACGACTATAAAAAATAGGAAACATCAGTTAGTTCCTATGTTGAACCGACTAAGAAGCGTAAAATAAAATTCATTACTGCATCTAAAACAAGCGGGCCCGTAAAAAAGGTAACGTAATGCCCGCTCTAATTACGGTAACAAAGAAAGAGAAAAAAAAGAAACTCAATACCGCATTAACACAGTCGGTGATGGGGGAATGAAAAAACGCACAACCTAATTCGGTCTGAAAAGAAAATGATTAATAAATACACAACATATTCATGCGGACAGAACACTAGTCTATTTAATACAATAAAATACAACATCCAATTAAGAACTCTGCAAAATAAACAGAATAGTTATAGGGCTAACTGCAGCATTTTTACACATATTTATATAACCCATAATACATATAAATTAAAAATGTCACATAAAAACATAAATAAAGGTATCCTTATAAATGTTAATATAAGTTTAGTGAATCTTACCCACAAGATGCTACCACTAAGAAGGCATTGGTTCACAAAACCTAACAATGTACATTAGAATTCGGGTTAATAATGTGCTATAAAATCCGGAGGATATAGGTTACAATCCGGTCTGAAATTTTTAAAATTTCTTTCAATGAAACATCACATTTTAATTACCTACAAGCAACATAACAGGGAAGCAAGTTTTTACTATAAAGATTTTGCAACTGACTCGTTAGGTTTATAATATTTATCACAAGAGAAACCACACAAACCAACGCTTGAAATATAGTAAACTAGTTCAACGGAGAATTGTATAACTGTTTTCTGAAGAGTGCTTTACGGAAAACCCATTATAGGATAGCAACAACTTTTGAACATATTTCTAGCATTTAATTTAATACGCAGCTCCATCTAATTGCAATTACACTAGATCATTTATTTACAATAAATATTGCATCATGGGGGACTCATATAATTGAGCAATTTTCCAAGCGTGAAAGCAAACATTTACCGAAACAGGGAATAGGATTGTAAAATGCAGAAAGTATTTAAACTACGAAATGGAATGCAACAACGTTTCAGTGAGATTAAGAACGTAACAACAGCATTATTCCCGACTACAGGTGCATCTTTTCTAGAAACTTAGAACAAAATACCGCATATATGACTTATATGGCTTTAAGAATTAATACGGTGTTGAAAAAATTTCCGCAAGCATTTTAAATCTTATAACTATTACAGTGAAAATTACATGTAACCCGTAAAATCTTGCAAAATGACGAGCTCTAAAACGTTGATTTGTATGAACGTTCAATTATATTAAATAAAAAGGAGATCCTCTTATGTAAGTTCTCATAATCGTAACTGATAAAGTTAAAATGATTATTTAATGCATTAATATTTGAATGTAAAAATAGTAGTTTTTCATAAAACTGTAGTGCCTCACAACTAAAAGGGATAGGTGCAATGTAATTAATTATACGATATCTCCCACAATAACTCAAAGGTCGTTTTTCCCTACTAATTTATTAGTGTATCTCTGAAATTCTATCTGGAGCCTATTTGTCCAGCGTTTTATTCCATTTGTAATTACTTTAAGGAATCTATAACCGAATTACAACTGAAAAAGGAAATTGATGTATGAAGACCATGTTGTTGGACAAACTCAATTTGATTATTTACCCAAATCTAATTTTAATTCCTATATAGATGCAGATTATTTGAAAAATCGCCGTCAGAGCTGGATGTTTAAGGGCTGTCGGCTTTTGGAGGGAATTTTACGCCGGTGACTACATTGAATTAAATATTATTTCCGAATATGGATGTGATATCTATACCAATATAAAAGTATGCTAAAGCAGTTCATATTAAAAAAGTGACAGAGGCTTGTTAAAATTAATTAATAAAAAAGTAATTTCGAAACTATGGAATTAGTTTGAATTCGTATCCAAAATTTAACTTTAAGGTTGTTTATTTATTTACTTATTTAATAACGACTGACCATTTTATGCAGTTATGTATTCAGTTTTAATACTATGTACCTCATATTTTGTAATTTCATTTAAATAACTAATATTGCTGCTGCTTTTGCATTTAAAGTTTTATAGTAATTACAATTGAAGTTTCCAAAAGTACTGGGAGTTCGGTAATGATAGCCGAAGGTGCACGGTGACGGACGGTCTAAGTTCTTGAAAAGCATTGTAGTTTCATAAAGCTCTATGAATTTTAAGTTTGCCCCACAAATTATTTTAAATATAACATAACTTTTAGCTGAGCCGCAAAGAATGTTGTACAAGGAATACACTGAACCAAGTTTTTTTACCTCATTGCAAAATTTCATCACTGACATGTCAAGTAAATAAGCATGACGAAGGAGACACATAAAGCTCGCAGTTCCTCTTCCTTAAATTTCGAAGCAAGACCATAAAATTAGTCGCTCATATTCGATGCCCCGTCGTCGCTTAGCCTCGCAATTTATAAAGTCCAAGCCTTACGACTACATATAAATTTCCACTGGTTGTATTTTCCACATTTACAAAACCTAAAAATTCTTCGACTATAACACTAGTTCTTCCTTGAAATAGATACCTTACGTAAATAGAAATTTGCTCTTTCATCGCAATATCGGTAGTTTCGTCACAAATTGTTAAATAGCAGGATGACAAATTGACTTTGTTTATGATTATTCTTAATACACGACTGCTATTATTGAATTTTGGATAGTCGTGGTTGTGAATGGTTTAATTATTGATTTGACGAAACTACTCATTTCTGGTTTTTTTTCGAGGTGTGACTGAATCAGCTCCAGAAAATACCTCTATTTTAGAAAAATAAGCTATTCTCGGAAAATAAAGCTTACATATTGGCCAGTTTGTTTCGATTTTATTTATGTGTGCTAATTATAATACGTTTGCTACAGTTTTGGAAAGATCACATTTCACTCCAAAACTGCATACAAAATCGATGAGTTGTACTTTGCGCATGTTACATAATATTTCAAATGCTTTTTTCCAATTACTGACTGCAATAGTTGTAAATGAGTTTTTTCCGCGCTTTTTCTTATAACGTTGGAAAGTGCGGCAAGTAAAGGAGAACGTGATATCTATAGCGACACTGTATTCTAGCGATTTAAAGTACAAATACAAGAAATCATAAAATAGCGAGCTCTTTCATAAACTAACTTTTTTTAAAATTTTACACTTTGTTGGTTGGGACTGGCGTTAATATTCAAATTATGGACCCCATTGGCAGGATTTTTGAAAATTGATTATCTATCAACTTTCGTTTCACCTTTATTTGTTATTTTAGAGTCTTATATTTCACGCTCAGTTTTATACAGAAGTTTGTGTTGTACTGCAGAAAATTCATGTACTTTGTTTACCTTATTCAATTTACATAAAGTACAGTTTGTAACCTTTTAAGGAAATTTTAGATGATATTGTTAAACCTTACTTTGCAAACTGCAGAGTTCACAAGACTTGCATCACAACCGAAATATATTGGGTTTGAAACAAATATCACATATAAAATTCCACTAAGGTTTGTATAGAATAAGCAAATAATAAATTGCAATTAAAAAATTAAGTAGTAGTATTTTATTTTGTAATGCAGTAAAAATTAAACATAAATTTTTCTTGTATCTGCAATACTCTTCACAGTACTTTTGTGAAAATAGAAATAGTGAACCCCTGCCACAATTGGAATAGAGAAAGGCAGAATAAGCTTGGAAGCACTTTGGACACAAAAAGCGTATAACAACCTAGGAAAGGAAGTGTAAAAGCATTGAAAAATTACGTACAAGAAACAATCGTATATACGGCAAGGAGCAGTCTTTATTATTGAATTGCTTAATTCCTAAAAACAGACTTTTATAATAAATCATAAAATTTTATATTTTTAATTACCTTCATTAAAATAAACTCCTAGTATTTAATTTATCCTAGTTACAATAAACATTTAATTCCTTTCTTTGTATAACAATAATTTTCAAAATAAATAATATACATCAGTCAATGATTTAGAACATCAAATTTCCGTACTAAATTATTTAGAATAGTTTACTTGCATTATTTCTTTGTTACATCAAATAATAATTTAAAAACACCAAATTATCCTCACCACAGCATTTAGAAAATTTTCAACATTAACAAATTTGTTCCAAAATATTCAATCACACCATATCTATCGTTGCAAAGTTTTTTGAAATTAAAATAGATTGTTGCAGTAAATCATTTCAAACACCAAGTTATCCAAAATCAAATTGGTACAAAAAATAATTTTTAAAATATCTTATTAAAACGGTCTGTTTGTATTTTCCACGGCGTTGATACTTTCTTCTACATCACAACATTTATTTCCGTAAAGTAGAGCCTTTAAACTGATACTTCCTCTTGTGCAATTAACGAAATCATAGAAAATAGTCTCGAAGGTAGCCTTAGAGCAAATATCTGAAAACGATTTTCTTGAAATTTTTTTAATTTATATTTTTAGATCACTTAGTTCAAATCAAAAGCCTCTACTACTTCAAACTACACTTTAAATCACGCTTCTATTAAATTAAAATTAGATTACTATAAAAATCACTGAAAAATACACTATAATTTCTTCATCGGGTCGGATGTTGACCAAAATTCCATAAAAAAAGTTGTTTAGGATATTTTTCAAACCACCTGCATTTTAAAAATTTCAAAATCTATTAATTATGCGTATTTTAAACTCTTATCAAGATTTATTTTAAGAAAAACCAATAAGCCCAAACAATTAAGCGTCTATTTTTTATCTTGTAGTACACCTACGTTGATAAACAAGCTTCAACTGACTTAAATTAACATTTGTCGGATTCTTGTCAGCTTTTTCTCTTTGACTAGCTCAGCGGAAAATATGTTGTAAATTTTATGAAAGTAAAATAAAACACAGAAATCTCAAGAAACATCTATGAACAATCTTCTATACATCAAAAACCTCTTTCTTTTATACGCCTTACCAACATAATCCTTTACATACAAATAACGCTTATAGATATAATTTACAGCTTAAATTCAGACCGAAAATTTAACTTATGTCTACATATGTATTAAAACCATTTTTACCTAATCATTGTAAGGGTCAAAGCGCTTCGAGCTCTGACCTTAATATTGCCAAAATAACTATTCAATGACAAATTTATAATAATAAAACCTTATTGTAGCTTAATAGTACATTCTGAATGGACCTGCACCTTGAAGGAGTTCTAGATTACTAGAACGGGTAAAATGGCTTGCCGGTTCCAGTGATCTTAAAATATATTATTAAAACGATCTGCCTGTATTTTCCACTACGCTGATACTTTCTTCTACATTCACAAACATTTATTTCCGTAAATATGATATTGTTGAATCTATAGAAGACTACACTGATTCTGTTTTCCAAGTATTTCATATAGGTACTTCACATTCTCTTTCACAAAATAAGCTTAACAACTTAGTAGGGGATTTAAATTTGCAAAAGCTGAAGCCGAACAGTTGGAATCCAAACTACAAGGTTGGAATCTATTACAGAGTGGTAGGAATTTTACCAAATGTCGAAAACATGAACAAGCTTTTCTTCATTCTTTTACATCGTATGATCAGTTAGCGGAATGAAGACTACTAATTGATACATCTACTTTAAGATTTAAAAGAGTTTTTCTCTACAATGGAAGCTTGTACCCCTCTGTTCTTATTTCCCACGCAGTACCTATGAAAGAAAACTGTGATAATATGAGAACTTTACTTGAAAAAATTAAGTGTACAGAACATGGCTGCATCATATGTGGTGATTTAAAACTTTTAGCACTTTTGTTAAAAAAGAAATTGGGTTACGGCAAGTACTGGTGTTTTTTCTGCTAGAGGGACAGCGGAGCAAAGGATAAACGTTACTCCGTAAACAACAAGAAAATGCATGAAACCTTGCTGCTAAAGAAAGAAAAATGTTACAAATCCTTTTCTCATGGATACAAAGAAGGTTTTATTACCATCTCTGAACATAAAACTGGGTCTGGTGAAAAACTTTGTCAAAGCTGTAAATAAAGATAATGAAGGATTCCAATATCTGAAAGAGAAGTTGTCCAAACTAAGTGAAGCAAAATAAAAGAAGCAATTTTTATTGTGAGTGACGAATACGGTGAAATGTTTTCACCAAAACATTATATATTGTGAAAACCGATACCAAAAAAAATTAAGCCTTACAATGTTTGCAGACTACTGTCGGAGCCTAATCAAGAATGATTCAAAAGTAGTCTACAGATGAAAATCACACGCAAAGAAGTTTGAGATTCGGTAGTGACGTGGAATGCATCATTTGTTCTATAACAAATGTAAATATTACATGACAAAACGTTCTTCTATAAAAATAGGAATAACTTTTGACTAGAGGATAATGGTAAAATTTGTAATCAGCTGGAAAAGTTCCATAAAAAACGTCCACCGTACGTTGGGAAACAATAAAAAATTACAATTTATTTGTTATGTGCGGTTCCTGCATACGAGCATTTGCCGTTCTTATTTAACTAAATTTTTACATTTCTTACTGTATTCACAGTTGTTTGAGTATTCATTGACAATTTCGACGGCTTTCTCAATTTAAACGATTGCTTATTTATCACTCTGTAGGATTATATATATATATATATTATATATATATATATATATATATATTGCTGTGATAAGGGGTTGTTTAAGGGTGTACTTTATAGTAAAGGTCATTTAGAAATGAGAAATTACCATAGGCAACAGAAAACGGCACTTATTTAGTGAAGAATTGAGAAATGGAGATAGTTTGTAAATAGTCAGCAGTCAACACCCTGTATATAAAGTATAAATAGTTTTAAGCGACGCAGATAAACATAAGAAAACGCATAGTTAGCGTAGAAACCAGGAAGATATTCATTAGGTAGATAGTAAATATTTAATAACCTGTAGATAAAGTTTTAGTTAAGTTAGGTAAAGCAAGTAATGATATTTTTCAGGGGAAGCACGCGTATATTTATAAATTGTAAATTTATAAAGTGTAATTAAACACGTATTCAAAAGAGTTCCAAACAATTAGATTAATACGGAGATAGAAATAGAGCTTCAGGTAGCATAGGTAAATGCGTACAAATATTTAACCATTTTTGATAAGAAAGAAAATTAAAAATTGCGTGAATAACATGTAAATATGAAAATTAAAAGCCGAATTGCATCAGTTGTTTATGGAAAAGCAATTAGATCTATCAAAACACAGCATGTTGATAACGAAAGACAGCTGCAAGCAGGTTACAATCATTGGGAATCGTGGTGAATTACATCAGAAACTACTTTGAATGTAATTATTTGATTGGTCATAAATAAGCAACGAGTTCTAGACCATACCCACTGACGGAGTGGGAACGGAATAATATTCTAGCAGGCACAGTGATAACGAAGACAGTTTTGAACTCAACAAAGGCCGAAGTGCGCCGCTATGAAATAAAGTAATACGTAAATTTTAAAAGTGAAAGATAAAATAAGTGCCAAGATGAAAACTATAATTGCCGATTAAACGTACATTTTGATGAATTTATTTTAAACTAAAACATAAAAATAATAAGGCTTTGAAATCTGGGGGAACAGTATTACAATTTTGAAGTACGGGGGTAAACAAACTACAATTTCTAAGTCCGAGGGAAATGATAATAAGTATTCTATTCTAAGTTTGAAGAAATTGATTGATAAGAAGTAATAAGTCTGATATGAAACGACAATAAATTGGGGTGCATAAATTAATGGTAGTCCATAGGGTAATGGCAATAATTTAAATGTAATCCTGAATTGGGCGAAGATGATTTTTATTCAAATGGAAGCGTCGATGTGAAGAAATAGACCAAGTCAGATTTTTTAGTTATAAGACATTTTATTTTTCTATATATTTTTTATTTTGAATATTGAATTTGCTTAATATAATATAAATGTGAAAAAGTCAACAAAAGAAGTTGCATAAGTATAAAATGAGTAATATGATAACAGGTTTAGAACGTTCTACGCTTCGTTGATAAGGATAATAGGTTTTTTTTTTTGGTGACTTTGGGTTTTGAGTAAATAGGATATGATGTTTAATAAATGAAATTTACAACATTAACTAATTAAAAAGTGTATTTCAAATAATTTACAAAAGCTGTACATAATATATTGATTTCATTATATAAAATCGAAATTAACTGAATTCTATAATTCCAAATAGATGCTAGCCGAGGTCATAAGATTTAAATAGTTCAAGGAGGAGCTACGAGTTGAATAACTAAGTAAGGCGGTAACGTATCGAATTTTGCTATTGGCAGACAAGGTTGCTTCAAGATGAAATCCAGTTAAGTTTTTGGAGGGAATTGATAGCAATATTAATAAGACAGCCCAACGTCGGAGGAGATAATTACAATCTTGTTTATTCATAGTAAATATTAAAATCGTCGTCCAATTGATGGAGCGCGAATAATTTAGAGTTCATAGCAAAATTAACAGCACAACGTAAGGGCTAGGATAATTTAGAGAGTATCATAGCAATATATATATATATATATATATATATATATATATATATATTGTAGTGGTTTTAAAGGGTTAAATTTAAGTATAAACCAGGCAATTTCAAACACCTTGTATAGAGGAAACAACCGGAATTTACGTGCGAAATTTATTTCATTTAGTGAATTTAAAGTAACAAGTATTAACAAAATTTTACAAGTAGTGATTAAAATTTAGTTAGGTTCGTAAAGAAAATAAATTGTAGAAGCCAATGCAAATTATTAATTAATTTAATTGAGTTTAGTTGAAAGGGTTATTACGTCTAATACGCATAAGAGCTTGAAAAATCGATAATACCAAGGTGAAACGCGTTGCTAACAAACGAACAGCCGTTAAGTATAAAATATCTTGAAATGTAAAATCCTAGAAATGTGATTTTAAAAACGATCGTTAAATTAAACACCTGCAGGTTTTGGAAATGTCAAGTTCCCCTTATTTGTGTAGATAGGATTCGCGGTATATCGGGTAAACGGTCGGAAGGTTCGCATAAAGGCTAACTAAAAATTTCTTTAAAGCGAAGAAGGGATGGAGAATCAAGGATATGCTTCGGAAAAAGACAGGCATAATAGCAGGTCATTTCAAAACGCACGTATTCAGTCCACATGGGTTAATTTAAAACGCGGACAGTAATATCGATTTCTACCACTCAAACAAGGTTAGAAAGAAACAGAATATGCATAAGAGAGGAATAGCATTAATACAGGCGGGGTTTCAAAACGTCACGAAATATCTTATTGGTCTATATAGTTAGCTGTAAAACAGACAAATACGGGAAAACTTTAATGCGGGTTTTTCGGAAAAGATAATAGCGACGAGTTAAATTTTGAACATTTCAAAAACGGTTGAAACAAAATTTTAAGAAGTATTATTTTAATTTAAGATTTCGCGTGAAGAGCGACCGAGAGGTGGCATAGTAAATTGTATAAATACTTTAAGAAAATTAATAGTATTTTCATCGCTTCAGACTACGTACAGAAAGTTACCACGAGCTTGTAGGTATATCAAAAATTTTAAATTGAATAGTACAGTGTTGACCTCATAATTTGAACGCGGATAGTGACGAGTCTAAATTTTATGGAAGTGCAACATATAATTTTAACAAGCTCGTGACGTGACGTAATGTAACGTAAACTAAATTAAGCAATTATAAAAAAAAGTGTAATATTTGGATTTGGATTTGAATGTATCGTGTATGAACAGCATTGCAGCACAACTTAGAGGGTGTTCATCTACAAATAGCTGGAGGCGGCGAGCAGAGCAAAACCACGAAATAATTTAACGACATCGTCAACGGAGTAGGGATCTTCAAGAAATTCCAGGTAATGCTTTAGAATTCGTTGTTTTTGATAAACTATAAAGGTTATTGTGAGGTGTGAGAGTGAGCTATGATTGTATTTTGCATTATTTTGCGTATTGAAAATAATACGCAATACTAACTTTTATTATGGTATTTAAATATAAATCTAAAGGTGTATATAAAGCTGATTAACGTTTCTCAGGAATTTAAATATTTTTGTTACGAGTACATGGGTTTTTGTTGTGTTTGTAATAAGTATATGCAAAATAAAAAAAAGCATACATTAATCATAATTAACTGGGTTATCATGAGCTCACCATACTCCAGAGTTTCCTAATTAAAATTAATTACAAATAAAGAAAGAAAGATAAGGTATTATTCAAGGCCCATTTACTCAGGTTACATTCAATGTGTTTGATATTTCTAGTTAAAATTCTGGACATTACAAAAATCGAATTTATTGAGGTGTAACTTGACCACTGAAATGTAAATAATCTTGAAGTTTTGTTTATAAATAGTGGCAAATAGATATTGTTTGATTGGTGTATTATTTTGTGGTTTTATTGAGAGTGTGCATGTACGATAAAGAGTATGATAGTGAATCTAGGTATCCAAGAGGAGGCCCAACTGAGCTAGCCAGGGAACTGTTGAAGAATTAAGGTGATGCAAAGAGGAATCAGGGTAAGAAATTAATTTTTTTGAAAATTTTTAAATTGTGTGCAATTTTCGTTTTTTTTTTAAAATTGGTAATTCGTAAAGGCCCGATATTTATAGGGTAACACAACAATTTTATGACGGCCCAACGTTGGGGCTTGAATGATTATAAGGGAGTTCCAGAGGTTGATCCCGGAAACACAATAATTTTATGACGCCCAATTCGTGAGGCTCGATTTTATAAAGTTACACAACAATATATATGTATATATATATATATATATATATATATATATATAGGATATGCAGTTATAATTTAAAATGCTTCAATTTATTTTATTTTTGACAGAGCTTTAAAATGTGGTCTTCGATTATCGTAACATTGATTTTAGGAAACTTTACAATGGGTTTATGTACGTGGTTTATAAAAGGTTATTTTTGATTTGTTTATCGTAATTCTGTAACTAATATAAATTATTAATTAGTGTGCTACATTTTCTATAATTTCAACCTAAAAGTTAGGCAACGCATCCTACGGGTACCGAATACCTTTAAGAGTTTGATAAACTTTCGTGTTGTTTTGAAACACTACGACCGGTTGTTGTGCAGAATTAGACGTTAAATAGGTTTTTCTCATTATCGATTTTAGCTGCGTTTGTTAGAATGAAACCACAGGTTGGTTGTACGGCATATGTCTTGGATGATTACTTTTTAAAAAACAGATAGTTTCGGTTGTGTAAAATTAGAAATATCTCCGTTAATAAGACAAAACTGCAACTAGTGAAATGCTTTGGGTGAAATTGACGTAAAATCGTAAAAATTATGAAACTATTGGATGTTTTCCTACAAACCTCTACAGATGGAAATTCTAATATCAAGAACTGAATGCTTAATACATTTTGGTTGAAGATAAATAAATTGGTGTAACAGTATTTTCATATTCAATCAAGCGGTATTAAAATTAATTTTGTTTCATTTGGAGTTACCACTAAAATGTGATCCAGCAGATGTCGACTACTAAAAGTTGTTTTACCTCAACCGTGAATTATTAGAACCTTCAAGATCTCGCATTGACAAGCTAAAAAAACAGAAAGGCCATGTCAAAGTGTAAGGTTTCTGTTTTTTCTCTACATGGTTTTGATGACTTCTTCATGGAAAATTGGGTCTGGGTTTTCATTTTTAAGCTTCTTAAGGTTACTCATAGCACAGTTCGAGATATTCTAGTGTGGAAATTAAACTTACTAAACTTAAATGATCAGAATATGTTAATGTGACAGCTGTTATTGATTGAGTATGAATTATAAAATAGGAACAATAATTACTGTCCATAAAATTTTCTATTTAAAAATTTAGAGTTGCACAATTGCTTATGTGCAACGTTATCACGTAGCAATTTTTTGTTACAGCTGCTGTGGAATGCATTTCGGCGAGTAGATGGTAGTTTCTGTTTATTGCTTTTGTCTACTGCTAAATTAATTTTTATTTAGTGCATACTTATCCAGAAATTACTGTTGAGAAGTGCTGGTAGACTTTTAGGTAAATATGTAAATCTTTATGACTATTTTTAACATACGAGAACGTCAAATATTAAATTGTGATAAACAAGTGGTTGAAAATATTGCACTATATATTGTTTTGTTGTTCTGTTTAATTTTGTTGTATGTAAATTTTAGGATTGAAGTTAAGAATTAGTTTGATGTAATTAGGGAGTGTTTTAATTATTTGGCAAATATTTTTGTACTGTGTAAATCCTCCCGGATGTGTTGGATAAATATTGTTTTCTTGGCAAATTTGTTTTCCTTTTTATAACATGTTTATTTTAAATGTTTTGTAATTAAATTTTCTCTCTTGAGGTTTTCTTTTTTTTTTTGGGTAGTAACCCACACTTTCCAGCTAGTACGGCATTCTTTGAATTTCTTTTTTTATTGCACTTGGTGCAGGCTATTTTCTTTGCTTATTTTACTTTTCTTCTTGTCCGCACGGAATACCATAACGTGTTGTTCACTGTTATCTGTTCAGTCTCTAGAATATTTTTGTATTGTCACAATGTAAAATCAACGTTAGGTGTAATATTTAAGTCTACATTGGTAGCAAAATAGTGAAAGACACTAAAATAAAACAAAACAGTAATTATTCACAATCAATTTATTTAAAAAGTGTGGCTCAGATTGTTTGAAATCATACAATTAGTAACTCTTTTATGTTGAATTCTAAATAAATTCGCACCAAACGTATACACATACCCTGCACCTTGAACCACACTTGTTATCCAATTTGCTCATCACGCTACTGAAGGTGAACACACTTTTCAGTAATCCTTGAACTTCTCATACTAATCTTAATTTCTATTTGCGATGACCGTCGAGGTTCATAAGGTATTGATCTATCAGCGTCTGTCATTTCCCAAGCGCTTATGAAATGATAACATTCAAGAGTAGAATTCTAGCCTAATCAAAAACGCAATGTCCCTCGAGTGACCAAAAATTACGGCATCATATGTTGCAGTTCACCATGCGTTACAAAACTAATTCTTAAACATAAATAAAGATTATGTTCACAGAACCAGATTTATTTAATGAAAATAACTAACATTAAGTAAATAGTAACAATGATGATAGATGCGCCGAAGGTTTTAAGAAGAATGTATTAAATTAAACCTTATGGGAATATGATTAACGTATTTAGCTACGTTCACCAAAATGCGAGCAACCCTTCGCTTGCCTACTGCGTAAACATTCAAAATTAATTTCAGTATGTTCCTGACTTAAACGCATTGTACAAAGGTATCACGAAATTTAATTCATTATTTCACAAACAAGCCAAACATAGCTAGTCAGAACCCAAAGCCAAAGTTCTGGTGCAATTTAAGCAAATTATGAATAAAATTCATAGATGCAAGACTCGAAAGTGATTGTTATCACAAGTTTTAGAACGGAATTCCTTGCCGTATATCTGATTAACAGCTGTGGCATTTTCAACAATTCTCTGAAGAGACAAAACCCTGCAAAATTAGGATAAAGCTTTGTAGCTCGACGATTTGGTATTTCCCCCAACTCATGCATTATTCAGCATTTTCTCTGTAAGCGAAGTAAGACTATGATTAAAACATTAAATAGCTTCTATATGAGGATAGGAAGTCCATACGATTAAACTGGTAAATTGAAAAAACATCTGAATATGAAAGACGAGTACAACACAACCAGGAAATTTACTGTACTGTAATTGGCTAAAGCCTTTTTTATCAATAAATAGTTATAACCCTTTGCTGGCGAAACAACGCTTATTATGTTATTAAAATTAAATTCTCTTGATTCAACCAACAACAATTTACGATTCATTTCTTTAAACATCTATTCAAACAACAATTGTGCGTTGAAACTATCAGATAATTGAACTCTGTATATTAAATATATATACAGTGTGTACAGTATAAAATGCAGTACATGGGGATCTTGGAAACTGTAGGAGATACGATCTTGGTTAAATGGGACAAAAGTTGCATAATCATGAGGGTATCTCAGATCGGTTTTCAAATTTCAAAAATTTTTCATAGGTTACTAGATAGAGGCAAAAAACACAAAATTGACGATTTCTTTATTTGCTCGTAGTTAGTCTACTAATTGAAATAGAATGTTCAAATTTGGTACATCATGGTAATTCCCCATTGCGCTTTACATTTTCAACTTAGATTTTATCTAGGGCATCTAAATTTTGCGTAACGATGTTCAACTTTTTATTTTTAAATAGCCGCCATATTGGATTTCTACATTTTTGAAATGCTGACCAAAGAGGTATAACATGGATATGTTTGATTGAATCAAAACACTAAAAAAAACATAATTATGTTTTGGTCGTAGTAGGCTTTAATTTCCATTATGACAAAGAGAAACAATTGCTCAATATCTGAGAAACGTCAGAGTTTGTCCTTTATTTTATGTTTCAAGTAATGCAGTTTAAAAAAACAGTAAATTAATTTACATAGAAATTTAAGCAAAGCATTTGCGCTTGAAATGGATCGCTTTACTAACCGTGATAAATATCAAATGTTAGAATGTTTTATTCTTTCTGGAAGGAATGATGTTAAAGCCGCTGAATTGTATTTAAATAAATACCCAGAAAAACATCAACCAAACAGATGTATGTTTCGGAGATTACAAAATAATTTAATAAATTATGGTAGTTTTGGCTTGTCTAAGAGAAATAGGCAAATTAAAAAAGATAATGAAAACAGCGCTTTACAAACAGTTGTCGAAAATCCTCGTACTTCTCTTAGACAAATTCAAAATATAACAGGTGTTGCTCATTCTACGGCAAGAGCTATTTTAAAACGTTTCAAATACCATCCATATCATGAACGACCATGTCAGGGATTGCGTACTGAAGATCAAATTCGAAGAATGGAATTTTGTGCTTGGTACATCAGAAAGTGTAACGAAAATTCAAATTTTGCATATACAATTTTGTGGTCTGACGAAAGTCGATTTACGAATTGTGGTATGTTCAACCACAAAAATACAATTTTTTGGTCAGATGAAAATCCACATTTGAACCGCCAAGTTAGACATCAAGTTAAATGGGGATTCAACGTCTGGATTGGTATTATTGGAAGGTACATTATAGGTCCGTTTTTTTATGATGCAAATTTAAACTCTACGAGAGACTTAAATTTATTGCAGGGAAATGTGGCAGATTGGAGTGGCCAATGGAGCTTCCACTCGCTACTTTGCAAAATATGATTTTTCAAAATGATGGCGCTCCACCCCACAATGCTCTGATTATTAGAATTTTTTTAATTCCGAGTATAATGAAAACTGGATTGGAAATCGGGGACCAATTAAGTGGCCGACGAGATCACCGGATTTAACTCCTCTAGATTTCTTTATATGGGGCCATTTCAAAAGTCGTGTGTACTCAAAAACGTATGATAATGTAGGCCAGTTACAACAAGCAGTCCAAGAGGCCGTAAATAAAATAACTCCAACTATGATAAGACGATCTTGTAAAGATGTTTATAAAAAGTGTCGGTTGCGTGTTCAACAAAATGGGGGGGGTTATTTGAACATTTCAAATAAATAATGAATTCATGTGGCTGACTATTGTTATATTTTTTTTCGTTGATTGTTAATTTGCAATTGTCTGAACATGAATGACAAATAAAAACAGCTTAAACAGTATTTTGTATTGAATAGATGCTAGTTTGTATTTATTCTTTGTAATGCATAGTTATGTAAGTTATGATCAATACAGATTTATTTTCAATTTTCTACGTTTTTTACTATTTTTATTACCACTGAAAATTGAGTTTAAAATTTTTAGAGCAATTGTTTCTCTTTGTCATAATGGAAATTAAAGCCTACTACGACCAAAACATACTTATGTGATTTTTAGTGTTTTGATTCAATCAAACATAGCCATGTTATACCTCTTTGGAAAGGGTTTTTGGTCAGTATTTCAAAAATGTAAAAATCCAATATGGCGGCTATTTAAAAACCAAAAAATCAAAAGTTGAACATCGTCACGCAAAATCTAGATGCCCTAGACAAAATCTAAGTTGAAAATGTGAAGCGCAATGGGGAATTACCATGATGTACCACATTTGAACATTCTATTTCAATTAGTAGACTAACTACGAGCAAATAAAGAAATCGTCAATTTTGTGTTTTTTGCCTCTATCTAGTAACCTATGAAAAATTTTTGAAATTTGAAAACCGATCTGAGATACCCTCATGATTATGCAACTTTTGTCCCATTTAGCCAAGATCGTATCTCCTACAGTTTCCAAGATCCCCTTGTACTGCATTTTATACTGTACACACTGTGTATATATATATATATATATATATATATATATATATATATATATGCCGTGGACTCTTTATAAAATCGACAAAGTAAGAAAAAACATTCGAGGATTTTATTAATTTACCCAAAAATCGTCATAAATTTCACACTATAGAAAAATTTCAAAAAAATAATTTCTTACCCAGATTCCTCTCTTCCATCAACTTACTTCTTCAACCGCTTCCCTGGCTAGCTCAGTTGGGTCTCCTCTTGGATACCTAGATTCACTATCATACTCGTTATTGTTCACGCACACACTCAATAAAACCACAAAATAATACAACAATCATACAATATTTATTTACCACTATTTACAAATAAAACTTTAAGATTATTTACATTTCGGTGCACAAGTTATACCTCAATAAATTCTATTTTTGTAAAGTCCAGTATTTTAACTAGAAATATTAAACACATTGAATATAACCGGAGTAAATGGGCCCTGAATAATACCTTATTCTTTGTTCTTTATTTATAATTAATTTGAATTAGGACACTCTGGAGTATGGTGAGCTTATGATAACCCAATTTTTTTATGACTAATGTGTGCTTTTTACTTCGCATACGCTTACTGCAAACAAAAAACCCATGTACTCGTAACAATAACAATTTAAATTCCTGATGGAACGTTAATAAGCTTTAAATACACCTTTAGATTTATATTTAAATACCATACTAAAAGTTAGTTATGCGTATGGTTTTAATACGCAAAATAATGCAAAACACCTTCATAACTCACTCTCACACATCAAAACAATTTCCATAGTTTATAAAAACAACAAATTCTAAAGCTTTACCTGGAATTTCTTGAAGATTCCTACTCCGTTGACGATGCTGTTAAATTGTTTCATTCTGTTCTGCTCGCCGCCTCCAGCTATTTGTAGATGAACACCTTCTAAGTTGTGCTGCATGCTCTGCCTTCACGATGCATCCAAATCCAAATCCAAATTTATTACACTTTTTTTATAATTGCGTACTTTAGTTTAATTTAATTTAATTTACGTTTCATTACTTCACTTCACGAGCTTGTTTAAAATAAATGTTACATCTCAATAAAATTTAGACTCGACACAATCCGCGTATCAAAATTATGAGGCCAACACTGTACTACTTAATTTAAAATAATTTTATATACTTACAAGTTCGTGGTAAATTTCTGTTCGTAGTCACAAGCGATGAAAGTACTAAGAGAACAAACTTAAAAAAGCGAAGTTAACAAAGAGCGATGCTACTTCTTTTAGAGTATTTATACACTTCGAATGTAACCTCTCCATACCCTCCTAACACGAAACATTTAATTTAAAATAATACTTCTTAAAATTTTGGTTCAACCGTTTTCGAAATCTTCGAAATTTAACTCGTCGTTATTTTATTTTGTCTGTTATACTACTAACTATATGGACCAATAAGATATTCAATGACGTCTTGAAACTCGTCTGTATTAACGCTATTCCTCTCTTGTGCATATTCTATGTTTCCTTCTAACCTTGTTTGAGTGGTAGAAATCGATATTACTGTCCGCGTTTCAAACTAACCCATGTGGACTGAATACGTGCGTTTTGAAGTGGACTGTTATTATGCCTGTCTCATACCGAAGCATTTCATTGATCGTCTATCCCTTGTGCACTGTAAGGAAACTTTTAGTTAACATTTACGCAAACCGTCTGACCGTTCACCCGATATCTTTTGAATTCTGTCTTTTATCTACACAAATAAGGGGAACCTGACATTTCCAAAACCTGCAGGTGTTCAATTAACAAACGTTTTAACACAGCATTTCTAGGAGTTTAAGGTATTTTATATTCAACGGCTGTTTATGTGTTAGCAAAGCATTTCACCTTGGTATTATCGATTTTTCATGCTTTTATGCGTATTAGACGTAATTACCTATTCATTAAACTGAATTAAATTAATTAATAATTTTGCATTAGCTTCTACAATTTATTTTCTTTACGAACGTATCTAAATTTTAATTACTAATTGTAAAATTATGGTAATATTTGTTACTTTAAAATGAACTAAATGAAATAAATTTTGCACGTAAATTCTGGTTGTTTCCTCTATACAGGGTGTTTGAAATTGCCTTGTTTATACTTAAATTTAGCCCTTTAAAACCACTACAATATATATATATATATATATATATATATATATATAATTATACAGATATTTGTGGGTTATAGATCTCTAATAAAAGTATACTCTTTTTATACCATCTGAATTTTCGAGTTTATTTTTACTCTTGATCACAGATTTCTAGAAAATACACGTTGTACAAACACATATCTTAAAACAAATGTATACTTACAATATGTGAGATTAAAATTAATTGGCATGTGTATAATAAAACATTTTAAAATTTCTGAACCGAACACTGACTGGCAAATACATATATAAAATTAATATAAAATTAAACGTCTTTACAGAACATGTATGCTAAAATAAGGTTGAACTACATTTATATTAAAAATATTTTTCATTGTATGTGATTATGGACGGTATATGCTAATGATGATAACAGGTCTGCAGGTGTATGAATTAATATCGAAGTATTGACAATGCATGTGTGTGTAACCGAATGTGTATGTGTAGTTGTGTCTGAGGGTACGAGTGTGTTTATAGCGGTATGGGTGTGCGTATGTATGTGCAATGTAGTGTTATGTGTACTCATTAGGACCTTTGGTTATTGAGGTGTTTTTTTTCTTTCTTAAATATTTTTTATATATATATATATATATATATATATATATTATTATTATTTGTATTAGTTGAAGTTTAACAAATACGTGTATATAGAACTTAGGTTGCAAATATCTGTTTTTTTGTTCATACTATTGGGACAGTTGTATATATGGCACATTTCTTTAAAAATTCGTTTAGTTGTTACCTTTTCAGTTTCCAATATTTTGGCATCTTTGGAATCCATAACATGATCGTTTGTTAAAGCATGTGTAGATAGGGCACATGCTTGTGGTTTTCTTTTGATATCGCTCTTATGTTGCGTTATTCGCTGTTTTAAATTCTGAGAGGTTTGACCTATATAGCATACATCACAATTCAAACAGTTTATTTTATATATACTATTGCGCTGATTGAAACTGGACGTTTTATCTTTTATTTTGGAGAACAGATCTTTTATAGATACTAAGTTTTGTTTCGCGATTTGTATGTTTTCTTTTTTAAATGCTTGTATCAATTTAAGTGTTAGATTTTTAATATATGGCAATGTTTTATACGAAACGTTTCTTTTTATTACAATTAACGGGTAGCCATTTTCTTTTAAAATTTCAGAAAATAATTTAATGTTTTTTTCGTATAAAGAAGGATGTGAGATTTTCTTTATCCGGTTTTTCATTTCTACAATAAAATTTATCTTTGTGCTGAACTGTTGATATGAATGAAAATTAATGTATCGGTTTGAGTTTACGGGTTTTTGGTACCAATCCAGTATAATTTTATTATCGCACGTTTTAATCAATAAAGCATCTAGAAATGGCACGGTGTTGTTTACTTCCATTTCAGCTGTAAATTGTAGATGTTGATTGTAGCTGTTAAAAACGTCTAACGTTTCATTCAATTTATGCTCGGGGATAGCTGTAATTATGTCATCTATAAATTTTTTTATGAATTACAGCTATCCCCGAGCATAAATTGAATGAAACGTTAGACGTTTTTAACAGCTACAATCAACATCTACAATTTACAGCTGAAATGGAAGTAAACAACACCGTGCCATTTCTAGATACTTTATTGATTAAAACATGCGATAATAAAATTATACTTGATTGTTTCTGGAAGATATTGGTTAGAAAGAGAATCAGTAGAGAGTTGCAAACAGAGTACGATTGTTAGATTAGATGAATAAGGGCAAGATAGACGATAGTATCGATCGGTTAGGTAAAACAGAGCTTATGAATAGCTGGATAGAAACAACAAGATATAAGATACTGGTTAGACAAAGATAAGAGAAAGGCACAGCGAATGTTGAAAATTAAGAAAGGGAAAGAACAAAAGATAGAAGATTTTAAATGCAGGTTAGAGGGAAATGACGGATATGCGCGTGCATTGGAGGCGTGTTTTGGAGGCTAGAGTGGATGGCCGTTATCCGGAGATTTCGTGGAAAGTGACAGCCGTTGAAAATTTTAATGAGGGTTTCTTCGTAAAACGATTGTTTGTAACGGAAAATTCCAAGATATTTGCGACGGTTTGAAAACTGTTGAGAATTTGACCTGGAATAACTAAAGGGTAATGATTGGTTTGTAGTATTGAGCGACCGTTTGTTGTTGTGTTGTGCATGGGTTTCTGGAACCGGTGGACGGTTTTGAAAACGTTACTAAGAAAGTGTGTTATAGGGGTGGTGAGAATAGATTCAATGAGGCAGTTTTGGAGACTATATAAACCCAGAAGAGGTGATAAAGGCTCTCTTTTTCCTTTCGATCTTCAACCAAGCTACATACCAGTGTAAATGTAAATAAGTGAGTTTAAATTTTATTAAAAATTAATATGCACAAGTTGGTGCAAAGTTATATGGCTATTGTGAAGTTTATAAAATCTTACTAATAATCAAAGTTTAAAGCAAAGTAAGTAGAATTTTTACTACTTGTGGTTGAAGGCGTTTGGTGTACTCTGGGTACAAGACAAGTATATAGATGGACCAGTAGCAGATGTACGGGAGCATAGAAGTACCGTGCATTAGTAGCGGAGAAATCTGGGTAGAAGCGTGCTGTTCCGGATAGTGAGAGGCCACCTGGAGAAAATTTTGAACGTGCAGTCGAGTGGAAAGACTACGTTGGAGATGGTTTTCACGTAGAGAGCTGGTGGTTCTACAATTCAGGTAATTCAACCTTTGTAAAACTTTTGCGTATTGTGATTTTGTGGATGATTGTGACAATTTGGTGATTATTGGTGTATTTTATTGTATTGTAAGGACATTTTATTTGACGATTTACCTTGAGAAAGGAGTATATGTAAATTTATTTATGTACTACTTGGTGGTATAAAATGAAGGTGTAATATTGGCTTTTTGTATAAAGTAAAAGGGTTTTGGTAATTTCAGTGCAGTAGTTAGTACATAGGTAAAAGAAATTTTTACTAGGAGTCGTATTAGACCTGGGGGGTTTAAAGTAAAGTTTGGGGATAATCCCAGTTACTTTTGGTTAATTATTGATGTAATTTTCCAAATTACTTTATTTAAAATGACTTTTTTTAAAATTGATAATATGTGTTAAATATTCAAGATGTATGAAGAATGTAAAACCGAAAATTTTGAATACCAACTTGATGTTCAAATAAATCGTGATGTACTTTTGGAGGTCAATTTTTATTTATATTAACAGTAGGGTAGGATTTTCAGAGGACAAGTGAGCAGCTGTGGCGAATATCCCTGAGGAAGCTGGAGGTTTTGCCGTCCAAATTGGAAAGCATCTTTAGAGGGTATTATTATAGGGTGATACAAATTGCAAATCTAGGTAGTAAGCTTCATTTTCAGGTAGGTGCAGGTATTTGTGACAACACAAATTATTAAGAGCGTTCCTTCCAGGTAACCTACTGAAAATTATGACGGCCCAACGCTGGGGCTCGATTGTTTCTAGAGAGTATAACCTACAGAGAATTATGGCAACCCGAACGTAAGGGACTCAAATTCAGGTAAGTTTTAGCATATTTATTTCAGGAAACTGACGATCCTGGGGTTAGGAAGTTTAGTGTTTTGTAAATGTTTTTTGCAATTAATTTTAATAAATGTGTGGGAATTATTTAGTGTATGAATAGGGTGGTGTGGACGAATGTTAAGGAAAGAATGGCTAGGGAGTGGAAATCGGAAGTGACGATAATGCTCTTTTTGAAAAAACAAGACAAGGAATGGAGGAAGCAGGAGGTAGTAGGGATCAGTCGAAGATATAAAAGGGAGAACCTTGAAATCAGTTAATTTTAAGGATGCTTTAAAAAATTATTTAAACGCTATATGGAGTCCAGAGAAGATTCAAATAGAAAATTTGAACAAATGAGCCAAGAATCAAATAGAAAATTTGAACAATTGAGCCAGGAATTACGGGAGAAAATAGAAAAGTCAACAAGGGAATTTTCTGAATTTAAAAATAGCCTTACAGTAAAAATGGGCAAAGTAGAAACAAGGGTAGATAGGAATGAGGAAAATGTAGTCGGTTTGAGGCAGGAATTTGGACAATTGAAGTCTAAGGTTAGAATTTTCTCTGAGGAGGAAATTAATGTAACAATGACTGAAGTGACTGATTCTTGTAGGGACCAATTAAGACGTGTAGAAAGAGAAGTCAGCGGAATCAAACATCATATGACGGCTTTAACGGGGGATGGTCCGAGGTTCTTTTCAGGGAGCATATCATAGGAACAACAGATGAAATTTTACGGGGATAATCGGATGTATCCCCAAATTTTTATAAATAGATTTAGGAATTTAGTTTTTAATTTATTTGATGAACAGGCTAAAGCTTAATACAGTAAAAGCTCTATTAAAAGATAATGCTCGAGCCTGGTACAATTTAGTAGGACAGTACATTGAATCGTATAATGATTTCGAGCTGAAATTTTGGAGACACTACCGGAGTGATCATAAATAAGATCATGTGCGAGATGACCTAATTAGTGTGAAGTATAAAGACGAATTTGCAGGATCTAGGAAACAATATGAGATACGCAAATATAGCATTGTTAAACAGTTAAGTTCACCTTTAACGGACCGGCAGATAATTAAGTAACTGTCAAGACATTTGGAAGCTGAGATTAGGCGTTGCAGAACATCGTTGAAAGAGAGGCATTTTTGGAATACCTTCAAAGGTACGACGATGTTAGCACAGCTAAACCTAGGGATACTAGGGACAGAAACGTCAACCTAGTTAGATTTAAAAATAGGGGAGATTTTCCAAAGACGCGGGACAAATTTCAATATAAATTTTAGGAATAACTGGGAACCTAGGGGAGCGTTTTATAGGAGTATTAGTGGCACCAGAGGGCCAACACCGAGACCCGGAGTGCAGAGATAGAACAGCTCACCGGAGATGAGCAGGACCCTAGCGAATCCAAGTGTTAGAAACACGGAAAGAAGAGAAAACATGGAAGCGATGCGACGAACATATGCTGAGGTAGTCGAGGGACAACCAGGACCCAGCAGTGAGCATAGAAGCAGGCAGGAGTTTTAGATAAGGACAAACCACTAGAAATTGAAGTGTATAAATACGAACGTCCGCGTGATTTTTAAAAATCGAAGAAGCGGTAGAACCAGAAGCAGTTGAAAAGGTTTGTTTGGCAGTAGTGGAAGTAAATAATCTTCATCATAATGTGGGAGCGTTACTTGATTCAGAAGCAGGGCAAGTTTAGTATAGAAGGAATTCGTCAGCGAAATTAGGGAAAAGGTTTGCGATAGGATTATGCCAATCAAGAGGAGTTATTTGGTAGCTCCAAATAAAGAGGTTTGTTGTGGTGAATAGCGTTGTAGTTTTGAAGATAGAAATAGAAACATTAAGCTGTGAGCAGGAATTTGTTATAGTGCCTGAACTTAAGTTTAAGAGTATTTTAGGTGTCGACTGGATGATGAAGTTGGGATTAGTTATTGACATGGAACGAAGGATAGTAGGGATCAGGGACATGATATTGCCCTGGAGAGAGTTATATGATGTCACGGAAGATGACATGGGTTTGAATATAAATATTACGGAATTGGATTAAGGAGAGGTTAGAGGAATCGGCACAAAAAAATGTCCAGAGGACAAGTTAGAAAAGGTTCAAGCGTATTTAAATAAACATTCTGAAGTAGTAAGTGTAGAGGCAAAAACAACATTAGATTACGAACATGTTTAGCGGTAGAAAAGTCGGAAGTATGTAATACAAAAACTTATTTAATATCCACATCATATAAGGAGCTGGTCCATCAGGAAGACACGCAAGTGTTAAGGGATGGCATATTTTTGAAAAAGTTAAGTGGCGAATTAGAATTTGATAATTTAAAGTTAGGTAAAGAGTTCTGGTTAAAGCGAATATATGAAGATTCTAGAAGGTACACAGGGTTTTATGCAACGGAAAAAATTTTTGATTCGGAGGTAGTACCAATTGGTTTGTCAAAGGAAGAAATAATGTTAGAGGATGTTGAAGGGGATTGGATATTGTATGAACATAGTAGGGTATATGAAACAATAGAAGAAACGAGGAAAGACAAGGTGAAGAAACATGTGAGAAGAATCATATTTAAGCTGAAAAAGAATGAGGTTCAAATAGAACCGATATAAACCTGAGGAATAGGATAGATATAATAGTGTAGTGTTAGTTATTAATAATAATTTGTATAGATTTTAATAATAGGGATTATATTAAGGGGTGTAAATATATAGAAGATAAGTATAGCATAGTGTTAGGTATTAATAATAAATCGGGTAAGTCTTAAGAACAGAGATAAAATTTAGTAAGAATTGGACACATAAGTACTTCATATTTAAATCCAAAGAAAACTAACACCAGAGCTATCCTTGTATTCAAATAGGGGGAAATACTGTGTATTTGTAGGTTATAATAAGTGTTAGAAGAATCAAATAATTAGTTATTGCAGGGTAACTCATGCAAATAAGGGTCAAGTAGAGTTCAAGACGTTTTTCCGAAAGATAGGAAAAGAATTTACCAATTTTCATTAAATATTAAGGTTAATTGTACGAAGTTGTAAAATTCACTGTAAATATTAATAATTATTAGGTAGGAAACGTAATTTCGTAAAGCATAGTTTTATAAATATGTGGGAAACGTAGTTCCGTAAAGCAGAGTTAGGATGTTAAAATGAAATAGCGTGTAAATTTGTTAATGCGAAAGCTTTTATGTTTGTAGCATGAAAATCGATAATGGAAGAAGGTGTATTTATTTAGTAACGCATATTCAAAACGGGACTTATTTATTTGTGTAGCTTAGTGTAAAATAGAGCGGGAACATGTGTAATATTTCTAAACAAGTTTAGCATAGCAAGCACGTTCTTTGTATCGAGTTTAAAGCTTGTCAACAAATATTAGAATTCCTGGTAAAAGACCGTTGAGAAACAAATACAGGTCTATGTTAGATAAAATGTTACACGTTACGTACAAAAACAGATCAACAATATAAAGAGATAGACGGTATTTTACATGAAGTAACAACGAAGGGGAGATAACATATGATTAGCTATCGTTGACTTTGAAACATTTGTTAGACAAGGAAATATTCAAATAAACAAAAATACAACGAAATATTCCCAAACAAATTATAAAAAAATATTTATGTTCGCTAATCTGCTATCTCCAGTTTGAACTAGTTCCTGCTCCAACCGCTTCTGTATTAATGATTTTTACATATATTTACATATATTTGAAACTGGGTTTCTAATCAAAGCGCATATTGTTCCTTGTTTATCACAAGCGTAATTGTATGATGATTTATTAGGTTTTTGTCTTATCTTCTGTGTATTTTATTTTATAAACTTTTTAAACATTCTCAACGTAGTTTAAATGCATGTACAATTATTGCTCTGCTGAATACGTGTTCTATTGTTGAAAGATATCCTCACTTGCATTGTTTAAAGTTAATTACGGTCTATATACAGGGTGTTAAATACTTGCTAAATAAACGCAGTTTTCTGATTCCTATTGCTATTTACAGTTACTACTCGACCCTTACTACTCAATACACCCCTAAACAACCCCTTTTCACAGCAATATATATATAGCTATACCGATCTGTTGTCAAAATAAGAATCTAATTTGGTTACAAATATGGTTATGCGCAGTTTATTTTAACAAGATACTGAAAATTTGCAGAGCATCCTATACATTTTTATTTTTCGACTTTCATATGGAATAAATATAGTCAACCATTATTCACCAAATTTTAAAGAATTATCAAAAGAAATAAAATAAATGTGTTTAATTTTTAATATTTAAATTCAATACACATATTTTGTACTTTTATTTATGTTTTCAATAAATATAATATCTGTAAAAAGAAATTTTTTAATACCTTTCTTGCATATATTTTTAATACGTATTTAATTGCGCCTCGCGAAGAATTTCAAATTTTGAAAAATGGCTCGGACCATCAAGAAGCTTGGCCATCCCTGATATGAAGGTTTTTCTGGATTTTATAATTTTATTTTTAACGCTCTAAACGCATGTGTTTTGGTAATAAACGTAACTTCTATTCATTAAGTTTTTCCAAAAAAACTACAAAAACGATAACACCACCTAGAAGGAAGTGGATTTTTGATCTATGTATACAAAACTTAGGATTTGTATTTAGACTTAGGTTGACAATTTTATGTGCACACCTGCACCCTAGTAGTGAAACTTTCTTGTATAGTTTACGCGTTTAATGTTGCTAATAAGCACCAGTTGGTCAAATTAAGTTGAAATTTCGGTATTGTAGCACATTGGCTGGAGTGTAGACAGATATCTTTGTAGGAAGAAGTTTGTAAAATGGGCTTCTTAAAAAGGTGTCTCTCCTTTTTTGATTATTAAAATTCTCTGCATTTACATTTTATGAAAATAATATCGAGTTTTTAATAAATTAAAAATATTTATTTCAAATTTATTTTGAAAAGCTAGTTATTGTCATTAATCACGTACCAGATAATTTTATGTATATTCTTCATACCAGAACATTTCTGTAAGTGTAGGAGGCATTTACGTAATTAATATGTGACTTTAAATTCGTATATTAGGGTTCCAAGTTGTGAACATTACTAATTCAGTATGCATCTGCTTCAAAAACCAGCAGAGGCGTTGATTTATTCATCAAACCTCAAACGAAGAAGACGCATTGCAATAATATAGAAGAATTTGTAATAAACTTAATCTTCATTTGGATCTGCATAGGAGAAGCTTTATAAAGTTAGACTGTATTAGCAGTGACTATGTCCATTTAACTTGGAAAGAGGTCATTAAAAGAGAAAGTCTGGCGTAAATAGGAAGCAAACCTCCAGAAGCGACAAAAAATTACGACGTAATATGTTGAAGCCCATGTTTCTACCACAAACTAAACATTGTATAAAAACAAATTAAATACATTCTGAAAACCAGATTTAATGAACATAACAATAGGTGTGTAATAATGGTAAAGCTTCACGCAAATTATATAGTGTAGATGCGCCAGCTTCCATCTAGCGTTTGCGGAAAGCCTTTTGGGAATGCGGTTAGGGTGTTCAGTTCAATTCATTGAAGTGCGACCTAACTCTTTGGTTACTTACTGTCTGTACGTTCAAAATTAAAAGCAAACTATGCATTCTATATCTGTACATACGAAATTTAGTTCATTATTTCTAAAACGATTAAAGGTTGACTAACTCTAAGATAAAGACAAAGAAAATACCCTGCAATTTACAACTAAAATTAAAATCAATAGGTGTAAGACTTTAAAATTCGTACAAATTACCACCAAAAAATTTATCGCACAGGGTTTGAGAGCAAATTCCTATTAGTATATCTGATGAGTTGTTCTGAAGTTTTCAGCAACCCTCCAAGGAAACAAAACTCTACAAAATTAGGATAAGGCTTTGTAGCTCGAGAATTTGATATTTCTGGAACTCATGCATTATTCAGCATTTTTCTGTAAGCATGGTAAAGCTATAGAAGATTAAAACAGTGCATCGGTGTTATATGAGTATAAAAGGCACACATGACAAAATTGCTAAACTGAAAGGACGCCTAAATGTGAGAGACGACTACAACGAAAGCAGGAAATGTTCTATATATTATTCCCTTTGTATTTGCTTTCTTTTACCTAATAACAGCAATAATATTTTGGCGAAAAGGCATGGTTTATTATGCTATTGCAGTTCAGGTTCAACAATTGTTTTATATATATATATATATATATATATATATATATATATATATATATCTTTGCACAGCTCTTCATCTCGCGTACGATAGTGCCCCTTTGGATATACATGATTGTGAATATACTCCTGGTTACTCCGATAGAAACTTTAACTGCCCTGTAACATTTTAAAGTTAGTTGTTTTCCGTATAATCGGTATGAATCTACTGGAGACTAAAATTTCATTTTGCTGTTTTATGGGTTTAGGAAGTACATCACCTAAACTGATGACCTGAATGTGAAAGATGGCTATTGCAAACGTTGCAAGATTGTATTTTCCTTTGCTCTGTAAAATACCGACAATGTAAACAATGAAAACCTTCTGCTGAAAAGACAAAATTCATTATTCTGTTATAATTGATATTTACTAATCCTTTGAAATGTTTATTCTGTATTGACTCTGTAAGCAGTGATTTAATTCTCCTCCGGAAATCAAGAGATTGTGCGTATCTTACTGGATTAACTGATAAAAGTTTAAGCTGAATTATTGCATTTGAGGGTACATTGTCTGCCATGTACAATGTGGTAATAATTTTGGTTAAGCTTATTAGATTGAGGGCTTTTATTATCAACTGGATAGACAAAATTTTAAGAAAAATTGAGTTAAATGATCCAGAGGCACCTAATATAACATCCCATTGCTGCAAATGTTTCCCATTTTTTGATAGAATTTTTACTTACACCATTAGAGGTTAAATCATTAGAGAAAGCTTTTCCATCACACGAATGTTTTAAAAATTATTTCGCATCTCAATCAAGGCGACGAGGGATTAGTTTCTAGAAACATTCGTGTAAGAAAAAATACTTATTTTAATCCAAGCTTGAGTGTATTTTGTAAAACGGTAAAATTGTATTTATAAACCTAAGCGGTATTAAAATAACTAAATTTGGCAGGGCGAAAAGAAGGGAAATGGGATTTTGAACATTTTAGTTTTTGGGATTGTCAGGCGGTATTATTGTGCCGGTAATATGCATAGCTTAAGAAAAAAACAAGTCTGTGGAAACATTTTACGGAGTAATGTTAGAAATATTGATATAATTTATCAACCTTTGTTGCACTATAAACAGATTAAGGATAGATTTCTGATATACTGACATGCTGACGCATCGATAATACGAGGGCATTCGGAAAGTAAAGAAGATTTAGTTGTATTTTGCAATTGTTTTTTATTATAGGCAAACAAAACTTTTTTTACAACATACCTTGTTACGTTCCAGTTTTGCTTTTAAAATTTACTTGACTAAGATAAGCCATTAATTATTATCTCGTCTATATTCCGAATAAAATCATTGCCCTAGTTCATATCCTGTTCTGGCGAGCCGAGTGTTTGAACAGTAATAATCCTCGGTCTCCTAATTGTAGTTAGGTGCATTTAAATCATTTATTTTAAGCGGTCCCTATTCATACTGGATTATACTATCAATTTAATACGAGTTTTGCGAGTACTTTCGTTGAACATTTGTTGCACAGATGGACTATCAACACTCGTTGCATTGGATTTTATTTATGAAATATTCATTCTGTTTTTTAATACCAACGATTTTCGTTGGAGTTCTGATTCTCTTCTTTGTACAATTACTGTGGTGATTGTACAAGAAAATATACGAGCTGGTACATGCATCCTCCCTTCATATTATTTTCTCTTGTGTGTGACGGGTAGGTATTCGTTAACGGTTGGAGGTAGCACTAATTTAAAATCTGCTTTTAGCTCGTTTTTGGATAAATTTTCTAGATTGGTTGGTTGGTTTTCCGCATACATTCTCGCTCCTCGAGGATACGTGAGATGACTCACTTCTCGTACACTGGGTTTAGAACTGGAACTGCTGACTAAGAAACAAATTTGGTGACGTCGACTTCTCCGGTTCCGCTTCGCTAAAATTTTTGGTTGCTATGTATTGCTACTGGCCATTTAATCCTCGTGAAGTAAACCATGAGTTTTTAAAAATCTCACAGTTTACTAATTCCGTGACTTCCTAAACTTTCTACGGCTGTCATGTTGTATATTGCTACTAACCAACATTACTAATACTAATTAGTGTTAAGAACACCCTAGCGGTGTTGATACGTTTTATCATCCAGCCTTCAGCCAGATACAATTTAACTACGCAGGTTGTAAATAACTAAAATGTATGTGGTTCGATACCGCCCCGAGATCGTGTGTTTCCTTTCACGCGACTTATACTACCTAAAAGTGTAGTATATTTAATTATTAGTACTGATTTACAATCATTCATCTAGGTTCTCTGTTCCATCATGCAAAACTATATATTATGTTTTCCTGTAAATACATTGTGCAAAAAACTATTCGTAACTTTAAGTGTTTTGTGTGCGGTCCGGCAACAGTGCAGTGCAAATCTAAAGTCGAAGCTATCTATTAACATTGACATTCAGTATCGGAACGTAGAGAACAGTGGACGTCCACGCAAAGATACGTGTTTTTCAATGAACAAAATGGCAAGTGCCTTCACATCATGTTAAAACAAGGTATTTATCCTTTATTATGTCTTACATTTATATTATTACAATTGTGATTAATCAAGCTCGTATTCATGTATAACAAGGTGTTCCTCAAAACCATAAATATGGAGGTGGTCCTTCAAGTAATTAACTTATTTAACTAATACAGATTACTTTATATAAAAACACCACTAACTATCATTTCTATCCCGAGTCTAACCATTTGATCTTATCGAGCCATATCTGAATTAGTCCTATAATAAATACATCCTTCTTTTATTTTAAAAATTCCCAAAAATTTTCCGTATCAACAAACGTGTATTGTTTATGGGTCAAGTTTTGCGCCGGAATTATCTTACTAATATCACGTCAAGCATAAATTTCAATGTGTTTCGTAGATATTAATAAAATCAACACATATTTCTATTTAATGATTACAAACAACAAACGAGCTTGCATTGTAATTAAATTTTTATTTATCAAATATTTGCGTTTCTGTAGGATACAAATACATATCGACGCCAAAAGCTTTCTGCAACCCTAACGCTGTTTTCTTCGTTGCCATAGCAACATATTAAAACATAAATAAAGATAACAATTTTATCGTCCTGTTGAACACACGTTAAGATCTCAGGTTAACCTTAAGCTATACCAGTAATTTCGAGCATTTATCTATTATTTGTCTGTCCCTTTTCCACGCGCAGTTTTTATTGCGAGTGTTTTAGTGCCTAAATTTCTATTAACAAACATTTGACGTTTTATAGTTTTCTATTCAATACGTTTAAAATGCCTCCGAAAAGTCTGACGTTACCGAATTAAATCTCTATAAAGATCGTATTAACGAAACTTCTGTTTTGGGTGATTCATTACCAAATTATTTGTTAACCTCAGTTCAAAATGAGCCGTTACAATTACTGAAAACCATACCATTATGTTCTCAAAATTATAAAATTGCGTATGAAACCCTCAAAGATAGATACAGCAACCCCAGATTATTAGGAACGCTTCATTGGAAAGCTTTTAAATCTTTGCTGTTTTTAAAATCCGAAAATCCCAAGATAGATCACTTTTGGATTCTTTTTCTGAAAACCTAGCCGTTCTTAAAAATATAGGATATCCTATTGACGAATGGAATTTTGTTCTGCTCGATTTATTGCTTGAAAGGCTTGATCATAGCACTCGCAAAAGGTTCGAGTTACAATCCGACTCTAAGAAAACACCAGAATTCGATATTTAAATAAATTTTTATTACAACAATGCACTGCGTTAGAGAACGTTTCCTCAGCGTCCAGTGCTGCATACACAAATACAATACAGAATACTACAGCTAAGTACACATCTGCGAGGGTTTCCTATAAACAAACCAAATGTTAGTTCTTATTTAGTATCGTTTGATAAATCTAATATCTCTAACGATGCGCACACTTCTGAACCAGGTGATCCCGTTACGCAATCTTGCCCAGTCTGCAAGAGTAACCGCTATTTATCAGTGTTTGTCCTTTTTAGCAAAGGTGCCGTCCTACCATCTGAATGTTATAAACGGTCTAAAAATTTGTGTAAATTGCTTACGTCCTCATGAGTTCAAGCAATGTAAATCGAAATCTACTTGTAAAAGGTTTCAACACAGTTTACTTCATTTTGAAGTTCAAGCGCAGCCCCCTGAACGTACTAAATCACAATCCTTTTCGTCAATTCCAACTCAGGCCCTATCGTCAACAGCAGATATTCGTGAGGGAGTTACTGTTTGACTTTCTACTGCTCTTGTAGACGTTCAAGATGGAGCTGGTCGGTTTAAGGCAATCAGAGTTCTTCTTGACCCTGGTTTACAAGCTGGTTTTATACGTCACGAATGTGTAAGTAAGTAAATGTTTCCAATACGTCGTTCTCAAGTCCCCATCCATGGTCTTGGTCGAAAGAATGCAGCTACCAATCGGGGTGCTACTAGTTGTACTATACGTTCTATACTCGACAATGAACAATTTTTAGAAATCACAACCTTTATTTTATCAACGATTTCCGAGAATTTACCTAGCACTAAAGTTGCAAACAATTTTGCACATTTTAGAGGTCTACACTTTGCCGAGCCAACATGGAATAAACCTGGTCAAATTGACATGCTCCTAGGAGCCAGCGTATACCTTTTTATTGTTAATGGTAGTATTATTCAAGGTAAATTTTTATAACCAGCTGCTATTAATACTATTTTCGGTTGGACAATTCTGGGTCCAATCCAAAGTCTGCGGTCTGATACTGTCCAGGCGTTTTTAGTTGCTTTAGAGAATCCGATCGATCAAACCCTTAAACGATTTTGAGAAATTGAGGAAATCCCTACCAAGCACCATATTTCTCCGGAAGAGCAAAGAGCAAATCAAATATTTGAAACTGCATATGCACGTACTGAGTCCGGACGTTTTGTCGTGGATTTACCTTTGAATGATATAATTCCTATTTTTGAAAATTTCTATGATATTGCACTACGGCGACTATTTTCGTTAGAACGTAGATTATTGGCTAACCCTGATTCACGTGGTCAATATAATAATTTCATGCAAGAGTACCTATATTTAGGTCATATGAATCGCATTCGGTTCTCGCCTGCCAGAAGTGATTGTTATTTTATACCTCATCATGCCGTGGTCAAATCGGAAGGTAATTGATCAAAGATTTGTGTGGTTTTTGACGCCTCTGCGAAGGCCAAAAATAAAAATTCCTTAAATGATACTCAATTAGCGGGACCTAGTCTCCAAAGTGATATATCACCAATATTATTAAAATTTAGGGCTCATTCCTATGTTTTTGTTTGTGACATCCGACAAATGTTTAGGCACATCTTAATCGCTAACCAACATAAAAGAGATTAATTAATTTTATGAAGGTTTTTGGTGAATGAACTTGCAGAAATGTATCAATTAAATACCGTCACATATGGTGTTAAGTCATCACCGTATTTGGGTATTAAAACGCTGCAACAACTCTCCTTAGAAGAGGGAGAAAGATTTCCTCTGGCTGCTGAGGCCATTAGGTCCAATCTGTACATGAATGATTTTGTCTACGATTCAAATTCAATAGAATCTACCCGGGAAACACGAAATTAAGTGATTAAACTTTTAAATTTAGGTTGTTTCAAATTTCGGAAATGGAACTCCAATTTTTCTAAGATTTTAAAGGGCATTCCCCCGAACATTGTAAAATAAATACATTTAGTTTTGACTCTGATGAGTCGATCAAGATTTTAGGGCTACAATAGTCCCCTAGCGATATGTTTTCTCTTTTCAAGTTCAAATTGGCAACCCAACTTGTACGAAACGCAATATTCTTTCCCAAGTAGCTAGAATCTATGATCCTTTAGGTTTTCTAGCTCCACTTACCCTTGTCGCTAAACGTCTAATCCAACATTTATGGATGTTGGGATTAGACTGGGACGAAAGTCTCCCAGTCGATTTGCTATCTCAGTGGCAACAATATCAGGAGGAGTTACCATTTTTTTCTACTCTAAAAATATCACGCTGTCTACCTCCCACCGATCCATATAGCTGTGAAGTTCATGGTTTTTGCGATTCCAGTGAGGTTGAACATGCAGCTGTAATATATCTTTGATTTGTAAATCTAATTTCTGGCGAAATAACTGTCGTTCTAGCTGCAGCTAAAACTAAACTTGCGCCAATAAAACGTATCTCAATTCCACGTCTGAAATTATGTGCTGCCACTTTGTTGTCTGATCTACTTGTTTTAGTGTTAGACGCCTATCAAGGACATCGCAATTTCTGAAATATTTGCTTGGAGCGATTCCACAGTGGCTCTCAGCTGAATTTACGCACCTCCTTTTTTATGGAAAACCTTTGTTGCTAATTGTGTTAGCCATATTCAGCAAATCACCTCACCTAGCAGATAGTTTCATATAAAATCTTCTGACAATCCTGCGGACCCAGCTTCTAGAGGTCGCTTGCCAAGGGCGGTTCTAGCATGTTTTCTTTGATGGGCGGGGCCACGGTAGCTTCGTTCTGCGCAGGAGTTCTGGCCTCTTCCAATTACTGTTTCAACTTCAAGCCCGGAGATTACTACCAAACAAAGGGTATTGACGTTTGTTGCTCAAACTATTGAAGTCGAGTTCAACATAATTGACAATTTACTAAAAGGTTTTTCGTCATTACGCAAAATTCAAGGTGTTTTGGCCTACGTCTACCGGTTTTTCAACCTAAAGTACAGCGTCCTACGGGACCCCTTACTGCTGATGAATTATTTAATTCCCTTACGATCATGCTTCGACGTGTTCAAACTACAGTCTTTGTCAAGGAAATTTCCTGGATCAAACTAAGACAAAGTTACCAAAACATTTACGTCTAACACCCTTTCTTGACACTCAAGGCATTTTACGTGTTGGTGGTCGTTTGGTACATTCTAAGTTACTTACACAGCAAAATATCCCGCATTATTGCCTCGTCGTCACCGATTGACAGAGCTCGTAATTTTGTCCATTCTTATAAATATTGTCATTTCAACCACAGCTTACTTAATTCAGCAAATCTTTTGAATCATTTCGATCAAACAATCAATTCAATTTTATCTTTTGTCGCGTATTAAATGTTTCCGCACCAAGCCGGTTCCGGTGACACCCTTTATGGGTGACTTGCCTCCAGCTCGTGTGAACCAAGTTAAGCCATACAGTTGTGTGGGTGTAGATTTTGCAGGACCCATTTCAACTAAGGTTTCTAACTTGAAAAAAGCAAAAATTCTTAAGTCTTACATATGCATATTTGTATGTTTCGCCACCTAGGCTACACCCATTGAGCTAGTTTTCGATTTATCTTCTGCCACATTCCTTGCTGCCTTGCGACGCTTTGTGGCTCGTCGAGGGCGTTGCTCTAATATATTAAGTGATTGCGGTACGAATTTCGTAAGAGCTATCAATCAACTGTTTGCTTATATGCAAGATGGTACTAAACAAGAAGGTGTCACTTGATCTTTTAACCCCCTAGTGCCCCCACTTCGGCGGTCTCTGAGAAAGCGGCGTTAAAAATATCAAAACTCATCTTTTTCGAGTAATCGGGAACAGGTACTCACGTTTGAAGAACTTTACATCGTCCTTACCCAAATAGAGGCGTAATTAAACTTTAGACCCCTATGTGCCTTAAGTGCTGATCCAAATAATCTGCAGTGTCTTTCACCCAGCCATTTTCTCACAATGGAACCTTTAACGACTCCTCCAGATGAAGTTCTATCTCAAATTAAAATACCTCCACGTGATCGCTGGAGATTATTACAAAAAATGCATAAGGATTTTTGGTTGCGCTGGAGCCTGGAATACTCAAATACTCTCCGTCAGATGTCAAAATGGCATAATCAAGGTGATCCACTGACCGTAAACACCTTAGTTTTAATCAAGGATGAGCGGCTACCGTCATTACAATGGAAGCTTGGGCGTATCACCCGTTTATATCACGGTCGCGATGGTATTGCCCGTGTTGCAGATATTCGAACCAATAATGACACTTTCCAACGACCCATGGTCAAACTGTGCCCTTTACCTTTATGTTAATAATGTCTGTTTTTTCCTCTATTCTTCTATTTTTTCATCTCTCCCTTCATATCTGCATTACTTCCTTAATCCCTTATTTACTAAATTCTTTGAATTCGGTTGGCAGAATGTTCCGTCATGCAAGACTATATATTATGTTTTTCTGTGCAGACATTGTGCAAAAGACTTTATTCGTAACTTTAAGTGTATCGTGTGCGGTCCGGCAACTGTGCAGTGCGAATCTAAAGTCGAAGCTATCTATTAACATTGACATTCAGTATCGGAACGTAGAGAACTGTGGACCTCCACGCGAAGAAACGTGTTTTCCAATGAACAAAATGGCAAGTTCATGTTAAAAACAAGGTATTTATCCTTTATTATGTCTTGCATTTATATTATTACAAGTGTGATTAATCAAGCTCGTATTCATGTATAACAAAGTGTTTGTCGAAACCATAAATATCCAGGTGCTCCTTCAAGTAATTAACTATTTTAACTAATATAGATTACTTTATATAAAAACACCACTAGCTATCAATTCTATCCCAAGTCTAACCATTCTCATTTACTATTAAGTGATATGTTTGTTGTATCTGTTAAGTATAAGGTTACTTGGCTGTGTGCTACATTCGAACACTATTTAGGTTAATCGTTGTCCCATTTGTAATCCTATTTTGAAATTATAATATAGAAAAGCAATTACTTATACCAGAAAAGCGTGTTCTTTATTATTTATATAGATATATATGTATTCTTATTTTTCCTTGACAGACTAATGTTCTGTCTTTGTTTGTACTAATCAACTAATTTTTATTTCAGACAGACGACTCGTTTTTTTTTCTTCTTGGGTTTTGTTTTTGATTACTTTCCCAGGCTAATCTCCGATTGACGTTAGCCCGGCATCTCTTCCTTTGGCTACGTAATTTCTCGCGAGTCTTTACTTTAATTGGGGTTTCTTTGGTTCTTCCTGTCCCGCACAGTTTACCGTAACAACCTGACATTTAAACTACATTTGTACATAATTGTCGTTCAAATTTAAACACTTTTCGTTTAGTTTCGCCAATTTTGCTATGCCTTTTTCATACTCAGGTGCCGCCAAGTTGTTTAACTATTCACTAACACCATCTTTAAGTTCGTCGTCACTTCCATAGTGGTTCCCGCCCAAAACCCCCTTGAGTTTCGGAAAGACATGGAAATCATTGGCGGTCAAATTTGGGCTATAGGGCGGATGATCAAATATCTCCCATCAAAACTGTTGCAGGAAGTTCTTCGTCAACGCAGCAGAATGTAGTCATGCGTTATCGAGCATTAGCACAACGTCGCTAGACAACGATCTGCGCTGTTTGTTTAGAATAGCGCGGCAGAGTCTTGAAGCGCTTGACTGTAGGCTGCTGCATTTATGGTCTCCCCTCTAGGCATGTAATTGATGAGTAGAACACCCTTTCGATCCTAGAAAACTGTAGCCATAGCTTCTGTGGGGTTCAAAATTTGTTTTGCTTTTTTAGGAGTTGGAGAACAGGAACAATGCCATTTGATCGAGTAACTTTTTGTTTCTAGAGTGATATGCGAAATCCGTGTTTTGTCACCAGTAATAATGTGATTCGAAAAACCATTACCATCTTTGAAGTAGCGACTGAAAAAAGTTGATGCATCTCCCATTCGTTTATTTTTGTGTTCTTGCGTTAAAAGTCGCGGGACTCACCTAGCACACACTTTTTTATAACCCAACTCACTGCTAACAATTTCATAAAGGACAGTTCGTGAAATTTCAAGAAAAAACAAAATTTAGTCCATCTATCGTGAAGCGTCGGTCAGGTTGAATTTTTTTCCAATCCTTGGTTTGAGTTCGTCAGCCACAACTGAAGGTCGGCCCAAGTGTTCTTCATCGTGCACATTTGTCAGTTCACCTTTAAACATAATATACCATCTCCGTAATAAAGCTTCGTTATTGGTCTATACATTTTGATAGGTCGCATGCTTTTCGCATTCAAAAACCGTATTACAACACGAACTTTACATTTGGCGGAGTTATTGATTCTGTTTTACATTTTAAAGACGTACAAACAAATAATACACGACTCGCGGTTACCGGCAGACTAACCCTGAGGAAGTGAAAAATGCACGACTCGGCGGCAGAGATAGTGGGAAAACTGCGCTGCTCGTTACATTAAAATGTTTTTTACTTCCGAATGACCCCCGTATGTTAAAGAAATGTATACTATAGTAATCACCAGAGTACTTTAAACAGAAAAAATTTCTCGTTGCTATAGTTACGGGTCAAAATGAAACTACCTGACTGATTCAAAGACTTACATATGGAACTTATAAATAAATATGCAAATGGATATTCTACCTTGCCAAAGTCAGACAAATACTTGTATTTTATCATTAGCAAAGGTAAACAACACCTGAGTCAAATAATTCAACATACGAACTGCAGTTTACTTTCTTTATTAGATCCAATATAAACCTGATTATTCGCAATTATTTATAGAAAATCTTTAATATACTAAGATACCACTACAGATACCACAGATTATAATTACTACAATGCTTACTAACAATAATTTATTTCTTAAGACAAGGATTACATTATTTTCACTGCATAATTTATCTCCGCAAACACTATATAGACCATAAGCATACTTATTTTGACCAGTGGAATAACAATTCAGTTCGCATCCTTTGTGATTTAATATTTACAGTGTCCTAATGGTCGGATCGTACAGTTTATACATCTAACCAAGATTATTCAAGAATCTACTAGATTATACGGATGGTACAGTTTATGTATCTAACCATGATTATTCCAGAGTCTTCTAGATTATATGAGACCATCATCGACCTCTTTGTTTGGTTTATGTTTCTTAAATACCTCTTGTAGCTTTCAAAAATTTATTGTTGGTTAATAGCCTCATCTTTTTCAATTCCGAGATTGTTTGGCATTATTATAACAAGCTGATTAACTGAACACTGCTTGTCCTTTCTTAAAGGATCGACTCAAGACGTCTTTATTTAATTTTAAGAAATACTAAGCGCGTAGTCAAAGTATTATTATTATTATTATTATTATTATTATTATTATTATTATTATTATGTTAGTAACTGGAACTGCAAATACAGAATCAGATTTCTAACGATTGATTTGCAATGTGTGCTTCGTTTAGTCTGTTGGTATATTTACAGTCTGTTGGTATATTTGCTTGTAACCTGAAAATAAAAACGTTGGATTTTGTGAAATCTTTTTCTTTTCGGGTCTGTGACAATGTAGAAAGCTTCTTGTTGAAAAAAAAACTTACAACGTTCCCACTTGAACTTGTTTTCATTTAGCGCCCTATCATATTTAACACAACAGCGTTGAAAGTCTGAAGCTACACCTTTTTTTGAAATTTGAGAAATGTTATTATTAATGGTTTATAAAATTTGCGGAATAGTGTACGGAGTCGCTGCATTTCATTAATTTGCGCATTCTATAGTGAGAAATGTGAAAAGAAAAAAGTAATCACAAAAAAATATTGGAAGCAATACCAGAAGTAAATATTCGAAGATTTAAGATTAACTTGGGTTTTATTAATTTGCTCATTTTATAGCAAGACATGTGAAAAGAAAAAATTATTTACAAAAAATCTTGAAAGCAATACCAGAAGTAAATTTTCGTAGATTTTAAGATTAATTAGGTAGAAAGAAAAACAATAGAGCAATCTTTAGTATCGTATTTTAGCGTAAATGTTTTATACGTAACTTTCAACTGGTCCTTGCAGCTAGAGGCGGAGAATGAGTTTTCTAGGTCTAACTCGGAACTTCACTTCAGCTAAGAGCAATGAGGAGGGAGTATGAATTACGTAAAAAGATTGTAAAGACTAAAAAATGATTTGGCGCCACTATACTTTTGGATTAAAGGAGATAAAGAAAAATAATCTGGCGCCACTATACTTTTGGATTATATAATAAATATAAAGGAAATGGTGTAACAAGAGGTCAAACCAACCAAATATACTAAAAGCTTATATTGAGTTCTCTTTATTTATTTTTTTATTTTAATTCATCGTGTTACACTTCACTAATCCATAAACGGTAACTTCCATTCATTGAGGTGTGTTAATAAAAACTTTTTTGTCCTAACATTTTTCAACTTAAACCTCAAATAATACTATGAAAGAGATAAGACAAATTTGTACAATCAAATGTTAGAACAAAAGCCTAGAACGGCAACCAATAATACTGGAAGCTTTTGTTGTAATGTGGATATACAATGATCAGGGGCTAGAGTTTATAAACTATTATAATGAACTAGGTCTAATGTGCAAACAATGATAGGTGTTTAAAACGTTACGTTTTTAAAGAGGTAGGTGATTCAAAAAAATTTAATGATTTTGGAGCACAAAATTTATTGTCTACTTAGCATAATGTATTCGTAAAGATTTTGATACCCTCAGTTCTGCAAATTCAAAATTTATGCCTTTAAATGAACAAAAATCATTTGTAAGATGCTCACAGGTTGTATTCGCTACAAGTAGTTAATAGTTATTTCTAAGCATTAAACGACATTAATTGCCATACAATTATAAATCTCTTTATTAAACTAAGAACTAAATGCAATTATTTTGAGGTAATATATACATTTTTCTAAAAATAAGTGCACTCGTGGAGAGGTGTCTTTAAGTGCCGAAAGTACTGAAGAAAAATAATATCGAAAAGAATATCTGAAAATTTGTAGGCGTAATTTCTAGGCGTAAAATAACGAAAGTGGCAAAAAATTTGGAAATTGTTGCAGGTTTGTTTGCTCGCGATTTCTAGAAAGAAGAGAACACACAACTTTGAGTTTAAAGTAAACAAGGTTTAATTAAGACAGGGTGAAATTTCATACATATTTGTAGTGTTATATACGAGGGCGCTCCGCCTACTAAGGAAAAACAAGAATTTTGGAAAAGTGACGATTTATTTCTCAACATAGTTTCCTTTTAGCTCGATACACTTGACCCAGCGATTCTCCAACTTCTTTAACTCGTCTGAAAAATACGTTTTCGCGAAGTTTGCAAAGTAGACCTCTGAGGCGGCGATGACCTCTTCATTCGACTCAAATTTCTGCTCGGCGAGTGACTTTTCAAGTTTGGAAACAAAAAAAGTCGCACGGGGCCAAATCTGGAGAACACAATGTATGAAGCAGCAGTTCGTAGTCTAATTCGATCAATTTGGTGGTGGCGAGGGCGGTTGCGCTTGTTGTCCGGAGTGAGCAAACGTGGCACCCATCGCGCGACAGTTTTCTCATGCCCAAAATTTTATGCAGGATATGACCTGTGCGGTTTTTTGAGATTTTGAGATGCCTACTGTCTCAACTATCTCGCGTATCTTCAACCAGTGGTCTGCCAATACGAGATCGTAAACTTTTGTCATGTTATCCTCCGTGGTAGCCGTTTTCGGGGCACTTGAGCGTGGCTCATCAAAAACCAATGTGCGACTACGTTAAAACTCGTTAAATCAATTTTTGACGGTCGCCATCAAAGGAGAAGAGTCACCGTACACTGTATACAAGCGCTCTTTCATTTCGCTGCGCGATTTCCATTCCAAAAACAAGAATCAAATCATCGACCGATATTGCTCTTTTCCTATTATTCTAAAATCCACCAACACACCCTCTTCCACACGCGATCAAAACAAAACCACGAGTCCGATTCGGGTGAAGTTTTGACAGTAGCCTACGAGAATGTACTACACGACAGTAAACTTTTCTTGCGACAGTGGAGCCATCGGGCGGTGAGGCTAAGTTTTTATCGGACCACCCTCGTATATTGCATTTCCTAATCCTTACATTGTCTCATTTTATTTCTTTTGCTTATTCTATCTTTAGGTATCTTCCGGAACGTTCATAAATAGTTTCGCGTGGACTCAACTTAGCGAAACAGCTTCTAAATTGTTTTGGCGCAAGACGTCAGGTGCCAAACGAATTAAAGATTAAATATTACTACGAATATCAAAATTTAGCGTCGGACATATCGCCTATAATTGCTATTTCAGATTTTACTGATGGTTTGCAACAGGACTTCTACCAGAGTTACGGAATTATTTTATTTTATTATCCTTCAATGTTGGCATTACTGAAAAATTACAAGCACAGCATATAATTTATCAGAAATTCAATCCAACTGTTTACAAGATTCGTTGTTAGAGCAAACAAATTTATTTACTATTTCACATAACCTGCGATTGCGTAATTATATTCAACAAAACAAACAACGTACAGTTACAGAGGCGTACATGAAAACAATTTTAATAAAAATTGGAATACAAGAGACTTTAATAAATTTCAAATAAAAAAAATCAACAATACTATGTCAGATAAACATTTTCACTTTGATCGAAAAACTCGCACTTTTAAACCCAAGCGCTTAACATGTCATAGAATTTCTCGTCTAAAAAAACTAAATCTTTTATTCGTGGAAACTCGAATTTTAAAAGTTATTCATTTAAAAATCTACACGATCATTGTTGCCGCAAGATTAAACGTTGCGTTATCAGTGAACTGTGGGTGATATCTATTTATTTCGCTAACAATATTTTAAGAAAGTAACGTAAAGTAATCCATAGGTTTTCAATTATAATCATAATCAATCTGCACGTTGTAATTCAAGAAAACTCACCGTATACAAAGGCTGCTTCTTCAGGAGTTGACTTTCAATTGCCAGTGGTCTAGTGCATCAGGAAACGTATAGCAGTTGCACTCTGAAACTAACTCGTTCCCGAAAAAATGTAAAAGTATTATTAAATAGTAGAATGGCACATCTTTACTCTATGAATAGTAATAACGACTTTGAAATTAAAATTAAGTTGAATATTGTAATAATAGATACAGGCAACCAACATGTGTTAACATAAGCCGGTCGCCAAAACATCTTGTGTTTTAAGTACACGATAAAAACAAAATAAAGAAACGGAAATTGAATAAAAATTCTTAAATTGAACAAAACTTTGTGAAATGGAAGTAAGAAAAATAAGAAAGAAAAGAAAATGTTTCTTGTACAACGTAAAATAAGGTAGCTTTAAGCAGTTGGTAGATGACAGTTTCAAAACTGGTCGTCGAAAGCGTCCATGTGCCCTTTGGACAGATACTTCTCGAATATGTCCGTCATCATCGGTGTGAAGCTGAACAACTCATCCAAGTGGTCAATTTCAGTGGGGTTTAAGAACCAGATCGTGTAATTTTACTTCGTTGACGGGATTAGACCATTATAAACGTTGTTGCAACGTATGCAAGTAGTCTCTGGAATATCCTTTCCAGAAATCTGCGTAAAGTCGCTGTATAATTTGCCAGCGCGAAAGGCTATTTATGTTTATACTCGATAAGTCTACTTCTGGAATTACGGAATTTATAGGTGCTAGATTTGAAATATGTCCCCGCCTTAGCGGTTTTAGATCATTAGGATCTGAACTTTGAGCGCACAAGGGGCACGAATTAAGTATATTAGAGTAGAAAGTTCTTCGAAAGTTCATCGTTGGTTACCTACTACACGACGAAGGTGCGATTTAACCACCATAACACCCGCTTCAGCTAAGCCCTTGAAATGTGGACCAGAAGGGGGGTAAAATGCCAACGAAATGACAACGCTTCTGAAGCTTGTTTAGCCAATATAAGAGATTGATTATTTTTTCTAACTAGGTTGGTGCCGTTATCACTATAGTACGCAGTTACGGCTCTTCTTCTAGCTAGAAATCGGCGGGAAGCAGCGATATAACTATCCGCTGAAAGTTCTTGTGTAAGTTCTAAATGTATGGCTTTCGTAGCCATGCACACCGAAACAAACGCGTAGAGTTTAAAAACCTTTGCGCCCCGAGATCTGTATATTGTAACTACAAATGGACCACAAAAATTGATGGTGACATGGGAAAAAGGTTTTAGTTGAGAAATTCTGAGCGTAGGTAGATCTCCCATGGTAGGAAGTACATAGACTTTAGGACGTACCCTGAAACAACGAACGCAGCGAGATAACGTTTTTTGAATGGCGTTGCGAGCTGACAGTTTCCAGAACTGTTGTAAGAGTAAATTATGTAATGTTTCCAACCCCGGATGCAAGTATTGGTTATGGGTATATTCTATAAGAAGAGCGGTTAACTGATGTAAACTCGGTAACAGTAAAGGATGTTTTGCAGAAAAATGGAAATCTGAATTTCTTAGAGGACCACCCAGCCTGAGCAACTCATCTGAATCTAAAAATGGTGCACGTTTTCGAAATGGTTTGGGTAGAAATTGATTGTGAATGATCTTCAGAATAATGTACGTAATAACCGACGACTGCACATGCTTTATCAGGCATATTAAACATTTATGTAATTCTTAAAGACTAGCACTTTCCAATTGTTTGCTAGGTCAAAATTAATCGAAACGCGAAAACAATAGGACAGAATTCTTTGAATTTTTAGAAGTGACGAATGTCGCTTAAGAAGTAGGGCGAAAATATTGTTGTCTATAGGTAAATTAAAAACGGATCGTTTTTCTTCTATAGCCATTTCTTGTACGTTAGCCAGCGGCATTGTAAAAGAATCAATGTGACACCATTCTCTAAGAGGCAAGGAAAAAACTGATGGATCATTCCACCACATTTCATTGTGTAATAATTCCCTCTAGAATTACAATCTGATGAATTTAAGACTGAAGGAATATATCGCCAAGTAGTAGTGGAAACTATTTCCTCAATATGAGTCACCCTCTTAGCCACAAAAATTTTCCACCGGCTAAGGGACGACTTCAACCATGAAAGAACCACGTAGACCACGTAGTAACTTCATCGAAAATAATTCGTTGTGAATAAGTATCTTGTACGAAAGAAATAAGATCTGCCAGAAGTTTGGCAGCAGTAAGCTCAAGTTTGGGAATAGACAAAGATTTTAGTGGTGCTACTTTCCCTTTGGCATATACCAGAAAAACACAAATGTTGCTGATAGTTTCAACTGGAAGATACACCACTGCGCCGTTACCGATTGTTGACGCGTTGCAGAGACCATATACTTCGCACCTTTGAAAATTATCTAATAAAATACGACGAGGAAGGTTGTCGCTAGAAAGTTCTGAAAGTTTAGTTTTGAGTTGACTCCACAAATCCATGATCTTCGGTTCAGGGGTATCATCCCAACCTATCATTGAAGTCCATAAAAGTTGCATAATGTATTTTGCAGAAAGAAGGATTGGGCAGAAGAATTCTAACGGATCAAAAATTCTCCCTATATCTGAACTGCATTCAATTCAAACCCAACAAATAGTAATTCGAAAAATAAAGTGGGTTGGATCGAACACAATTGTGAAAAAAAAAGTATTTTTAACAATTATATAGTCGTAAGATATAAAGTGGTGTGCCACTGCACTGAAAAATCGAAATATGATAAGATGCACCTATTTTAATCTGAACTTGGCTCAGAGTATTATAGTGAAATCTGGTCGTAATGTAAACAAACGAAACTGCCTTGATATAATTAAACTGGTATTGTAAATTATCAATTGTGTACAAAAACATCTGGGGAATTTTCTATTTTCGGAATTAGGAAAATATTGGGAATTGGTATCTGGATAGGACCAGCAGTGTTGCCGCAAGATTGAACGTTGCGTTATCAGTGGACTGTGGGTGATATCTATTTATCTCGCTAACAACATATTAAGAAAGTAACGTAAAGTAATCCATAAGTTTTCAATTATAATATAAATTAATATCCACGTTGTAAATTCAAGAAAACTCACCGTATACAAAGGCTGCTTCTTCAGGAGTTGACTGTCACTGGCCAGTGGTATGGTGCATCAGAAAACGTATAGCACTTGCACTTTGAAACTAACACGTTTCCGGAAAAATGTAAAAGTATCCTACGTATATCGGGATTAAAATTCCTAGAAGACAACAACGCTGTTTTAAATTTTAAGAAGAGGACCATCAGCCTTGAAAATCCCAGAACTAACAATTGAGAATTGCTTCTTTAATCAACATCAAAACAAAATGTTTTTGATAAAACCTTAATCACAAAATTTTTTTTGGAAAGTCAACATTATGAGAAAATTGATACTTGCAAACCCTTAAAAGTTCAAATTTAAAAAAGCTAATAAGAATAAAATAAACACAGTTAAGTATTTAGCATAAGTTCAGGCTGAAAATTTTACAGTATTACGAAATACTGCATTACAGTATTTCTGAATTCCTTGAAATTCTAACTTAAATGCACAAACTAACACTATCTAATTTTTGCATTTTCTAAAATCTCATTTTTACTGTACTTAGTATTACCTATTTATTCACGTATTTTAATCCAAATACGTATAAACGCTGAAGAAAATATTTTTTTTTGTGTAGCAAACCGACTATTGAATTTAGTTTTACTCTAACTTTTGTCCTCACTCATTATATTTCCACAAACAGAAATTAAAACGAAGTATATTGTGAATTGTTTTCAGTTACTTGTTTTACACAATTCTTAGATAATTAACAATCCCTGATATTAAGAATAGTCATCACAAAAATATACTACGACAGCCACAAAGAAAACTCACTAGCTCCACGAAATGCATTTCGCTTCACCTAAACAAAAGTAAATTTTTATACATAAAATACTATCGACAATCCTTATTATCTTACGTTATAAACAATATTTCAACAGGATGGTTTCTACTTACATTTATGTATCTTGGTGTGACCTGAAAACAATCACAGAGTGAATTCTGCCTCATTTTCTTTAACAAACCTCAAATGATTTTATGATTAGGGATAGATTTTTTAATACCGAACTCTCAGCTTGCAAATTAAATTACTTGGCAATGCTTTCTATAACGTTGAAACGCATCTACTTCTTATCGTTTCCACTATAGGTCACTATTCTAAACTTTCCGTAATGCGAATGGTAATTTCTAACACAAAACGGCAATGCTGTCCCTAGAAACTGATTTTGGTAGTTTTGGGTATTAGTATGCGCCAACCTAATTGCAGAAGAAATTCATAAACGTAATGGCTTGACTTCGTGCTTCTTCTGTTCCATCACGAAATCTATTTTTAAGTATATAGGGAAATTTAAACCAGAAATTTCGTAGTTCGAACCATGACAAGTGGTAAAATGGATTTAAGTTAAAATCTTGACAACGAATCATTTGTATATCTCACATTATGAACTCGAAGTCAACAACAACTGATAACGGAAAACCAATTTGATAACTCTCGTGGCTAAATGAATGTAATATTTCCGATACAAATCTTTAACAATCAAAAACCACGTCGTTATACGTATTGTAATCTTTATGGAAAATACCAGATTTTAATATTATGTTGAAAGAGTAAATTTCTATATTTAAATGATAATTGCATGTACTAATAAAACCTACAGGGTGTTAGACAGAAAATAGTTTAAAATTGAAAGGGAGACATCCGCTACTAAGCATGGAAAATAACTCTGTAAACAAAAAGACGTATGAAATTTTAAATTAACTATGCGCCAAATTATTTCAATGCGGGGACGGAACGTAACAGATTACCGTCTCCCAGCGAAATTTTAATTATCGGGGTAGGTAGTAGAAGCAATGGATCGGGCAGTACACTTAACCAAAAAAAGGGCGAAAACACAAAAAAAAGGCATTTTTATCCAGCTTGAAGAAGCAATGCACCGGACAAAGTCATCAAAGGATATAAGAAAATAGAAAACTATAGTGTAGCAATTATCGAGAACAAAGATGTAATGGCCTAGCACTGCAGAAGTTGACGGAGGACGATATATTTAGTAAAGAAGCAGAAAAGTTTTAGATCTCAAAAAAGGAACTTGGTTTCGCGCGAAAATTAAAAGTAAGAAAAGGAACGCCAAGGAAAACCAACAGTACAAACCAAAACAAGGCAATAACTGTCAGGCCAGAAGGTATGCACTGGAACGACGAGAATGCTGGATAGAAAAATCTGGGTACTTCAAGCTGTAGTATCAAAAAATCGTATTAAACGCACAACCGAATAAAAGAATAGTTAACTAGGCCAGAAAGTCGACTAAGTCGTAGCTTCGGAATAAAAGAAAAAAAAGGTCTAGAGAGACATATCACAGCAAGTGGACCGAAATATTTAATCAAGTCAGAATAATGACTCAACCAAATGATAGAGAAAGGAAAGTGGGCCAAAAGGAACGGAAAAGCAAAAACCAAATCAATGAAACAGCACGAAAAGAAAACTAAACCGAAGCCGAGTGTAGTTATATATGGGCATATGTGTGGTTGGGTGTGTGTGTGTGTGCAGATGTATACGTGGGTGGTACAGGTGTGAACGTTTGGGTATGTACGTGTGTGTGTGAGCGCGCGCGTGCGTATTGGGCCGCTTTAGTCGACTTTTACGATAGGCAGGTCGTACCGTGGGACTATGCTAATGCGTATCAACACGGGATAGAGTACAAGAAGAGAAACTAAAAAAAACAACAATGTGTGTATGTATAAAGTGTGTGTGTGTGCGTTTGTGAGTATGTGTATGTGTACAAAGAGTGTGTGTGTTGTACCACTTTAGTCGCCTCACACAACAGACACGTTGTACCATGGAACTATTTTAATTCCAACGCACGCGGGGTAAAGGAGAGAAACGAAAGAAAAGAGAAGCCAACAAAAATATGTGCCCTGAGGTGTGCGTGCGTTTGTGTGTGTGTGTGTGTGGGCAGGAGTGTGTGTGGTGTATATATGTGTGTGAATGTGTATGTGTGTGTGTACGAAGGGTGGTGTGTGTGTGTGTGTGTGTGTGTGTTGGTCACCTCTTGAACATGCAGGTTGTACCGTGGGACTATTTTATTCCGGATTTACAACCCTGAGACTAAGAGTCTCGTACTCTACCGACTGAGCTAGCCGGGCGTAGATTTTCCACATTAACCTCAGCATCAAAACCTCACGAGGATAATTCATATTGTAACGAGACCTTGTGAAGTCTATTGTTGTCGATTCCCCAATTTGCCATTTTGAATAATAATACCCAAGAAATGAAGGAAAGTAACTATATACTAACCGCAACCCAATAAGAATTCACCAAAAGAAAATACTAGGAACCATAAAACAACTTAAAATATACTCGGCGGAAAAAATTTAAATCCTCTCGCACTAAGTTACACTAATTAATTTGGCATCGTGTATCAAATACCGCCTTATACTAATTAAACTTAGTGTTGGCCAACTCTATAATCGTCGTTATCAGTATTTATTTAGCTCTACTTTGAATAACAGTTAACCTGCAACTTATGCAAGAAACTCTTCGGTTTAGAATTGTACAATTTTTGTAAAAATCTACATCGTTACGTCTTCTCAAAATCAGAGGACTTTTACCTGCGAAGAAGACACTCAACTTTGTTTAGTATTAAATGTTTCATCATTATATTTTACTCGATTTGAAATAAATTCGCACCAAGAGCTGCGTGTCGATAGTATGTGGTAAAACTATAAGATATAATTAAAATAATTATCAATTTTGAAAACAGTTTACAAATAGGTATAACAATCCGTATGAAACCAAGATTGTATTGTCATTGAGCTTAAAGGCTTATGCTAATAGAGTCCTAAGCTATCCGCACCTGTCATTTCTCAAGCACCCGTAAAGGGCAGAGCGTCACCGAATCAGGGATCTATTCTTACTGACAGCGACGTGAAATTACGAAAGAATATTTTGAGGCTCACCATCCAACGCAAAACTGAATCTTGTATTACATATCATTAAATACATTCTCAAAACTAGATTTGATTAATATACAATTAAGGATTAGTGTTAGCGTTGCACGTTATAATGTAGATGCGTTTAAGCTTCTAACTTCACTTTACGCAATCTCATTTAGTTATACGCTAGCTTTGCTCTCAGAAATTCGACGTAGCATTTCAGTAATCTACCGCGTACACGTTCAGAATTAATGCCAAATGTTACATTATTTGAGCACATTGTATAAAGGTGTATACGGAATTTAATTTATTATTTGCGAAGCAATTAAAGCGTATCCCATCATTACGACAAAACAAATCTGCCGCCATTTAAGCAAATTAAAAATTAATCTAATAATCCTAAGACTACACCCTCCATAAACTGCTACCACAACGCTTAAGAACTACAATGTCTCCTTTAACAAAGGTATTCTTCGCAGAAACCCATAACTTGCTGAAGAGTTTTCAACTAACATCGTAATATATAAATTCCTGGAAAATTATACGGAATCTCAATCGCTTGCAGTTCTTATTCCTACTCGTACCATTTCGTAACATTGATTAGATGTAATAAATTTGTAAAGATTAGTTATTTTAGGTTTAGTCGTTCGTTTTATATGTGCGTATTCATTTCATCGAGTTTACCGGGCAGGGGCTTATAATATTAAAAACATTTATTACCTCAAGGAAAAATAAATTCAAGAGATCGCTCAAAATGTAAGTCAATTATCAAAACAACATAGATAAAATGTTGAATCTGTTCAAAATAGCATGCTATTGGGAATATTGTGCGGCAAACATTTACATTTAAACAAAATTATCAGAGGAAAGGTCCAAACATTATGTTGTTTTTTAAGGTAGATCTCTCAGGTCGGTTATTGTCTTGCTATTTCAATATCAGGTTAATAAAGGCGAAAATAATATGAAATTATATGCACTTCACTCGTAAAATGTTTATCATTTTTCTTTATTTGTCGGGAAATTCTAAATGGCACAAATACTGGAGAAAGTTTCAATACGACTAACAATCCACTGTTGCACGATTAAAATCCAGATAAAATGTCTGAAGGAGGATTTTGTTCTGTGACTCAAATAATGTAAGCAGTCAGCCTCTCAGTGTGTGTGAATAAATGGCAAAATGTGTTAAAATGAAAACCTAGTAAAATTTTCAACGTAATTTGTTACGTTTACTTTCAGCATAAATTAAAATACACCTTTTGTCTTTTAATTCATTATCCATTCACATAAATTCTGTTTCTACTGTTCAATACTCCAACACAATTCTGTATATTTCACCTTCTTACAATAAGTCCGTTTATTATATTCTCAATGAAACTCATTTGCTGCGAACTTGGAAAGTTTCCGTTCTAAATGAAATAGTCTGTACCTTTTTTTAGATCTCCGCTGGCTCGCCACATATACTTATAACGTAAAATTATTTCCCAAATGCACGACCTAGAAACTCGTCGAAATAAGGTATCGCACTATTTGATAAGTGTTTCGAGTTTCTAATCACCTCTTGAAATGTTGTGATAACGCGAGGTTTGAATGTTGAATTCTGCTTTCAAAAACATATTGAATATGATGCTGCAGCTCGTGCTTGGTAGTATTTTCGATTTACTCGTTCTGGTACTTCAAGAGAATTGCACGTTTTTTATCTTGTTGACAAGTGGCGGATATCTTGGATGCATCGGTAAGTTTTTCCGCGCTTACTCACACTAATAAGATTATCTTTTAGCTCTTAGCTGTAGGCCAAATTGGTTTTTATGTAGGCCCGACTGCTCTTTGCCACAGACCAACTGCTTTAACCTGTAGATTGCTGGTGCCGTTATGGTAACAGGGTAAATGAATCCAGACTATAGTGGCGATGCTGTGTTGATCCACTTCCGATGGCGTGCAAGCTAAGTATCCCGACAGGTGCAGGTATATAAGTAGTTTTCTTTTTGGGTCTATCAAGGAAGTATTCCTTATCAGCGTTTGATGTAGTTACGTCACAAGGTACGTGAAACTGTAGGACTAACTTTTGGAAAATGTTTAAAGAATTTACATACTTAAAAAACTTTTTAGTACTTTATGGATTATGTTTGAAGCTACGTCTAAAAGGGGAATTACTACTTGAACTGTTCGGAACAAATTAAAGCAAGAACTTCACTTGCGCTGATCAATGTGTCACAAATAGCAACCGATTGCTCCACATTCGATAAATTTACTATATTTCAATAATCAACATTGATAGTTTATGGTGATATCTGAATATTTATTATTGTATTAGGGATATTAATTTAGTTATATAAGGTGAATTTGACACGGATTTGGGTTTAAAATCTATTCATATTTTTATATAAATTTAGGTGCACAAAAAATTCCATTATGACGACTAAAGTTGTCAGGTGAGTGAGGCTAATTTTTCAACCACCGTCTAAAACAAATCAGTTGCAATAATACAAATTTTGTAAAACTTGATTATTTAAAGCATACATTAACGTTAATAGTGTAATTAACACAACATTCTTTTATACTAAATTGGCAGTTATTGAAATTATTAATTATAAGTAACTTGATCAATAAACGTAATATTTGAAACAATTGTATGTATGTCGCATTAAACAAAATTATTTTATTATACTTAAGTATTTAATCACAGAACGTTCAATCTAGAAGTTCTGCAAGTTTAAAAAGAAGTTATTATATCTACCGGAAAAAAACAACTTAGCAATTCCTTTCCCAGCTAACAATAAAACAGCAATCCACAATACTTTTATTGCCATTCATTTCAAGGGCTATTCTTCACTTTGAGTTAGTAACTGAAAGACGGAAAATCTATGGTCCCGGACACGATTCCAACCTGTATGTTTGGCTTCAGCGACCGATGCACTAGCCAGTTACGCTACCTGGAATGGTAATTACAGTCCAAAAAATATACAAATTTAAACCATGAACGTAACCATACATCAACCTAACTATCAATTACATTGGGTATTTTTGTCAATCATATCTGACAGTGTCGAGTTTTTAACCTATTTTAGATATAAACAGGAAGTGATGGTCAAAATCATGGTGATACGCCAAATTAATAATTTAACGTATACATATATATATATATATATATATATATATTTTATATATATATATATATATATATATATATATTACTCATATTTAGACCAGGGTAGAAAATTAAATAATCACATCAAATAATTTTAGTCACCGTGTAGAAGCTTTGGGAAAAGGTACGCGTTATTAAAACCGTGAAGCATAAAAATTCATTCGTTTCATTAAAAAGAAGAGATTTAAATTATTTACAAGACGCCTTCTATAAAAAGAAGCAGTATTAAAATGCTCTACGTGTAATTTAATTATTCCGAGTAAAGAAACAAATAAAAATTACGTGCAAAATTTATATTGATTAACTCAATTTTAAGTAACCGGTATTAAAGAAAATGTACAGATAATAATTAATATTTGATTAGGAGTCACTAAAAATTAAAGGGTATTATTTTAATTGGAGTTAATTGGACCATTAGTAACATATAATATGTATAAAAGCTAGTAAAAACCCAATAATATTCAGATCGTAGAAGTATTATGTTTGAACACCTGCGTATTTTTAATGTTTTATGTTCTGCGTAAAATTTGCAGATAACAAATGGTTACAGAGAATGTTGGAGAAACCGTTGCTTAATAGTTACGGGAAATGCTAATAAAGTGGGTTATTTCACAAGTCCACGTGGATTGAAAATAACCGATACTAAAGAATATAGATTTGTACCACTCGGAACAGGGTAGATAGAGACAGATAATATGCGCAAGACAAAGACACATATAGTAAAAGGCGTGAGTTGAGCAACGTCACTGGGTTGCGATTGGTTGAAAATAAGAGGCAAACTTGAGAGGTAAAAATAACATTTCTGTATAAAAATTAATTAGTTATTCCCAGACGTTGCAAGCCGTGTCGAAATTTCTGAGATTTAACTGGTGCGAGTGCAAATTTAATAAGAACCGACGCACAGGCGATCGAAATGGGAACATAGTATACGAAATTCTAGAAACTGGCCGTTTTGAGGACAAAACCGACAGACAGGCTGACCACTATATATACCCTGGTTAATATGAGTTTCTCTCTCTTAGATTTTTCGATTTGATTCAATGCGTTAAACAGTGCTTTTTTGTTTTCCGATTTTGATAGAATAATTTAAACAGTTTGCTCGTATATTTTGGTGATTTAAAACAGTTTGTTCTTTACGTGCTACAATGAATGTAATTTAGTGCACTTAGAAAAGAAGATACAAAGTAATAAAGTCTAGTATCACTGTACCAATTAGTCAAATTTGCAACGACAAATGAATACACAAAAGTAGGCAGTTTTGGCGTATATTTGTGAAAGAAGTATGAATTTCTTTGCTATTTTTCGGGGGTGTTAATAATTAAATGATTCGTAAACGTGTCTGGATCCACAAAACAAGCTTCAGATATACACAAATGAGTTCCGGAAAAGCACTGAAACAACTTTAGAGGAATGGTGGTGTAGAAAATTTTAAAGGCGACCAGCAATACGAGGACCTAAACACAACCCAGTTGGATTGGTGTGATTAACAGTGGACGATATACATTGGGGCCACGCGTGCATTAACCTTCAGGTAGCTTATGCTTTGTTGTTCGATTTTTGATGTTTTGGTGTGTGTTGAATAACTTTATAATTGATTTACTTAAAATGGACAGTAGTGAAATTGTACTAACAACAAAATTTTAATTTTAAGGTGAAATTTTCTTGTTTAAGTAGAAAGGGGTATTTAGTATTTATGTTCTGGATTATGATGAAAATTTGGGTATGTCTTTGAGCTCAATTAGACGAACCTGGTTAATTAACGTATAGGGGTGGGAGATGCTCCCTTTGTACTCAGACTCAGGTCTGCATATAGTGTTATATTAATTAGTAGGCATCTACAAAGACTTTAATTCTGGATGCACAGAAAAATGATAATAAATTTAATCTTGAAATTTTCTGATACTGAAATTTATGCTGAATTTTAATTTTGAAATTTTAATGTATTGTGAATATTGATGTAAATAGAGTTAACGTTGGTGTTTGTGATAGGAATGTGTTTGTTTTTTTATGATTAAGGATGAAAGTTTTAACTAGGTGAGCAGCCGAGGCGGAAAAGAGTAAAGAGGCGATTAACAGAAGAAAGTCAACGGAACAGTTAAGGTAAAGAATAGCTTTTTGTAGGAAACACAGCATTCTTGACGCCCAATCTGTGGGCCACGATTCGAAAACCGTAGTTCCCGGATTTTGGTGGAATCACAGCAATATATATATATATATATATATATATATATATATATAAATATTTTAGGTAGTTAATTACACAAGGTAAGTTGATAAATACCATCGTATTATAGTGAATAAGATGAAATAATAACTTAGACTTTTATGCAAAGCCAAATGATCATTTCAAATCGAGCTAGTAATTGAAAGATGGAAAATATAAGGTCTTGGACAGGACTTGAACCTGTATCCTGGTTTTGCCGGAACCATGCGTTTACCAATTACGCCACCAAGAAAGATGACGATAATTGGGAAATTTACAAATTTAAATCGTGTACACGACGATACATCAACCTAACTTTCAATTACGTTCGGCATTTTTGTCAATCATATCTGACATTGTCAAGTTTTTGAACTTATGTCAGTTATAGACAGGAAGCTACGCTCAAAATTATGGCTATAAGCCAAGTATTAAATATATAAATATTTTAGGTAGTTAATTACACAAGGTAAGTTGATAAATACTATCGTATTATAGTGAATAAGATGAAATAATAACTTAGACTTTTATGCAAAAACCAAATGATCATTTCAAATCGAGCTAGTAATTGAAAGATGGAAAATATAAGGCCTTGGACAAGACTTGAACCTGCATCCTGGTTTTGCCGAAACCATGCGTTTGCCAATTACGCCACCGAGACCGATGACGATAATTGGAAAATTTACAAATTTAAGTCGTGTACACTACGATACATCAACCTAACTTTCAATTACATTCGGCATTTTTGTCAATCATATCTGACATTGTCAAGTTTTTTTACTTATTTCAGTTATGGACAGAAAGCTACGCTGAAAATTATGGCTATAAGCCAAGTATTAAATATATAAATATTTTAGGTAGTTAATTATACAAGGGAGGTTGATGAATACTATCGTATTATAGTGAATAAGTTGAAATAATAACTTAGACTTTTATGCAAAGCCCAAATGATCATTTCAATCATATAATGTCTTGAACGGATATGAGTGACGAAAATGCCGAACGTAATTGAAGGTTAGGTTGATGTATCGTCGTGTACACGATTTAAATTTGTAAATTTCCTAATTATCGTCATCGGTCTCGGTGGCGTAATTGGTAAACGCATGGTTCCGACAAAACCAGGATACAGGTTCAAGTCCTGTCCAAGACCTTATATTTTCCATCTTTCAATTACTAGCTCGATTTGAAATGATGATTTGGGCTTTGCATAAAAGTCTAAGTTATTATTTCATCAGCGTATTATAAATACAAAGCAATTTATTTTCATTTATCGTAAAAGCAATGAAAATTTTATTGTATGTTTATTAATTACGTGTATAAAATATCCGTGTACAAACAATACAAATCTTTTGCATTTGCAAAGCAATTAAAGCTTTAATAAATTAGCTAAATTGACTCCCGTGTGTGTATAACAAATTCATTTTTAAATAAAGAGTTATTTTCGAATTTTCGGGATTAAGAAAAAGATTAGGTCAATTAATAAAAAAAGGTCGTATAAACTAATGTTTACTCTAAGAAGCCGCACAAACATCAAATATCTAAAAATTGATAAGAATTAATTTCATAGCTTTTGCAGTACTGTAGGAAGTGATGCGACATCACGATCAACTCGGTGTGTTGCACAAAGTTAAACAACAATTCAGCCGCGGCGATTAAACCCTAAGTAGGACATTAAAACTGTGGAATTTTCAAAAATATTACTTCATGTAGGTGGGTTATCCTTCGGATTGAATTGTCTAAAATCTAGAAAGTGTCGTAGTCAAAATAATTAATATAAAAGCTGGAACTTTATTAAAAAGATTCAGTCATAATTTAACGTTAACCAAGTAAATGTAACGTTGATTATGAAGTTAAAATAACATGCAGAGTTTATATATGAAATTTATACATTTCAATAGTTTGAAATATAAAAGTTGTTAAATGCAGTTATTTGATTTTGTAATATACAATAAAAATGGAACATATTTTGATACAAACGGCTTTCCCAAAGCTAACTAATTAATTAAATCGATCTTGCACTTTTGCAACCTGATGTTTCAAATGGAGATTTTAAATGATATGGAGAATTTTGTAAACTGGGATTTAAACGTCAATTTAAAATAAAGCCAGGAAGAATTTAATACCATTAAGGATAATTAAAAGAAGATCTAAATAAGCTTTCTTTAACATATAACTTTAAGTATAAAATTTTAGATTTTTTTGCATGTTAATTGATAATACTTCCATATTTTGTATATTAATAAGTTCACATTCTTTCCTAATTGTAAAGCGGTTAATTTGCAAAGAATTTTAGGTCACAGTTCAAAACAGTTTTATTTTTAATTAAAAAAATCTGTAAAACGTTTTTGCCCAAACACCCTTACAAGTATGGGAATAAGAAATGGATAGATTGTCCGCCTATTTGTGTATCTTTGAATAAATATTAGGTAAGACTTTTAATTATTTTTTGTATAAACTGGAACTGTGATTTGTTTTATAACTGTTTTGTATGAAAGAAAAATGGTTTTGACTGTATAGCTGTTTTCTGAAGATTGCTGTTTTATTTCAGTTAGTAAATTTTATAGTATAATTTCCGTTGAGCTAACCACGCAAAGAAGAGTTAAAAAGAACAGTAAGTTAGCAATTTCAAACTTACCGTGTCACAGCACTGTTTTAGCGCCTACTCCAAAGGAAGATGGCAACACTGTAATATATATATATATATATATATATATATACAAAGTAAAAAAGTTATTGGCAAGTGATTCAAATTCAGTCATGAGGGTATCCTGTCGACGCGTTCCGCCATCATAAAGGCTCATCAGTACAAGACTAGCAAAGTTGTATTATTTAAAGACACATTATGGGAAGTACAGCATCACCTAGCTCACAGTTCGTGTCTGCGTGTCGTTTCACCGGACATCGCAGGTTTTAGCAATAGTCGGCACGGAGTAGATACGGCTCAACTGTCTTTTTTCATAACCAAAAGTTTTAATTTAAAAGACAATAAGTTTGACGAGTCTTAACTTAATACAAAGTAAAAAAAAATTATTGGTAAGTGACTCAAATTCATCCACACGGGTATCCTGTCGACGCGTTTCGCCCTAATTGGGATTCGTCAGGACCGGAGTAGCAGAGTAATAGTATATAATAGACACATTATGGAAAGTACAGCGTCACTTAGCTCACAGTTTGTGTCTTTGTGTCGTTTTACCTGACATCACAGGTTTTAGCAACAATCAGTACGGAGGAAATCAACTCAACTGCCTTTTTCCATAGCCAAAAGTTATAATTTAAATGATAGTAAATTTAACGAGTCCTTAATTAATACAAAGTTAAAAAAGTGATTGATAAATTTAAAAATTAGTGCAACGAAGATGAAGTGCAGTAGTTTTTTGGAACAAGAGTTAAATCATACTGTATCGTAATCGAAAAGAATATTGTTATAAAGATCAAGGGAATACCTCGTAGTGTAGTTTAGTTAGTAAGTATATTCGCGTAGAGGACACAGTGATAAATTATACTGCGCCTCTCATGCGTACAATAATGTGTATTAGAAGTGACAAGCATCAGTTGTATACACAGCAAATAAACTAAATAAGTCTGTCTAGGGAAGAAAATAAAAGTTTTGTAATCCCCAACAGTACCCGCACGTGTGCATGGTGGCATAAAAATACTGACAGTTTTTATTTTACCTAGTTTTAAGTATGATTTTAGGCTATAAGATATTCTAAATATTTGTGTGGTATTTATATATAGTAGTTATAAGCTTTTTCCACTTCCCTTCAGTTTCCTTTTCCTCCCCCAACTTATCTGGGCAGCCTTGTGTGTTACCCCCAGTGGTGTTCGCCGGAAACTACAATTGTAGGCTAACACGCCCCTAAGCAAGAACTTTTGGTGCTTGGTAAAAGTTTTTTATAGGTTAGAATGTATATCTATAGACTTAGGATTTTTATACTAATTCATGTTTCTAATACTCTTTTCTATTTTCAGATTCGCAGTGGAATGAGATCAATATGATTATACAATAACGACTACAATTGGATAATCAAATAACTCATATTTTGAAATACGTAAATTGGTTTATGCATATTATACTAATAAAAAAACATATTAAGTCTCCATAGAGTGCTCTAATTAGTTTTTACTAAATCATCCTATCAGAAAAACAGTGGTTTAGTAGACAGGTATCAGCATAGTAATAGTGTGGCGTATTAAGTGCTATGCAACTACTAAAAATTTGTTATAAAAAGGTACGTGAAAAAAATGTTATTTAATAAAAACCCCGATCTAGGTAGTGGAGTCTGGTTCAAGTGTATAATGATTGTTGTATGAAATAACAAACTTTTCTGGATTATGGAAATAATTTCATTTATGTTCTCAGCACTTGTATTACCTGCCTGCCGCAATCCAGTATATTCCTTGTGTTTTATCCTTTTATTAATTTTATTGAGCTAAATCTAAATAAAAAATGCGTGGCTGTTTGCTGTTATGTTTTGGATAATAAAAAGTATGCGGCGTCTTTGTTGTTGCTAATTTAAAAAGACTGGATGATTAAAAAAAATCTTGAAAAATGAACTGCTAACCATTGTTTTGGTAAAAAAAAATAGAGGTAATTGCTTTGGGGGTAGTCCGATTTGAACAATTCTAACAGATTCGGGTAGCTAGGAAAAAAACTATAGCGATATGATAGGTCACACAATAAATTTATCTAAAAAAAACTGAGCAATGCTGTTTAGAAATAGATTATAGTTTCAACAAAAGATTTTGTAAAATATTATAGTCCTTATCTATAGCTATGATGATTCAATAAGATTATTAAATATAGTCCGTTTTTTCAAAATCTTGTGGATGAGTGTGCAAATTATTTCTTACATTAAGAGTACCTTATCATATAAGCAATGGTTTAGTAAATAGAATATAATCATACTGGTAATAAAGATGTTGTTGCGAAAAGTAGATGTATCAGATAAAGTGAATAGGCTCAATCAGCATTTCGAGTACAATAAAATTTTATTTAAAAGTAAATGACATATAGATTTTATTATGATAATTCTAGTGTTTGATAATATGGCCCATTAAGCCAGAATAATAAATATCATTTAATATGGTTATTTTATTTGTTTGCAAGTAAAATTTCATTTTGAAAGTAATAAACACCACTGAGATTAGATCTATAAGAAGAACTCGATTGATCAATTTCGTATAATAAATTCATAACTATTACTATTATTCGTCATCAGTATCACAAGTAAATCTACGTCTTCTGATAGCATCAACACTTCTACAGAAATTTTTTATATTCTTCTTAATAACCAAAATCATCATTCATCATTTTCTGAAAAGATTAAGAAATTGATTTTCAATTTAGTATAAAGGTAACTGAACAACAAAAACAGAAAGGTGACGGTTTTTAACATGCATGTTTTAAAATAAAAAAATATTGTTCTTACCTAAGATTTCCAAACGTTGAAAATCTTGCAACACTATAGACTTATGTGCGACTTTGCGTTTTTTTTACAAATATATTTAAATGAATTTTATTATCAATATCTCACGTATCTATACACATAGAGAAAGCATAAGTAATGGTTTTTCATTTGCCTAATTTATTTAGAAACGCCTTAGACGGGTTAAGCTAATCGTTATGTTGAACTGTTAGCATTGTAGGAACATACCTTCAAGTTTGTCACTAATAAGATAAATGTCATTTAGTAAACAAGTATAATATTTCTTTTGTATCCACACATAGAGAAAGCATGAACAATAATTTCTAATTTTATCTAATTTATTTAAAAACGCTTTAAGCGGGTAAAGCTAATCGTCATATTATGCTGTTAGCGATGCTTGAAAAATACCTTCAAAATCGTAATGTTCATTATGACTATAATATTCAGAAAGTACGCCTTAGTGTTAGTACTGCAAATTCAATAATATTGAAAATTGATTATAGATCTACTTTCTAGCTAGAACAATGCAGAATTGGAACTTAAATACTGAATATAGTAGCCTTTGGTGTAAGTACATGCGTGGTATGTAATACGAAAATTTCCTTAATCCAAGTTATTCATAAATATTTTATCGATATAATTTAATAGGTTTAACAATGGATTTATCTATAAAGCACCTGAAACAATTGGTATTGGTAAAAATTTAAAAAAGGCTAGCAGCTAGAGGGTTGCTCAGATTTAAAAATATTTTTCAGATATGAGTAGATGAGAAAAGGTTATTGCGGTTTGATAAAGTATCCTGCCGGAAAATGTACACAAAGTGGATAGAAAATGCAAATAAGAAAAATGTGGGGAAAACGGATTAGGTGTTGAGAAATTTAAAAGTAAGAATGCTACAAAATTCTGTGTTTCTCAAGTTTGAACTCCTACATAATTTAGGATTAAACCTGTAAGTTTCTCTGGACTCTTACCCTAAAGTTTTTCATATTTAAAATTAACACGCAGATAAATTAAAAATGAGTTATAATAATTTGATAGTGTAGTAGTTTAGGTGTCATCTTTGCATGCTGTCAGTACGGGCTCGAATCCCGCTTGAAAGGATTTTTTTTCTAAGAACTTGCGGTAAATTGTATATCCAGACTGGACCAAAGGTGGATATATACAGAATATGTCAAAAATCGTGAAGTATGAAAATATTGGCGAATTGACGTATGAAAAATGGCGGATGACAGATGTGACGTTAGAAAAATGGCGGATGACAGATGTGATGTAAGAAAAATGGCGGATGACAGATGTGACGTAAGGAAAATGGCGGATGACAGAACGGACATAAGAAAAAAATGGTATTATCGTTAATGGGTTGTCCTATTAAAAAGATTAGTGCTAATAAGTTTACCCATTAAATAACTATTAGTGCTAATGAATTTTCCCATTAAACAACGATTAGTGCTAATGAGTTTTCCCATTAAAAAACAATTAGTGTTAACGAGTTTTCTCATTAAAAACGATTGGTGCTAATGAGCTTTGCCATTAAGAAACGATTAGTGCTAATGAGTTTTTCCATTAAAAACAATTAGCGGCGGCGGCAGAGGCACCAGAGACCCCATATACCACTACTGATATCAAAATGAATTGCTGAGACGAGACGTTTGGCGCACTTTCACTATGACAAGAGCCAATTGAATATTGTAAACTAGTTTGCTTATATTTCAGCAATTTTATTATTTTTATTTTAAATATTTCTATTTTATTTTATTAGTTCTTCTATAGAAACTCATTCCCGCACCACTGTATTTAGCCAAAGCATCTTTAATTTGTTACAGGGTCTCCGCCCCCTATGTGCATATCTAAATTTATATCATAGGATTAACCCGACCAAATCTTGAATTTCACCTGAACATGGTGTAACAACAAATCATTTTGTTATTAATCAGAATGTTTATAGGAGCTTCCACTTTCATTTAATTACTTCGCCGTAAGACACTATTGCCTTAATTAAAGATTTATTCGTCTTGAGTTAGAACTCGTCTATTTTCAGTTCTTTCGAATATAATGCTTTTCAGCTTTATTGGAAATGTGAAGTTGCACGTTGAGAGGCAAGTCGCTCTGATGATTTCCCTTGCAAGAGTAGGTGAAACTAAGATATTACCTATTTTCTAAAATAACAATTCGAACACGAACTACGACACTGTTAGTCGTAAGTGTAACGCATTTCTTAATTAAAATAGCCGAATTAAAGTTTTAATTTCGAATATATATTGTAGGAATCATATTTGACCTATGTCTTGTTTCTTGCTTTCATGAGTCGTTTTATGTTATCAGATAGCTGAAACGCTCTATTCGCGCTTATTTATTCATCATTTAAGATTATTATTGTCACTGTGTATGCAAATGAAAAGATAATTTCATTTACTATACAAATTGCTTAATGCTGTCCAAAAATTCGCAAGTTTTGCGAGAATGAGATCAATGTAAATGATGTCCTTTTGTTGCCACTACAGGACATAAATTCAGACTTTATCGCAACAGCTCCAAAAAGAACTGTCACATTTAAAAACGGTTTTTTGTTTCATATCGTAATGAATGAATAAAGCATCTATAAAGTTAGATACCGGATCTGTTTACATTTTTCTTGTGTCTACAAATGTCAATTCAATATGTGCTGTTACGTGACACATATTTATTACCCTCTGGCATTATATACGTATCAAACTAACAGCATTTAATTTAAAATATCGCTCAACCTGTATAGTCAGTGATTTACATCACCTGTATTTCTAATAAAGAATAATCGAAACCAGTAAATTAGTTTTCATAAGAATGCAAGTAACTGCTAGAAAATATTTTGAATTAAGAATTGAAGCTTGATGCATACCTAAAGAGGCGTTATTCGATTTTAATTTTTGTTTCACTTGTACAGCAACCACCGTAATTTTAAGTTCTAGGTTAGATCGACAATAGTTTGGAAGGAAAACAGTCCTCACTTAATCGACGTCCTGCTCAAAATTTCACAAATTGCTCCGAAAGCACACGGGAGATTTTATTATTAACCTCCGGAGGACACACTCATGTTCGAAGCGCTGTCGTGTGCATTGAATCTTGGAAAGCGGTCTTCAATTAAGAGGTCTTTTACCAAGTGAATGATAACTAACCATAACAAACAACGTACATGTAAATAAAAATATCTTATATACAACACCAAAAACATTTAAAATATGTTTTTAATAGCAAAGTTATTTATTCTCTATGAAATATAGTAAGGAAGCTTTTGAAGATAGCTATCAAGTAAGAAACACCATTCTAATCAAGTTTTGCAGATTATTCCAGTTGTAAACATAATTTTCTCATAATATTCATGCAAAAATAATTTGTTTGCATTTCATTTTACAGTTTCGCATGGCTCGTAAATCCTTTTTTACCAAGTAAGCTTGTTATTTTTAATATCTAAATCCGCATCTTTTGATTAGTTTTAAAAATGTTTTCTATTGAAAAACTTTTTTACCGCAACTATTATTGTTGCTTTGATAAATACGATTTATGGCTAATTCCCTAACTAGTTGTTTAAAAAAAAATCACTTTTCTAATATTCCGTGAGATAATATATAATGCACACGTTGTACCGACATCAACTCTCGATTTTGTTTTGTTATTAGATTATTATTAGCTATTTATATTCGAATTCAGTACCTTTTTAAGTTTTATGATCATAGCATACACTAGAAATATGAATAATGTTTTTGTACTTCTTAAGCGCACAAGATACTATTGTGGCAGTATTTGAAAATTCTCACGAGCTACCCTTCCTTGTTTGCTTCAAAAAAGTAACTTCTTTTTTTTCAATGGTGTCAAAATATGACAGACTTATTCCTTTTTTTTTTAGATAACCCACAAGTTCAGCATATCAAAACCAATTATCTGTAGTGACATTGCGTGATGTGGTAATTAAACAACAAGGTTGTTGTGAGATATATGACTTATTTTAAATAGAACTTATTAAACTCGTTTAACTTTAAACCCCATCAAGATACTCTTCAGCCCTGTGTATACACCACTGCATACGTTGTCAAAGCAATACTGAAACCCAAAGGTTGTCAACCTTTTCGGTAACTCCGCCGCTTTAGATTTTACATATTGAACAGACCCAAATTGTATCCCCTTTAATACACTTGTCACTTTTGGGAACAAGTAGAAGTCACAAGGTGTGAGATTTAATCAATACGGAGGTTGAGCAAACACAGGATTACGATTGTCCGCTAAAAACTGCATCTCATATAGGACATTATGAGCTGGTGCATTGTCTTTGTAAAGAACCAATCAGCTTTTTCTACCACATATCCGGTTTTTCTTCCTTACTCTCACCCTTAGTGTAGTTAGCACTTCTTTGTGGTATTGCTGATTAATGGTTTAACACTTCGACAACCGATGAGTCACTATCTTCTTGATATAGAAAAAAGCGACTTTGAGCCCTTCTCGGCTTTCAGAAAACCGTCTGTGCCGTTCAAAACTCGCGCACTTGACATAATATTATCACCAAACATGTGTAATATTTCTAAACAATTTGTCAGCTATATTTTTTTTAATTTCAAAAGCAGAACAAAAGCTAAACTGTGAGTTGCTGTTTCGGAAGTATCAAAGTCAACGACATTCTAATTACAACCCAGCCTGCCTGATCTGACTGCGCGATGGAAGGTGGACAGTTTTATTAATAAAGTATCACACGTACGCTCAGTCTTATACACAAGCATACTAATCTTTTTACAACGTCCATGGGCTCTTTGCTAACTTAATATGATCTTCAGGCTGCTTTTCCGCATACATTTAAATATTGTAAGGAAAAAAGATTTGGGGTCTACAAGTGCATATAATTATATGCCATACTTAACGAGTTTGAAGGAGTACTTTGTCTAAACGAACATTTTCTTCGAAACGCTTCTTGATTCCCATCAGTCGTACCTTTCCTACTTACTGAATAAGGTCCTTGACATTTTTCAACAAACATTTCGAAAACATCACGAAACAGTACCATATTATCCGCATCTTTACTTTTACTCCAATGGCAAGATCATCAAAAAAAAACATCAATATAAAAGTTTGAATTTTTTATTGACACAACTAGTCCAAACATTTAACAGCTTGTCCATCTGTATACCATAGATCTTTCAAAGGCACTCTATTACTCTGCAAAACTCCAGCGAGTTAGAGTAAGCCGAAAAAATCCATCATTTTTATTTTATTAGGAAATTTAGAATCGCTATGATGAGAAAACCGATTACCGATTAAGAAAATTTAAAATTAATATTGTTACGTGTAATATGTAATAGACTGTCCGTAAAAAGAGGAACACCAATGTTCAATTAGGGATGCTGCGCGTTTAATATATCCAACAACTTCAATAGAACTTCTCAAAATATTTTGCGATCTTGGTTTGAATACCTTACTACTTTTGTGCCATTTACTCGTTTTATTTATTCTTACGAAAACAATTGCAAATTCTTCTTCAAATGCTTTGTATAAGGCTTAACTCAAATTTAAAGAAACAGATTTAAATTCGAATTTACTGCATAATGGCTACTACATCTTAAGTTGATGGAGTGCTTTCGAATCTATTTATACTTTCTTATCTTAATATAAAAAGTTGACATATATTAATCGTTAATGGACGGGTAATCTTAACTATTTTGCTAACAAGATGGTGGTGTACTAGATATGAAGTTTAAGTAATAATATTTGGTGTAAAATTCAAAATTTAATTTCTTCTAGCTTAACGTTTCGGCAACTCTTTTTGCCTTTGCCAAAACATCTACAACTAGAAGTGTTGTAGTTTAAAACTAAAATAATATAACAGACAAGTCCCTTTCTATATAAAATCAATAATTGTCAAATTAAAAAAAGAAAAAAGCAAAATTTAAAAACAACGTATGATTTACGTTGAACAAACATAATCAATTAAATCCATTTAGTAGGAAATAAGAGGTAGATATACTAACAATTCGAGTCTTAAAAACTAGTAGGTTGGAAGGTCGGTGTGGTTGATCATGTAAGAAAGTTCTTGACGTGCATTAGATTTGAAGTGATTTAAACTGTAGAGAGTAGAATAAAACTGTGTAAGTTTTCTATCGTTCAAACATTGTTGTTCTTTGTTAATGTGGTAAGATTCTAGAAAGAGTATAGTTTTGTAATGGGACTCTTTGTCTAATTTTTTAGTTTCTTTATAAGTTGGAATATGTTTGGTTACGCAAACATGTTTAGCTAATGCACATTTGTTGGAATTGATCCTGAAGTCACTTCTATGTTGTGTTAAGACGACTTCTCAACCATTGGAGACATTTGTCCAACGCAACATGCCTGGCAATTACAGACACTTTTGTGAATCAAGTTACTATCCAATAATTTTGGAGTAGGGTCCTTTAGTCTAGTAAATAGGTTCTTACTAGTATTGTTCTACTCGAAAGCAATCGTAATACCATGTTGTTTAAGTACCCTTACTAGTAACGGAGCTAAACTTTGAATAAATGGTGGTTTTTGTATGCGGAGGTATTTGAATTGCTAATGTTGGTGTTAGGTGTTAAGATAATGTTACTGTTGTTATTTTTATTGTTATTGTAATTGTTAAAATTGACATTATATTTATTATTGTTATTAATATTTTGAGATACATTATTCTAAATATTATTATGGAAGTTATTGTTTATATTAAAAGTATTGATGTGGATGAGTTTACGTAAGAAGTGTTTGGGGTAACCATTGTTTAATAGTGTTGAAAGGATTCTTTTATTTTTATTTAAAGTTGGGGATCAGAAATGTTTTAAATGCGATGGTTTATGGTATTGACTATGTTTCAATGAATGGTTGGAGAGAAAATTCAAATATATACCTGAATTGAAACGTTACCTATTCCTCTGATAACTAATATATCGAGAAAAGGTAATTTCCATCTATTTCTGTTTACTAGCGAATTGTAGTTGTTTATCGAAAGTGTTGAACGTGGGTATTGTTTCATGGATATGATGAGGTGGGGCCGAACAAATGATGTCGTCAGCGTGCTTGACGAGAAGGTTATTTCATAATATAGTCGTGGGAGCACAGAATCTAGTTCAGAGTCCGGGACGACTTGACAATGATGCTGGGTAATATTGGAGAGTCCATAGATGTGCCGAAAAGTTGGAGTTAATAGAATCTTGCAAAACAAAATTTGCATTATTGGAAATCTAGTTAACAGTAGCCAGAAAATAGTCAACTAGAATTTTGCAGTGAAGTTCAATGGTGAGCCATTTTCCTTTGATGATATTAGGTATTAGAGTAAGAGGAATGTTTGTGACAACGATGTAGCGTCTAGAGATATAAGAACATAATTTTCAGGAAGTCTAATGTTTTTGAACTTATTGACGAAGGTAAAACTGTATTTGATGTTGTAGTCTCCAAGTGGAAAAGCTAGCACAAGTATTTTAGAAATAAAGCTTGTCAAAGGGTATGTGGGAGTGTTCAAAGTTGAAATGGTAAGCCTGAGTATAAGAACAGGTTTGTGGATTTTTGGTAGCCCATAATATTTACCTGGGGTTGAATTTTATTTGGATAAGTGTTTACTTTCAGTATCTTTAACATGCCTTTTTTATTAGTAACTTTATATGATCGTTAACACGTTTTTGAATGGTGAAAGTGAGATCTTTGTTGGTTGTTTATTGATTTGTTTGCAAAATTAAAAATTATGTTACTAATTTTACCCCTTCTTATGTCTTTTTGTTTTTTAAGTAACTCAGTAGAGTCAAGAATAAATTTTACTCGTTCTAATAATGTACCAATGTGAATATCTTTTGTTGACGGTGTTATATTGAATTTAGGTCTAAAGGACAGACAGTTTTTTACTTCGTTAGGTAGTGGAACGGCACTAATATTCACTATCCATTTTGAATTGTCAGTAAAGGCAAAAGACTGACATGTATGTCCATTAACTAATCCTGAATATTTATTGATACTAATTAACTTGATTTTCAAAATGACGACCATAGTGTACTGACTATAAGCAGGTAAAGCTCCAATATCATAGTTTACGGCATGATGCATGTTTTTATAACTACGTGACAACATAGTGTGACTATCTTAAATTTCTAAGTTAATAAAGAAAGAGGTTTATCGTTTTAAATAGCTGTTGATTCTCTGTTTAATTTTCTTGTTTATGTTGTTTGATAGAACATTAATGTTGATAAACAATTTGTTAATGTGGCTAGGAATGATTCTGTTTTTTCTACATTGTTCCAAAGAATTAATGCGGTTTAATAGGTTAGCTTGTTTGATGGTGTTGTTGGTCCAAAGTTTTAAGTAAAATATAACCTATTCTCTAATACAGTCTGACGTAATTATAAAAACCCATTTCTTTATAAATAATTAATTGTTGATCGTCGGTCTATTCGTCTTGTTTGTGTTATTAATATTTATTTACAAATTGTTGATATGGCCAGGGATGAATTTGATGATGTTGTTAAACTAAAAAGCTTTTGAGTAGGATGCGTCTTCTTGTAGTAAAATTTGATGTAATTATAGATATCTTTGAGACAGAAAAATCTATCGTTTCAGTATATTAATCGTTAATGGACTGGTTAGCTTAACTACTTTGGTAACAAGATGGTAGTATACTGGGTATATAGTTCAAATAGTAATAGCTTGTGTAAATTTCAAAATTTAATTTCTTCTAGCTTAAGGTTTCGGCAACACTTTTTGCCTTTGTCAAAAGCATATACAATTAGAAGTGTTGTAGTATAAAACTAAAATAATATCATAGACTATACAAAAAGTGCTGTTTCACTACCTAACGAAGTAAAAAACTTACTGTCGTCAAGACCTAAATTCAACATAACACGGTCAGCCAAAGATATTCACTTTGGCAAATGATTCTTGACTCTACTGAGTTACCAAAAAAACAACAACAAAGAAACATAAAAAAGGGTAAAATTAGTAACATAATTTTAAATTTTGCAAACAAACCAATAAACAACCAACTAGAACGAATTCATATCACATTTTTATAAAGTTAAAATGTTCTTATCCAATAACCCTGATTTAATTGTTACTAAAGCAGACAAAGGTGCAGTAACCGCCATTATGGACAAACAACAGTATGTTGATAAATTCATAGAATTATTAACTAATACTACACCTTATAAACTACTACGAAAAGATCCTACTTTCACCATTCAGAAACGTGTTAACAATCATATAAAGTTACTCCATAAAAAAGGTATGTTAAATGATACTGAAAAGAAACAGTTATCTAATTATAAATCAACCTCAAGTAAACATTATGGGCTACCAAAAATCCACAAACTTGTTCTTACACTCAATCCTATTATTTCAACTTTGAACACTCCCACCTACTCTTTGGCAACTTTCATTTCTAAAATACTTCAATTAGCTTTTCTACCTGGAAACTACAGTATCAACGACAGTTTTACCTTCGTCGATAAGTTTAAAAACCTTAGAATTCCTGAAAATAATGTTCTTATCTGTCTAGACGTTACATCGTTGTTTATAAACATTCCTCTTACTATAGTCCTTAACATCATCAAAAAAAAAGTGGCCCACTACTGAACTTCACTGCAAGATTCTAGTTGACTATTTCCTGGCTACGCTGACTTGATTTTCAATAACACGTATTTTGTTTTTCAAAATTGTTTATATCTCCAACTTTTTGGAACACCTATGAGCTCTTCAATATCACCCATCATTGCCCAAATCGTTATGGACTGTCTTCTAGATTCTGTGCTCACACGACTACCTTACAAACTGACTTCCCTCGTCAAGTACGTTGATGACATCATCTGTTCGACCTCACCCCATCATATCCATGAAACAATAGTCAAGTTCAACACGTTCAATAAACAATTACAAATCACTAGTTAAACAGAAATAAATAGAAAATTACTCTTTCTTGATACCTTAGTTATAAGAGTAATAGGTAACGTTTTACACGTTGACTGTTATACTACACCTACCAATTTAGGCACATAATTAAAGTTTCTCTCCAACCATTCATTGAAACCAAGTCAACACAGTCAGTGCCGTGAAACGTTGCTTTGAAAGGATGTTTGATGCTTAATTTTTAAATAAAATCGTTCTATTCAAGACTCTATTAAACAATGGTTACCCCAAACAATTTTTACGTAAACTCATCCACACCAATACTTTTAATATAAACAACAACTTTCTTAATAATATTAATAATAAAGTATTTCAAAATATTAATAACAATAATCAAGACAATGCCAATTTTAGCAATTGTAATAACAATAACAACAATAACATCAACTCAACACCTAACACCAACATTAACAATTTAAATACCACCGTATACAAAAAACTATTATTTATTTAAAGTTTACCTCCGTACAACTACTTAAACAATCTAGTATTACCATTGCGTGGAGTACAACAATACTATCAAGAGCCTATATACTAGACTAAAGGCCCCTATCCCTAAATTATTGGACAGTAACTTGATTTACAAAATCGTCTGTAGTTGTCTTACATTGGCCAAACGTTGCAATGATTGAGAAGTCGTCTTACACAACATAGAAGTGACTGCTGGATCAATTCCAACAAATGTGCACTAGCTACACATGTTTAAATTACTTACTTCAAATCCAATGCACGTCGTTAAGAAGTTTCATACATGATCAACCACACCGGCTTTCTAAAACATTAGTTTTTAAAACTATTTCTCGTTTCAAAATCAATTTTAGTTACAAACCTCTGGAACTCCAATAAGTTCACCTTTATCACCGATTATTGCTCAGATTATACTGGAACACCTAATAAAAACAACCCTTCCGTCACTTTCATTTTAGATGCCCTTCATACTCAAATTCGTAGATGACATTCCTTGCTTCATACCAAGTAACTCTGTAACGGAAACGTTAAGTGCATTAAATAATTTTAATCCTAATCTAAAATTCACAATCAAAGTTGAACGAAACAACAGTATTCCTTTTCTTGATACAAAAATACAAAAATATCAAGAGGGACAATAATAACCAACTAGTGCTAGATATATATATATATATATATATATATATATATATATATATATATATATATATATATACAGAAGAATAATCCATTTGGAATGCAAATGAATGCTTGATATATATTAATAGTTATTAGAAATGAAATCAAATTGTCAAAAATTTACCATTTCAAATCGAACTAGTAATTGAAAAGTGGTTTTCAATTACTAGTTCGATTGAATGTAATAATATATACAATATTATTTCATTATATAATAATATTATATCATCATTAATTCACATTGGATTCTTCTGTATTAATAATAATATAATTACATGTTTGTATTATTCCGAACGTTGCAAAATGGGATGATCAAGTTATTAGTACATGAATTATGTATATAACTAGATTCAATTTCCTTAAATGCAAGACGTAATTGAAAATCATTAACAAGGGCCAAGCTTCAGTAGTATTAAGTATAACATCATCTAAACAATTAGGCTAGATAGCTCAATTGGTTAGAGCACTGATCCGGAGAATCAGAGGTTGCAGGTTCAAATCCTGCTGTAGCCGTTCTTTAGTGGTTTTCAATTACTAGTTCGATTTGAAATGGTAATTCAACTTTAAATACAAAGTTGGGTTTTCATTTCATCTTAATAACTATTTATATATATATATATATATATATATATATATATATATATTTGTTCTGCCCTACTTTGGGCTTCAACCTATATTATGTGTCCACTTTCCCTTTTACTATTATTAAATCTCACTACTTGTCAGTTACTCACTCTTTATTTTATAAATTTTTACAATGTGCACACCTAATGCACGCCCCGTACTTGCAACGTTTGGTTGGTTCTTTAATTAATTATTTATTGCAATGCCTCGACTATTTAAGCTCTTAATCTCAGGGTGTTCAACTACTTATAGTGGGTTCTGTTATAAGTAGATGTGCAACGTCCAACCAAAGTGCACTCTTTTGTTTTACTACTAAAATTGATACTCTACTTTTGTATATGCCAAAATTTCTAATAAGATCAAAGTTGCTTTGTGCCAAATTAAATTACTACCAAAATTGTATGACTATTTTGACGTATGAAAGATATAATTCAACACTCACCTGGTCTATACTCCGTTGATGCCTCTCTGACTGCTGGCTCAAAATCCTTATCGCCGTATGCGTCTTTACACTGATGTTCTTGAATTTTCGTGCCGCCTCCAGGTGTCCTTGAATTTTAACTGCTCCCAATACCTGAAATGATTAACCCAAATTTAGAATTTAGAAAACCAGTGCTACAACTTCCCTGTGCTAATCTCCGCTTCGAATCCTTGTTTTCTCTATAAATCCGTCCGCTTCTCCGTATCTAATCCCAATCTACTCGTTCCTATTTCTTTTTGCTCAATGCTCCTGCTACCTATAAACCGCTCTCCAATATCCAACTTCTTTTCTATGTATAACCACTTTCGATGTCCTTCTACCTTTAAACCGCACTCCAATATCCAACTTCTTTCCTATGTATAACCACTCTCGATGTCCTGCTACCTTTAAACCGCTCTCCAATATCCAACTTCTTTCTTATGTATTACCACTCTCGATGTCCTTCTACCTTTAAACCGCACTCCAATATCCAACTTCTTTCTATGTATATCCACTCTCGATGTCCTGCTACCTTTAAACCGCTCTCCAATATCACTTCAAATCTATATAACCACTCTCCAAATCCATTAATTTACCGTCGCACAATCACTACTCTTCACTTTATACTTTCGATGCTTGTTTCTTTACCACTTTATTCAATTGAAACTCCTTTTAAAACAACTACTTTTATTTACTTTTTAAATATCTGGATACAAATTAGCACAGTTAGTAAAACACGTCTTTTTACAAAATTGGTTCGAAAATAATCTCCCTTGTTTACTCTCTAAGGCGACCATGTTAACTCTCTTCTAGCCTACTACATCTTAAAGTTCATAACAAATAACTACGTTCGTGTCGCACATACCAAAGTTCATGTCTTTATACAATTTCATAATCACATTAAATTCTAATATATGTCCTAAATCTTTACATTCCACCAATCACATTTGACATTGTTATAACTAATAATTTTGAGTTTACAAATATTGTCCAAAAGTTGATTCTATATAAATGAAACCAAAATAAATTACACTTGACCCTGGATGCATGTTGATAGTAAACATTCACAGACGCATCCGGCTTTTGGACGGCAAATGTACTTTCAAAGGCCTTTTAAAATTCAAACTCGGCATAAACCCTGAGCACTGCACATCTTACTACGTCACTTAGTCATTTTAAAATTACCTTTTGGCACTTATTTCAACTACTATTTTGAATGGTATTTTAGTATACATAAAATACGGCAAACATACATTTTAAGTTTATGTGATCAAATATGTGGATTATTTTTACTTGACATATACTACCTTGTACTAAACAACCCTTAGAACTCTTAGTAGCTCCCTTATACATTATATTGGCCCCACTGATTTTGAATGAAATTGAAAATTGCGTCGGCTTTACTCTTTCCTGGTGTGCATAATTTCTAGTTTTATTTAAAATCAAACTCCCTCTTTCCTTTCTGCACAAACCCCTTTTCGGATTCCTAAATATTTTAATTATTCAACCCCTATTTTTTATTCTCAACATGTCTGTCTAACTATGCTACATACTAACCTACCTTATAAACTAAAACAAAACTAAACTTTCCGTCGCATGAACTATATAACAACTATTCTACTAAACCCTCTTCCTGTGCAACCTTATATGGGTATAGATTTTCCAAGTGAAAACGCCCACGATATTCCCCTGTCATAGTAGCTAATTCAAATGTATTTCCTTCCGCAAAAATACGCGTAATCTTGTACGGCCCTTCATAAGGAAACAACAATTTCGCGCAAATGTTCCTGTCGCGGTTCGAAACTCTTAACCTTTTCACAACCACCATATCTCCTATTTCAAAAGTCGTCCTTTTTTTGATCCTGCTACACCTCCGCTCGATATCCCTACGCTGCATCCTTTCGATCCTACGTCTAACACTGCCCAACAACTCTGTGATGTCTTGTACCTCGACTTCTTCCCTCCATGGCCTAGCTGGTATAATCCTCCGAATCAATGTTATCGGACACGTTTTTGTAACTAAACTCGGTACACAATTCATGAAATTTTCAATCTGCGGCAGATATCTAACCCATCTATTATGGTGCTCTTGCGTTGCTAACCGTAGATATTTTATTACCTCCCGTATATATCGTTCGCATGGATTTGCTTTCGGATGCCGTATACTGCTAAATGACACCTTAATGTGCGCTCGATTTAACCCGTTCCTAAATCTTTGGTTGTTAAAATAAGTTGCGTTGTCTACCAAAATCCTTTCCATTCTCCCTACCTGGCTTCCAAATTCTTTAATCGACTGTAGAGCATGCACCGTGTTGCTTCGCCTTGCCGGAAATAATTTAACAAATTTTGAAAAAACGTCCACCATTATTAAAATATGTCGATACCCCTGTTCACTCGTGATCAGGTTGCTTAAATAATCAATAGCTACCAATTCCAATGGTCCGCCCACGCTCACACTCATCGGTACGTTCTGCAACACCACGTTCTTGTCTTTCCCTAAGATACAAATTTTGCAACGATTAATCCTTTCTTTAACCACCGTGATATCGTTCCGTGCATAAAACGCCTCCCTGAATACCAAAAATGTTTTTCTTATGCCTATATGTCCAAAATTTAAATGAATTTCATCTATAATTTCCACAGCCGCGTCTCTGGATACCACTACCAGCTCTGCCTCACCTATCCTTTTTACTACGAACTGCCCTACGATGGTAAATCCACGGTACTCCTCCACATCTTCGCTTGTTAATCTCTCGCGGATCGAGCTCACCTCACTGTGCCTTTGCGTTTCCATAAGCTTGGCGTTTGTCCACCGACCAACATCCTGAACTCCTGCAAAGCAACTAAACAATCCTTCACGTCTTTATTCTCTTCCACTTGCGGTCTGCTTAGAAAATCCGCCGTCACATTCTCCTTGCCTGGTTTGTGCTTGATTTCAAAATCGTATTCCTGTAATACTAACGCCCATCTGTACAACCTGCTGTTTAGAAACTCCTTTTTCTTCATAAATGTTACCACCGTGTTGTCGGATTCTATTAAAAATTTGTTACCTAGCAGATAAAAACGCAACTTTTTCACTGCATATACTATAGCCAACATTTCCTTCTCTGCCGTCGCATATCTGGTTTCGCAGTCTTTTAATACCCTCGAAATAAATACAATTGGTACCTCAGCTCCGTCCTGGATCTGCACCAACTCAGCCCCTATCGCATATTTCGACGCATCCGTTCTTAAAATAAATTCGTCTTTGAAATTTGGATATTTTAATGACAACTCTTTATAAAATGCACTTTTAAATCCTGGAACGCCTTCTCTCGATCAGCAGTCCATTTCCATCTTTCATTTTTCTTCAATAAACTCACCAACGGCACACACAACTCGGAATATCGCGGTATAAACCGTTTATAATAATTTAGAACCCTAAAATCCTCGCAATCCTCTCACATTCTTTGGTTGAGCAATATTTTTCAACTCGTCCAACCTTTTATTACAAATTTTCATCCCATTTCACTGATTTCAAACCCTAAATATGTAACTTTGTTCTTGAACAACTCGCATTTCTCCACGTTCAACTTCAAACCCCTTCGTCCAGCCTCTGGATCACCTTTTCTAAATGCTCCAGGTGTTCTTGTTCGTTCCTTGAAAAATCAACAAATCATCCACATAGTGCGAACAGAAACATTCATACTCGTTAAACAGCTTCTGCATGGCCCTTACAAGTGCTGCTGAAGAACTACTTAACCCAAACGGAACTACAGAAAACATGTAAATCTCTCCTTCAATACTAAACCCTGTAAACTTCTTACTGTCTTCATGCAACGGAATTAACCAAAATGAATTTTTAAATCTAATTTACTGAAAACTTCATCTCGTACACTTTGTACAACAAATTATCCAACCCTGCGGTTGTTCATACTGCGGTATCGTAATCGAATTCAACTTCCTCGCATCCAAACAAATCCTTATATCCCTTTTATTGGGTTTAGGAACAATAACTACCGGGTTCACATATTGAGTTTTCGCTGGTTCTATTATTCCATCTCGTAACATCTTGTTAATCTCGGCTTTAACCCTATTTCTAATAGCAAACGGAATTGGATACCCCTTTGTATTAAACCCGTTGTCTTCCGTGACCCCTAACTTATGCATATATCGCCTTGCCAATCTTGGCTCTTCATTAAATAACCCTACATATTTATTAAATAATTCTTCTAGCTTCGCCTTTATCTCAATACTCACTTTTCTGTTCATCCTTAATTAATCTCACAAACATATTACATAATCGTACTTTAACCTGTCTATAATCACTTGTCCTATCCATTCCTAATCCCGACTTATCTATATTATTTCCATTCCTATATTCCTCACTAACCGTTGACACCATCCATAACTTATCTTTATCAAATATTCGAATCGACCTATCCTTACCATCTATATTCAATCCAAAATCTTCTATAAAATCCATTCCTAATATGAAATCTATATGCAACCCCTTTGTAATTAAAAACTCTGCCTCTCCTGCATTTTTATCCCTACAAATATCGGTACACGGATGATCCTATAAATCGTAGTTAACTTTTATTCATTGCCGACCATAAATTAACCCCATCAATCGCTTCTATTCTTCCTTTTAAAAAATTAGCATGTTTTATCACCACCCTCTCATCTACCAGCGACAACTGTGAACCACTATCAACTAAAGCAACATATAAACACTCACTTAAACTAATATTAATGAACAAAAGGTTCTTTTATTCAAATTATAATTATTTAACAATAAGTCTTTTAAACTATAAACCACGTCGACCTTTAATCCTATACATTCGTTCTTCCAAAATTTTGCGTTTTTTTTTCTGAGGGTGCCTCGTGTATCTGCACCACTTCAATTTGATCCGTGTCCTGAGTCCTTGCGCTGGTCGTTATGTGGTGGACGTTGGCGTCCCTATCCGTCCGGCTATATCCGTGCTGGGTTCCTCCTCCCGTCGTCCGGCCGTCATCCGCGTTGTCGTCGTGCGGGTGCCTGTTTTGTCTTTGTAAGTCGTTCTCCCGGTGTTCCCTATTGTTGTATGGTCTCCTGTTTCCGTCGTGTCCCCAGTGATTTCGGTGTCCGTGGTTAAAATAGTCCTGTCGGTAGCTGGGTCGATGTTCGTGATGGAAATTGTCCTGTCTATGGTTGGGTCGCTGTTCGTGGTACGTATGTCGTCGGTCATCTTCCCTATAATCCCGGTTTTGATCCCTATAACTTGTCCGTGTTTTTGCCTCCAGTGCCGTTGCTAAATCGAAGTTTGTCATGACGCCTAAAAACTTCCGTAGTGTTTTTACATTTAGTACCACTTGTCCTGTGAGTAGTAATACCATGTCGTCCGCGCCCAATTTCGGTGTCAAGTGCTGTGTCTGTCCCTGCAATTGTACCCGTGTAATTTTAGTCTCATCTACGCGGTCTACGTTGTCTTGTAATTCCGTCCTTCGTTCGTCCTTTGTCCGCGACTCTGCAAATTGGTCTGTTAATTCCGTGTATAGTTCCGCGTGTGAGGTCTTAACATCAGTCCGCGACTGTTCGGTTTTGTCTGTTAGGTCCGTTTGTAGTTCCGTATGTGTTTCTGCAGTCTGGTCTGTTAACCCCGTTTGTTTCTCCGTGTGTGATGTCTTTACCTCTGTCCGCGACTGTTCAGTTTTGTCTGTTACGTCCGTTTGTAGTTCTGTGTGTGACTCTGTAATTGTGTCAGTCAAACCTGTTTTTAGTTCCGTGCGTGTCGTCTTAATCTCTGTCCGCCATCCGTCAATTAGGTTCATTATTTCCGTGTGTGCTTCTTTTCGTTCCTTACGTGCTTTTTCCATTTGGTTGGTTAAATTTGTTTGTGAAGTTTCAAATTTGTTCGATAAATTTGTATTTGACTGTTCAACTTTTTCGTGCAAACTCATTATGAGTCGTATTAGGTCCTGGGTTCCGGCGATTTCTGCTACCCTTACCTCCGGTGCCGTCGGCTGGTCCGTGTCCTTGTCTGACGCCTCCGGGTCTGCCTGCCTCGCCTCCGTCTCCTGGATGTCTCCTCCTGCGTCTAGCTCTATGTCCTGTGTCCTAATTTCATCGTTTAGTGTCGTGATTTCTGCTTCAATTCCGTATATCAGTCCCGATCTCGTAATCCGTTTCATTGCTGGGTCCGTCATCTCTGCAGCCTGTCTTTGAACTCGTATGCCTGAAAATATCTAACTACGGGCCCCACCTAATCTCAGGCTCCCGTATCCTACTACTATTTCTGTCTAATTTCAACTCAATCTAGCCTTTTTTCAGCCCCGCGTTGGGTTTGCCACCTATATTCTGCCCTACTTTGGGCTTCAACCTATATTATGTGTCCACTTTCCCTTTTACTATTATTAAATCTCACTACTTGTCAGTTACTCACTCTTTATTTTATAAATTTTTACAATGTGCACACCTAATGCACGCCCCGTACTTGCATCGTTTGGTTGGTTCTTTAATTAATTATTTATTGCAATGCCTCGACTATTTAAGCTCTTAATCTCAGGGTGTTCAACTACTTATAGTGGGTTCTGTTATAAGTAGATGTGCAACGTCCAACCAAAGTGCACTCTTTTGTTTTACTACTAAAATTGATACTCTACTTTTGTATATGCCAAAATTTCTAATAAGATCAAAGTTGCTTTGTGCCAAATTAAATTACTACCAAAATTGTATGACTATTTTTGACGTATGAAAGATATAATTCAACACTCACCTGGTCTATACTCCGTTGATGCCTCTCTGACTGCTGGCTCAAAATCCTTATCGCCGTATGCGTCTTTACACTGATGTTCTTGAATTTTCGTGCCGCCTCCAGGTGTCCTTGAATTTTAACTGCTCCCCAATACCTGAAATGATTAACCCAAATTTAGAATTTAGAAAAACCAGTGCTACAACTTCCCCTGTGCTAATCTCCGCTTCGAATCCTTGTTTTCTCTATAAATCCGTCCGCTTCTCCGTATCTAATCCCAATCTACTCGTTCCTATTTCTTTTTGCTCAATGCTCCTGCTACCTATAAACCGCTCTCCAATATCCAACTTCTTTTCTATGTATAACCACTCTCGATGTCCTTCTACCTTTAAACCGCACTCCAATATCCAACTTCTTTCCTATGTATAACCACTCTCGATGTCCTGCTACCTTTAAACCGCTCTCCAATATCCAACTTCTTTCTTATGTATTACCACTCTCGATGTCCTTCTACCTTTAAACCGCACTCCAATATCCAACTTCTTTCTATGTATATCCACTCTCGATGTCCTGCTACCTTTAAACCGCTCTCCAATATCACTTCAAATCTATATAACCACTCTCCAAATCCATTAATTTACCGTCGCACAATCACTACTCTTCACTTTATACTTTCGATGCTTGTTTCTTTACCACTTTATTCAATTGAAACTCCTTTTAAAACAACTACTTTTATTTACTTTTTAAATATCTGGATACAAATTAGCACAGTTAGTAAAACACGTCTTTTACAAAATTGGTTCGAAAATAATCTCCCTTGTTTACTCTCTAAGGCGACCATGTTAACTCTCTTCTAGCCTACTACATCTTAAAGTTCATAACAAATAACTACGTTCGTGTCGCACATACCAAAGTTCATGTCTTTTATACAATTTCATAATCACATTAAATTCTAATATATGTCCTAAATATTTACATTCCACCAATCACATTTGACATTGTTATAACTAATAATTTTGAGTTTACAAATATTGTCCAAAAGTTGATTCTATATAAAATGAAACCAAAATAAATTACACTTGACTCTGGATGCATGTTGATAGTAAACATTCACAGACGCATCCGGCTTTTGGACGGCAAATGTACTTTCAAAGGCCTTTTAAAATTCAAACTCGGCATAAACCCCTGAGCACTGCACATCTTACTACGTCACTTAGTCATTTTAAAATTACCTTTTGGCACTTGATTTCAACTACTATTTTTGAATGGTATTTTAGTATACATAAAATACGGCAAACATACATTTTTAAGTTTATGTGATCAAATATGTGGATTATTTTTACTTGACATATACTACCTTGTACTAAACAACCCTTAGAACTCTTAGTAGCTCCCTTATACATTATAATATATATATATATATATATATATATATATATATATATATATTAATAAAATTGATTCGTGGGTTTGAGGTCTCTGAATTAAGTTGAAAACTCTTTTTTTGGCCTAAATTTTCAAATTTAATTAAAATTCCTGATCACAGGCTATAAACTTGAGGTTAGTTGAAAACTAGCATAACAAACATAAGAAAAACCTTGGGAAAACTAGTAAAACTAACAAAATTAAAAAGTTCAAATATAAATTATAAACATTAAACTTGTATGTCTTCATTAAATTTTTCAGTCTATGAAGAAGGCATAAAGTCAATGCCGAAACGTTGAATAAAAATTACAATTTGACGCTGCAGTTTTATCTAGTAGAACGAGTGTATCCCAAGATTTTAATTTAATCAGTTGTTTACCTACTTTCGTTCGAGAAATAATACTAAATGTTAATAGATATGAGATTCTACAATAACATACGTTAGGAATTTGGTGAAGATGCTTGCAAGCAATTAAAAACAGTGGGCCAACATTAATATGTAAGTGCATAGCTATACTGTTTGAATTTAATTGTAATAATCTTTATTAAATTTTTCAGTCTATGAAGAAGGCATAAAGTCAATGCCGAAACGTTGAATAAAAATTACAATTTGACACTATAGTTTTATCTCGTAGAACGAATGTATCGCAAGGTTTTAATTTAATCAGTTGTTTATATATATATATATATATATATATATATATATATATATATATATATAAAGACAAGTTATTTGCAGTCCGCAATAAGAAATAGAATATAAAGTAAGATGTATCTGTAAACAAACTCTTATGAAAATAAACTATAGCTTTATTACTTCACAGGGGAGGAAACATCTACTGACCGACGGTTTCGGCTTGTTAAGCCTCATCAGAGTGAAATAGTTTCCAAGAACCCTATGAAGTAATCGAAGCTATTATAATGATATAATTTCGAAACAATCTCTGTACCATGGCAAAAGTAAATAAAACCGCCATCAGGTGATAAAACACCAACACTACTAAGTGTGGAAGTACAGAATTGAATCGAAACTACATAATAAATGTCGCCACGAGAAGGTTTGTTACGTTTGCAAATAACTTCTGCTGTAACATTTCGTAAATCTCAAAGGCCAGACGTACTTTTATAGCCATCTATAGGATTTATTATGTAGTTTCGATTCAATTTTGTACTTCCACACTTAGTAGTGTTGGTGTTTTATCACCTGATGGCGCCCTTTTTAAAATTAAAAAGTATAAATTTTCAATCTCTCAATTTTTGATTTTTAATATATAATTTTGATTGCGCCGGCTAGCTCAGTTTTTGAATTACGCACGGAGCTTGCGACAATACGACAAACAAAGATTTTAAACCTACCATCTATCTATCCTTCCTGTTCTAATCTTTAAACCAAAACACCATAAAGCACAAATTATTATAATGTTCTCAAAAATATTTACAACGTATGAAAAAGTTAAAATTCTTTAACTGGAATTTTCTTCTAATAATTGAATCAATAAATTTAATAATTATTATAACCAAAAATGATCAAAAAGTCAGCAAAATCACTAGTATTATAAATTATTAACTGAAGTCTGATGAACGTTTAAATAACCTCATTTATTTACGTAATTTACAACGTATACCCAAAACTAAATCTTGCCAGCTCCTCGCATAAATTCTCATGAAAGAAATTTTTAAAGTATTTAAATTTGTAATATTTAATTAAATGTTAAATCTTAAGTTATTTCAGTTTAGCAAAGTGCAAATAAAATAATCAAATAATAATAAACATTCAGATTGGCTAACCTGTCGTTTTTCACCTAAATCAGTCTCAGACTGGACTACAGTAATTATTTATATTTGTCTCCCGTAATTGTTAGGAGCTGTCTCCAGTGATTCTTTGGTGATTATTTGGGGATTTTTTATGAGTTCTTTAGAGTCCTTTTTATAAAGGTTAAAATTAGAATTTATAGTAAAACAACTTTCAGTTACTTACGTTTTTCTATTAAGGGTAAAACGACAAACCACTAATTTCACACTTCACAATAACTTACTTAACGTGTATATTTTTGGTTTTCAGAGACGTGAACTGTACTTTACTTCATGGTCAACTGATTTGTTTACAGATCCGGTCATATTTAAATGTGTCGTCTATCTATCGGGCTGGTAGTTATATAGCCATTAACAAAACATTAGCTTTATTACTTCATAGGGGAGGAAACGTCCACTGACCAATAGTTTCGGCTTGTTAGCCTCATCAGAGTGAAATATATATATATATATATATATATATATATATATATATATATATATAACATCACTCAATAAGTCCGTAGGATAACTAAGAAAACACATTTTTTGGCGAAATTCGATTTTATTCATCAACATACATTCCTTCAAGAGTGATACAATCAGTCCAACGCCGTTCTAGCATTTCGATACCTTTTTTGTAAAACAATTCGTCTTTGGCCTCAAAATAAGCTTCAGTTTCAGCGATCACCTCTTCATCCGAGCCAAATTTTTTTCCGGCCAATTTATTATATAATCTCACCTTAGTAAGTAAAAAGTATGATTTACTGTTTATTTATCAATTTTGTAATTGTAGTACCTTTGAAAAAGGATTAAAATAAATCCGAAAGCTCAGGTTTATAAAAAAGAGTTTTCTTAAGTAATCCAGCCGACCTAAAACCCACAATATTTTTGAAAAATATATATATATATATATATATATATTACTCATATTTAGACCAGAGTCGAAAATTAATTAATTACGTCAAATAATTTTAATCACCGTGTATAAGGAATTTTATTAGATAATACGCTTTAATAAAAAAACCGTGGAGAATAAAAATTCATTCGTTTCATTAAAAATAAGAGATTTAAATTATTTACAAGACGCTTTCTATAAAAAGAAGCAGTATTAAAATGCTCAACGTGTAATTTAATTATTCCGAGTAAAGAAACAAATGGAAATTACTCGCAAAATTTATATTAATTGATTCAAGTTTGGGTAACGAGTATTAAACAAAATGTACAGATAATAATTGAATATTTGATTAGGATTCACTAAAAATTAAAGGGTATTATTTTAATTGGAGTTAATTGAACCATTAGTAACATATAATATGCATAAAAGCTTTAAAAACCCAATAATATTCAAATCGTAGAAGTGTTAGTTAGAAGTAGGACGATTGAACACCTGCGTATTTTTAAAAGTCTCGTTCTGCGTAAATTTTGCAGATAACAAATGGTTACAGAGAATGTTGGAGAAACCGTCGCTTAATATTTACGGGAAATCCTAATAAGGTGGGTTATTTCACAGTCCACGTGGATTGAAAATAAACGATACTAAAGAATATTGATTTGTACCACTCAGAACAGGGTAGATAGAGACGGATAATATGCGCAAGACAGAGACACATATAGTAAAAGACGTGATTTGAGCAACGTCACTGGGTTGCGATTGGTTGAAAATAAGAGGCAAACATGAGAGGTAAAAATAACATTTCATAAATGATTCGTAAACGTGACTTGATCCACAAAACAAGATACAGATATACACAGATGAGTTCCGGAAAAGCACTGAAACAACTTTAGATGAATGGTGGTGTAGAAAATTTTAAAGGCGACCAGCAATACGAGGACCTTAACATAACCCAGTTGGATTGGTGTGATTAACAGGGGACGATGTACATTGGAGCCACGAGTGCATTAACCTTCAGGTAGCTTATGCTTTGTTGTTCGATTTTTGATGTTTTGGTGTGTGTTGAATAACTTTATAATTTATTTACTTAAAATGGACAGTAGTGAATTTGTACTAACAACAAAATTTTAATTTTAAGGTGAAATTTTCTTGTTTAAGTAGAAAGGAGTATTTAGTATTTATGTTCTTGATTATGATGAAAATTTGGGTATGTCTTTAAGCTCAATTAGAGGATCACAGCATTCTTGGCGACCCAAAAGTGAGGCTCGAGTTCAAAATAAAAATTTTGTAATTTTATTCCAGGAAACTGGCGAGGCGTTTTGTACATTTCACAGCAATATATATATATATATATATATATATATATATATATATATATAAAACCAACTGATTCCGGAAGGTATGTCAATTTTTATTTAGACCACACAATTGAACATAAATTCAACACCGTTTTAACTCTAAAAAATAGAATTATTAAAATATGTCACCTACAGTTTCTTAAACAAAATCTAACAAACTTAAAAAACACTTAACGGTTACCTAGAACCCAACTACAAAAAATATTATTTAATACCACTACTGGAAGTAAAATTGTTAAGAGAGCTACCACAATCTGGCATAAAAACCTCCCTTATATCCGAAACTTAATTCCGAGCTTAATAAAAATATTAAATACACCGGATATAAAGATTGCTGTAAAATATAACAGAACCCTAAGAAACCTCTTCACTTCGCTAAAAGAACCCACAAACAAAAAATTGTTAAGTAATGTAGTGAATAAAATTACTTGTGAATGCAATCAATGCTATATCGGGGAAACCAAACAATAGTTACGGCATCCAATAAGCAAGCATGAAAGTGATAATAAAATAAATTAAAAATTTTGTGCTCTTGCAATACATCTCAATAAAAAAACACATATTGCTAATTTTGACGATATAGAAATTTTAAAATAAAAAAAAATACAAAATAGGATTATTTTTGGAAGCTTTTCATATCAAAAACAACAATTGTGCAATAAATTTCAAATCTGATATAAACAATTTCAATTCAGTTTATTCATTACTGTACAAACTAAGTAGGCACATAAAGTGAGCAAATCAATAATTCACACTCACTATGTATACCGTCAAAATGTAATTCATACAAAATATCAACTGATAATTGCGATAACTAATCAATATTAACGTGCAAACCAACAATACTAATATTGTGAGAATCTTGTATGAAGATTAATGACCGTTCTTATATGTTATAGTACATTCTAAGTTTTGAACTAATTTTATTTATATGACTGTTATTTTTTAAAAAATTGTTTCTTGTTTTAAAGGTAACTGTTTTTATTTTGTGATGATTTTTCGAATTACTCATAGCTCGCATAGATTGTAAGGAACATCTATTTTGAAAATTAGAATTACAGCTGTCCATGATATCTTCCTCATACGTTTGTGGCATCACATTTCAAAGGTTTCTACTATTTTCTTGTCCGCTTCCCCTACCGTCCAGGTTTCACAACCGTACAGTGCTGTGCTCCACACATATGTTATAGGCAGCCTTGTTTCTATGTTTCTTGTCTTTGAACACAGTAGTTGCTTTTTCTTGTTAAATGTAGCACGACCTTGTGCTAATCTTTTTTTATATCTTATGCGCTTTTTCCATCTTGCGTTGTTTGGCTTCCTAGGTAGCAGAAATCTTGAACCTCTTGTAAGTTCTTGTTACCTATTTGTATTCTTGTTTTTGATTTATTTTCCCCTGCTTTGTGTACTAGTACTTTACTTTTATTTTTGTTAATTTTCATACCGTATCTATCTGTTAGAACAGTTTCCATTTCATTAAGAGCAGATTTTAACTCTTCCTAGCTAGATGCTAATACCTCTATATCATCTGCAAATCTAAACATATCAATTTTTTGTCCCAGCATAGTAATTTCAAATGTCTTCCTTCATTTGACAGTATTCATTGCCTCTTCAATGTACAAGTTGAAAATTAATGGGGATAGGACACATCCTTGTCTCACCCCTTTCCTAATGTTAACTTCTCTACGTTCCTGCTCTAATTCTATTACCGCTGTTTGCTCTTTGTAGAAGCCATGTACTATTTGCCTACCCCTATAACTCATTCCAATCTTTTTTAGTACTACGAGCATTTTTTCTATTTTACATTGTCGAATGTATTTTCCTGACACACAAACCCTATATATACGCTTTCCCCTTTTTCAATTATTTTCTCCATTATCACTCTCAGAGCTAAAATAGCCTCCCGTGATCCCTTGTTTCGTTTAAACTCAAATTCATCTTCTCCTAGTATTTCTTCAGCTCGTTTTTCCATTCGTCTCTGTACAATTCTAGTTAATATTTTGGACACGTGCGCTGTCAAACTTATTGTTTGAAAATTTTCACATCTATCCGCGCCTCTCTTTTTTGGTATAGTTACTATGATGTTACATTTGAAATCTTTGGGTATATCGCCTGTCTCATACATATAGCTTACAAGTTGGAAGAGACGTTCTGTTACTGCTTGAACATTATTTCAACATCATGTTAGAAAACGATACAAGTCGAAAATACCAGGGGTTGTAGGAGGATATCAAATAGATTACATTCTTGTTAGACAACGGTTTCGGAATTAAGTGAAAGACTGTAGAAGCTACCCAGAAGCAGATATAGACATTGACCACAACGTCGTAATTATAAAGGCCGCTCTTACATTTAAAAGTTTGAAAGAAAAAAACGGAAAAAGTCACTTTGACTTCGAGAAACTAAAAGATTAAGATATTCACGAAAGATCTGAAAAAAAGTGAAATGAATTGCTAAAACATATCGGAAAAATTTCTGATACTAGGGAAGTAGAAACAGAATGGAATAAAATTAAACCCAGCTTAGACATGGCGGTCAGAGATATTCTGGGGTATACACAAAAAGAAAATAAGTAACCATGGATAACAAAGGACATCATGAATTTAATAGAAGAAAGACAAAAATACAAGAATAGATCAGACGAAACAGGAAAACAGATACAAAGCCATAAAGTGGGAAATTATTCGCAAGTGTAGGAAAGCTGATTAGTCCGTAATTAGAAAACCTATACAAATATTTTAAGAAGTTCTGACCTAATAATGGGTTAAATATAGACAAGGAATCAATGGGACATATTCTTATAGTACACATACGCAACGCTTTTACTTTATCGACTTGAAAGGAAAACTACTACCTTGTGTGTCGGAACTTGATTTAGATTAGAACATAATTGTAAGTTAATTTTGTGTACCAAACGCTTAACCCCAATTTTGTAAGTTGGTTGTTTACATTTGTGAACGACATTGTTGTTACTTCAAGCTTGATGGAATGGAAATGGGAAACGATTTACATTTCAAAGGTTATTGCAACTGATACGCTTATAATTTTTAGAGCAAAGGTTGAAATTTGCATATTTTAAACAGAAATGTATTACGCAGCAGTTAGCTAGCTGGACGGAAATATGAAAAGTTACCGTCACTAGATCTTGCAATTCATAAAATCTAAGTAAACAATGCTGCTTTCATACATAAATTATGTAATCTAGTACTTTACATGGTCAATTGACTTTCGAAATATGTATCATATTAATTCACACTACCTACATTGATCACGTGACTACCTTCTTTCGTTGCCCCAGCCATGTATACATTTTGATTACAATTCAAAGTACGAAATAAATAATTCACAGCTCAATTACGTTAGCATACATTTAAATTAAACCTGATTTCACTATAAAAATTTCGAATAAAATGGACCATAACCAAAGAATTTAGCATTGTTAAACGGTACAAAAATGTAAACAGATCATACAGCTAATCGAATGGGAGCTTAGTCGCCTATTGTGGTATATAAAATACTGCAGTTATTGAAATTTTTATGGTGCTTTTTAGAGCTATAGTAATACCTGAATCGCGTACTGAGAACAAAAGGCATCATTTACATTGACCCCATTCTCGCAAAGCTGGTTAATTTCTGAAAGCACTGAACGGTTGATGCGATGCAAACAAAGAATATTTAATATTTGGATTGTAACACACTTTTTTTCTTTACAGCAGGTTTTAAAATGGTATCTTACATTATAAATAGGGTGTGCATATTTCCGTAGGACACAACGGAGACACATGCTGAAAAAGAAATAAGGAATTAGATTATTGCAATATATATTTCATTCAGTATTACAATTAGTATATAACAGAAAAATAATTGTGACAGAAAAACGAATCATTTTAAACTTTTAAACATATAAAGTTTATAAATCGAGGTACCCATTTATACAGTATTGTACCATGAGTATTTTGCAGAACGCTTTCCTGAAGTTAACACGTCCTTACTACTCTCTATTTCCTTCAAAAAATCAATACACTTTCTCGCATATTAAATACACAAGTTATTATAGCATTTGCTGTGCTTATATCCAGTTTGTTTTTCTCGTCCGTCCTTTGACTAGATATCATCTAAAACACTCGTTCACAATCTGACTAGGAATAGAAAATACATATAACTACACAAGCGAAAAAATTAGTTATTTAGTCCAAACATTTGATTTTTCCAAATATACGCATCCATTTTTTTACGCAACTCTTAGATTTCCATATACCATTGTCAAAAGCAATATCAGTTGCTTTGGTATCTTTAATATGGCAGAGTTGGTTGTACAATATATATATATATATATATATATATATATATATATATATTCATTGACGAAAATACATTCCTATATAATTCCAAACCTCATTCCGTTCATGCACTTCCTCTAACAACATCCGCAGCAACAATAAAAATTGGTTCCAACGTTCAATGCATTTAATTAGTTATGATTCGGCAATCAAATCGTCATCATTAGGTCTTCCGAGCTGGAACTGGCTAGCCGCGTACCCTCATTGTTCACTATTCTGAACTAACCTTCACATTTCCCCGCAGTTTGCACAGTCTGCATCCACCACTATCTGCGTGCGATAGTCTCATCTAGGTCTACCTCTACCTCTTTTTCCTATCGCTGATTGTAATATATTCCGTACTATGTCTCAAAAATGCCTTAGAACGTATCCTACCCTTCTATATCTCCTATTTTTTGTTTTCCACAGATATCTTTATTCCTCTACTGTTTCTATAACCTATTTGTTATTAACCTTGTCTGTCTGTCTGTCTGAAGCACAACATTCCAGAAGGCTTTTATCTCTTTCCGTTTGCTTTTCCTACAGTCCCTATTTCATAGACTACTGTGCTGTGCTCCACACATATGCTTTGAGCAATTTTCTTCTTGTCTTTATGTTTGTTGTTTTTGAACGTATCCGCTGTTCGTTCTTGTTAGATGCAGTTCGGTCACCTTCTATTATTTTACAGTTAAATACCCTATTTCCCCGATATTCAGTGGTATATGAAGGGGAGGCAGCTCCTTGGCGTAGCGGTATGTGTGGGACTACTACGCACAAGGTCCCGGGTTCGAATCCCGACACGGTCCGCTTGAAAAATGTTAGGCGAGCATTTTTCGCAAAAATACACCCTCGTTCGGATGAGAGGTTAAAGATTCCTACCTTCTTGGAACAGCAAAGGTTCCGCAAAATTCCAATTTTCCAGGTAAAAAATACTCGCTTCCTGCCAATGTAGTACCTTCGGGTGGAGCATTGGAAAATCACATGTAAGGTATGTGAAGGGGGTAAGCAGCCTGTGGTTGCCAAGGATCCCCCAACACTTAGACATTTACCGAATTAATAGCTTTCCAGTAAATACTTTCGAACAATTAACATCAGTTGGAATATTGCAAGACCAATGCCTGTAGTTGTTTATAGTAATCATCATGCTTAAAGATAATTTATTTCTTTTGTCATTAGTTTTCCATCGTGGGACTGGTCGGATGCGTACCTCCATCGGTTTCTATTTTGAGCTAGCCTACCTATTTTCCTGAAATTCCCACATCTTACATCTTTTACTATCTGTGTGCAATAGTCTAACCTAAGTCTACATCTAATTCTCTTTTTCATATCTCTGCTTCTATTATATTCCAAACTATTCGCTCATGTCTTAGTATGTGACCTATCATCCTATCTCTCCAGTTTTTTACTGTTTTCCACATATTTCTTTCCTCGCTTACCATTTCCAGTACCTCATTCTTCTTAACTTTCATCATACGTCTGTAGCACAACATTTCAAAAGTTTCTACCTTTTTCTTGTCCGCTTCTCCTACTGTCCAGGCTTCACAGCTGTACAGTGCTATGCTCCACACATATGTTTTAAGTAATTTTTTCCTTGTTTCTATGATTGTTGTCTTTGAACATAGTAGTTGCTTTTTCTTGTTAAATGTAGCACAACCTTGTGCTAATCTTTGTTCTATATCTTTTGTGCTTTTCCCATCTTGCGTTATTTGGCTTCCTAGCTTGCAGAAATCCTCAACCTCTTGTAAATTCTCGTTACATATGTGTGTTTTTGTTTTTGGTTTATTTTCTCCTTCTTTCCATACTAGAACTATGGTTTTATTTTTGTTAATTTTCACTCCGCATTTCTGTGTTAGAACTGATTTCATTTCATTAAAAGCAGCTTCTAACTCGTCTTTGCTAAGATGCTAATACTGCAATACCATCTGCAAATCTAAGCATATTAATCTTTTATCCCTGCATAGTAACTCCACATATCTTCTCTTCTATGTACAAGTTTAAAATTAATGGGGATATGGCACATCCCTGTCTCACCCCTTTCCTAATACTCACTTCTCTATGTTCCTGCTCTAATTCTATTACAACTGTTTGCTCTCTGTATAAGCTGTGTACTATCAGTCTATCCCTAAAACTCATTCCAATCTTTTTGAGTATTTGCAACATTTTTTTCCATTTTACATTGTCGAATCCCTTTTCCAGATCTACATACCCTATATATATATATATATATATATATATATATACGCTTTCCCCCTTTTCTATTGTTTTCTCCATTATCGCCCTCAGAGCTAAAATAGCTTCCCGTGTTCCTTTGTTTTGCCTAAACCCAAATTTATCTTCAACTAGTATTTCTACAGCTTGTTTGTTCATTCGTCTTTGTACAATTGTAGTTAATATTTTTGACACGAGTGCTGTGAGACTTATTGTTTGAAAATATTCACATCTATCCGCGCCTTTCCTTTTTGGTATAGTTACTAGGATGTTAAGTTTGAAATCTTTGGGTATCTCACCTGCTTGCACCTTATCTGTACCCGGCGTCTTATCATTTTTCAGACCCGTTAATGCTAATTCAAACTCATCTCTAAGTATAGGATATCCCAGATCATCCTTTTCAATGTCTGATTACTGCTCTAATGCTGTTAGTTTTTCTCCTGCATATAAATTCCTTATATATTCCTGCCATCTAACCACTTTCTCTACATTTTCTACGTTTCCTATCGCGTCCCTTATGTTTTTGCTATAAGATTTAATGTATCTAAAATTCATTCTAATTAGTTTGTATGCTTCGTCTGTTTTTCCTATTTCCTACTTAATTTGTACCTTTTGCACTCTTCATCAATCATTGTTCTTTAGCTTTCCTCCATTTACAAATAATTTGCCATTTTATAGTTTTGTATCTCTGTTTTCCCGTTTCGTCCGATTTATTTTTGTATTTTCGGCTTTCTCTAACAAATTCAGGATATTTTTTGTTATCCATAGTTTCTTATTTTCTTTTTGTGTATGCCCCAGAATATCTCTGGCTGCCATGTCTAAGTTGAATTTAATGTTATTCCATTCTGTTTCTACTTCCTTAGTATCAGAAGTATTCCCAATGTCTTTCAGCAATTAATTTGACTTTTTCAAATCTTTCGTGGATATCTTTATCCTTTAGTTGCTCAAAGTCAAAATTCCTTTTTCCATTCCTTCTTTTTAATTTTTAATTTAAGGGCGGCTTTCATAATTACGATGTTGTGGTCAGTGTCTTGATTAGTAAACCGTTGTTTAATAAGAATGTAATCTATTAATACCTTCCTATATCCCAAGTATCTTCCAAGTGTATTATCTTCTAGCATGATGTTGATATAATACGTTTGTGATGATTAAATTGTTTTTGTCGCAAAATTCTACCAACCTATTTTCCCTGCCGTTTCTCGTGCCTAAACCAAATAAATCTACTACCGCTCCTCACCTACCACTGCATTAAAATCCCCGTAATTATTAAATTTCACGATCGTTTACGTATCTTAGTATGTTTTCGATATGTTTGTAGATCGCTTTTACCTCTTCCTCACTATGGCTGGAAGTGCGCATGTATACCTGTATTATTACTGTATTTATCGGTTTAGATTCTAATATGACCATGAGTGTTATATCGTTCTTTTTTAAGTAGTTTTCTACACAGTGGCCTATTTTTTTCGCATAACTATCCCCACACCAGAATTTCCTTTCTCTGATCCCGTATGAATTACTCTAAAGTCTCCACTCCAAAAATCCCCCGCCTCTGGCCACCGAAAGTCGCTGATCCCTACGATGTTTAGTGCCATCATTTCAAATACAATTTAAGTACGCTGTGTGCTTGGGAGGTAATGTGGTGGTTTTCCGTTGCTTTTCACATCACGGTTGTGTGTCTTAGAATGTCTAACCGACCTCTATGATCTCTGCCAATGTATAGGTACCGAAAGATCCGCTACCCTCTTTCGGGGACCTGTCTTAGTCTGGTTCCTCACTATAGGCCCTACTAATTTGATTGAACCTATAGTTTGGCTCTTTAGATACTTGAAACGCGGAAGCCATTCTACCTGTTTTAGTAATCTAGAACTTCATCAAGGTGCAGATCAATCGGAATGGCGGCAATCAAATAACATTTAAAAAATTTTTGTTTTTGAAATCGTAAATTATTTGCGTTCGTAACTTGCAGTTGCGCAGAATTTCTTTTTTTTTCAAAGATAGAAAGTTGTCAGGAATATTTTCTATCATTTTAACAGTTTTATTTATGATTACCCTGACTTCAACGATTGTAGTTTTTCCTTTTTCTTTTCCTGACCGTTGAAGCAGCTAAGAAAGCTATGCAGTGTCCATAACTATGCTTCGCCAAGTGGATTTGTAAAAAAAATGGTAAGAAAATTAGGAGCATTTCTGTTGATAGAAAAAAATTCGTCATATATTTTTAATATTCTCTCAACTGCCGTCATTAGTGATAGCCAACGTACTCTTGAATGGGAAAGTAGATGGTAATAGTTGATATCAATAAATTCATGGAGTTTTTTAAACGTTCTGTACTCAAAGTAAATGATTTAAAAAATAAAAATATCCTTATGACCACGATTTCTACATCTACGGTAATTGTTTCACATGCTTTTCGAACACTATTACGTAAAACGTAAGCTGAGCAACCGGCGCCTCTAATATTAGGTAAATTTGGTTTAAGTTTATAAAAAGTATTTTTAATTTCCTTTCGTTCTAATACACCGAAGGTGCAATTCGTGTTATCTGCTCCAAGATCATTATATTTGTTCAGCGGAATCTTGATTTTTTTCAAAGCAGTATCGCACTTTTCATTTCTTAAACGAATAACTTCATTTATTAATAGTACAAATATTTTTGTCAGACTTGTGATTGCTACCGTCGATGGAGTGCCAAAAATATATATATATTTTTAATATCTGTACTAAGTATTTGAAGAGCACACCGTGCTAAAATATTTTTGATCGCCCACTTGAAATTTTTTAGCAATTTTGGAGTCCTCGAATACTTTACCATTAGTTTTAGTGAACAATCTAAACTTTGAATGCCTGATGGTGTTTAATCAAATGAAATACCATTGCAAGCTTAGCAAGAATGGTTTGCTTTCGTTCATTAGAATCTTCTTTAATTAAAAAATTATCAATTTTAAATTACGGCAATGCTTCAGAATAGTTGGAATGTTTTTTAGAAATTATATGGTATTTTTATCTGATTAGCACCAATAATTAATATTTAAGAAACAACTGCAGATTTTGCATTCTGCTTCGTGTTCAGATCTACTTTTTCAATAAATGACCACGTCTTTTCAAATTCTTTTTTGAATGAACATTTTCTTTTGGTATTTTTAAACATATTAATTGTTTGATATAATTAAATTAAAAATAAAATAAATATTTTGAATACATTTAATATAAATGAAGCTGTTACGTATATTCTCAACATAATTAATAATAAACATGCTCTCGAATAAATTCCTCAACTCAAGTCCCTTTTGCTTTAAAAACGAAAATTTATTCGATAAATTAAATAGATGCCTTGTTTTAGGTATCCCGTAATTTCTTAAATTTTTCGACAACATCTTGTTTACAAGTACGCTTGCTACAAATTTTCATTTTGAACTCATTTATTTCCAAACGACAAGTTTATACTACAATTAAATAGTTTATATCCTGTTTTAGGTACCTGTTATCTTAGTATACCTTACGACCGCCGTATAATGGTTTTCTCTATTGTTCCAATGTAACGAATTATTGAAATAAGGTCGCGCACTATCCGACATAAGCCGACTTTTCCAGTTGTAACCGCGCTTCGATAAGCTAGGATTAGCAGTTCGACTCCGTGTTGTTTGAACCATTGTTGAATGTGATTCTACAGCTTGTGCGTCGAAATATTTTCTATCATATTTCAAAAGCGATGCACGTTTTTCTGTTCAACAACTAGGAGGTGTCTTGCGTGTATTCGGTGAGTTTCCCCGCGCGTACCCATTCCAATCAGATTCTCTTTGTAGTTCTTTTTAGCTGGAGGTCAAATGGGTTCTTTGTTTGTGTAGGCCCACCTGTTCGTTGCCGTGGACCAGCTGGCTTTTACCTTGGGATCGTTGCTGTAATTACGATGGCAGGGTGAATGAACCCTGACGACCATGGCGTTGCTGTGCTGACTCACCCCCGGCGACTTGTAAGATACGCATCCCGGCGCATAGAGGTATGTGACTCGTTTTCTTTTACGTACTTCGCGGATCCTTATTTATCAGCGGTTGATGTTGTGAAGCCAGTTCACCATTCATGTTTAGAAGCTAGCTTCGGTAGTGCTTCTGGTAATCATTCTTTAATTTTTACTACACCTTGGTCTACATTTAATACTTTAATTTAACTCACTTGCTATGGAGAAAACCTACCTTTAATACTTTAATTTAACGCACTTGCTATTGAGAAAATGTAAGCATTACTTGTTTTAATGATTTTTATTACTTGTTAGCTTCGAAATGCGCACATTGTGGATCCTTTATATAATTTGTTCTTTAAAATATAACTTACATTAATTACTTTTTTTTTGTACCTGTGACTCAAGATATTTTAATTTATTTTTATTGTTAATAGTTAGTCGTGAGCGATGTGTTTTTTGTTTGTGTTTGGTTTGTAGGCGAATCCCCCCACTCTCCGCGGTTGGTAGTTAGACTGGTGTTCACTTTTCTTCCGGCTACGTCTAGGTACGTAGCAAAGCTTACTGAATTAGTAATAATATAAATGATGTTTAGTCGGTTAACATAAAAAAAATATTACCTTGAAACGACTGCAATACGACTGTTAAAATCGTACCCGTTGAACATGGCTTGATGCCGCGCTGACCCGCCACATGAGATGCGCAGAATATATACAATTACACCTCTTGTTTTAGTTGCAGAGTTGCCAAATTACAGTACATTCAGATTGCTTTCAATTACATTATAGGTTTAACGGCGCTAAAACTTGATTTTGTGTCGTATTGATTAAAAAACCGGGACCAATGACTGCCCCGAAAGTATCAGTCGGTACATTGGGACAACAATATTGAAAACGTTTTAAATCCCGGTAAACTGGTACGTATGGACGCCCTAATTATAACCCCAATTTGGGCTCAGGTGTAAAGGGTATAAACTCATTTTTATGTTAGATCCCTAAAAATAAAAATTAACACACTATAGATAGGATGAGGGTATACTAACACCAAAACGACATCTTGCGTAAGTCGGTAGATGTAAGGTATCCATTAAAATTAATAAATCTTCTGCAACTTCCAATCTAGCTCGATACTAAACCCTCGCGAGTTCGATGAGACTATCAGGAGGATCAAATAATAACAGATTGCTAAGCGCCACTTCAGTGGATAAACAAAACGGCAGACTAATTCTAAAAAGGTAAGTGCAGATACCTCCTAGAGCTAAAACGCACACTAAACCAGATCTTTTAACTCACTACAATCAAGATTTCTGAAGCTGAAGTAAAACATTGTTATTAAATATCTAATGAGACACCATTTGTGGCCAAAGAAAATTTGAAATAAAACACAACAAAAGTATATTCAACATTGCTTGACCTTACAAGTTAAAATACTCGTAATAAGGCTAGGTATTATCAATACACTAGGATATGAAGAGTACAGGGGAAAAAAGATGAAGGTCCATATTTTATGACAATCAATGTTATGTTATTTTTGTATTCTTAAATTGAAATAGAATTCGGAGCTGCAATAGTGGTAAGCTAAAACGATGACAGTACAGAGATATATGAGTTTGAAATATATGTGGCCTGGGAAAAAAGGAAGAGGGTGCTAGTGATTGTTGGCTAAACAGATGAAGGTCCACAGGAGTTAGTGGCACTGAACCACTAGCTGTTTCATTTTTTTCACTTTTTTCACTTGCAGGTAGTCTGTGCAAAACGTTTGTAGGTTGTTATTGTGACACATCCCGACACGGTCCGCTTGAAAAATGTTAGGCGAGCATTTTTCACAAAAATACACCCTCGTTCGGATGAGAGGTAAAATGGAGGTCCCGTGTGTGAGTGTTGTCACGCACGCTAAAGATCCCTACCTTGCTTGGAACAGCAAGGGTTCGGCAAAATTCTAAATTTTCCAGGTAAAAAAAACTCGCTTCCTGGCCAATGTAGTACCTTCGGGTGGAGCATTGGAAAATCAAATGTAATGTTATTGTGACACAACAAAATTGTGGTGTTGTTAAAGTGTTTCTGTTAGTTTGAGTTTTAGTTACAAGTTTGTGTTGTTGTAGGTGATAAATAATGAGTGAAAATAATTTTGCTACTATTGAGCCTATGTTAGCAAAAAAAAATCTTATGTACGTTTACAAGATGTTGCAAAAAAACTAAGGTTAAGTACTCATCAAACTCGCGAAGAGTGTAAGTGTCTACGACTTCAATGTTTTAAAAGTATTGCTTTGGATGAACGAATGTTCATTATTTTTAAATTTAATGAAATTAAATCTTATGATGAACAATCGGCTTATCTTTGTGGGCTCATTCCTTGCCAGCAAGTAATTCGGCATCGCCCAAAAAAAGCTGAAAATGAAGCCGACTTTCATACATACTCTTATTTTTATAAGATTAGGGTTCTAAGAAATGGTGAATTATCCGAAGTTCCAGTATGCTACAAGGCATTTATGTCACTATATGGTGTAACTGCCAAGAGAATACAAACGTTACAGAAAGGACTCACAACAACAGGAGCTGCTCCCTTGCACATGCGCGGTAAACACAAATTGAGGCCTAATATGCTATCAAATACTAATTTGAACTACGTAATGGAGCATATTGGCTCTTTTCGAGGCCTGACTTCTCACTATAGCTTGAACAAATCAAAAAAACTGTACTTGCCCAAGGAACTTAACATTAACAAAATGCATGTCATGTTCGAGGAAAAGTACCCTCAAGTTGTTATATCTTATGAAAAATACAGGAAAATATTCAATAAAAATTTAAATATAAGTTTTGGGTATCCGCGAGCGGGCACCTGTAGTTTTTGTGACCAGAACAAAGTCAAAGTAGAAGCCATTCAATGTAAGTTAGCTGACACAGTGATCTCTGTTTCTATAAAGTCAAAACTGATCTCGGAATTGACAAAGCTTGATTCTGAAAAAGAGTTACATTTAAGAAAAAGTCAGGCATTTTATGTGCGTAAGAGATTTGAGAAACAAATTTCGCAGAAAAATAAGGCTACGGTTGCTATTGCAATGGACTACCAATGAAACCTAAATGTTCCAAATATTAGCACAAACGATGCGTACTATAAAAGGAAACTTTCGTTTTATATGTTCAACATTCATCAATTATCAGATGCAGAATCATTTTTTTATGCATACCCTAAAGCATCAGCAAAAAAGGGAGCTGATGAGGTGTGCTCTATGCTGTTTGACTATATAATGAATCATTTAGATCCAGAAGTAAAAAAACTGACAATATTTTGCGACTCATGCAGATGCTGCATTATATTGTACACTTTGTAAAAGACTTGATTTGGTTACTGGTGTTTTCCCCATTCGAGGTCATTCGTACTTCGAATGCGATAAAAAGATGGGACTTATTAATGCAAAAACTATAGTTGAACTGCCTTCTCAATAGAATGATGTTGTGCTACATTCCCGCATGCGACCTAAGTCCTTTAAAGTAATAGATTGTGAAAATCAAACCATTTTCAAGTCATGGACAAAGTTTCTCACAAGTTTCTATATCAAGAAATGTCCCTTTAAAAGTAGGCCTGTACGAGAGCTAAAGTTTAATAAGGATCATCCCTGAATGACACTACACCGAGACACTTACAATGGTGCTTTTGTGCAAACTGTCATCATTAAATCAAAAAGAAAACAGCTGTCTCTACCTGAAAGCTTGTTTCATCTACCTTTCTTTGCTTACGTTGACCTTCTTCCAATAACGAATCAGAAATATAAAGATCTCCAGCATCTCAAGAAATTTTGCTTTGTTGAAAGTCAGCAATACTTTGACAAATTGCCTTATGTCTAATGTTCTTGTGTTCTTTTTAAATTAGTAAAACTTTGAACAAAGTTTATAAACTACAATTAAATTAATCGAATTAAATCGATTGCTACAGGTAAATCCATAAACTACTATTGATCTTTTTTGGATAATTTTACGCAATCCACACCCTCTATAACTTTCTAAAAATTGTATGAATGCAAACAGTAATAAACAAATAGCGCACAATGACTCTTTTTTGCTTTTTCGATGAATTTGTAAACTCTTCTTTTTCTTCTGTTCTAATGGATACTCATCTTTCTTGCTTTGTGTTTTATGTACTTAACAACAAAATTATGTTTTTTTTTTGTTACAGCAATTACTTAGAAAACTGATTGTTAGGGTATTTCATTATTGAAATCATACCCTTAGGGAATAGGCTAGTTGGTATTGTCCTAAAACTTTATTTATTAATTTTATAGCGTTATAAAATTAAACATTGCTTTTTCTCAAAACTTTAATTTTGGACCTTCATCGTTTTTCCCTGGACTCTTCATATTTAAATGTTAATTCAAAATTTAACTTCTGATAATTGATCACCAAACAATATATTCAGATCATAAACTCAATAACTTTTAACTGAAAGTACTTTACTGAATCTCTTTAATTAATTGTAGTCATTTCAGATTTGTTTATTTAAATGTATCACAGCTTTTTAGAACCTAAACAAAATTAAAAGTTGCAATTATTTCTTTTATCAGGTTTGAACATGGTAATTTAGCATAGAGCAATAAATGGACCCCTAATCAACGGGGTCTAAATATAAATTACACCACAAGTACTTCAACTTAATTGTATATCACAATCAGATCTGCCCATGGCTTACACTTCGTCATATCAGGTATTCAGTAATGTGAATATATTAAAATATTTTAAGATCAAGTTAATAAGCTAAGTTCTGAAAATGTGATTTTAAAGTTATTGATGATTATGAATTGATTTTAGCAAAAATTAAATGAGAGTAATAATGTTAGGCATTAGAACTTTTATGGTTAGACTGTTCAAAGATTAGACTTAAATACTTCTTTTATTTTTTGTTTTCGAAAAAGTACTGTATTTATATTTTTCTCTATAATAAATTTTCCATTTCAAATGGACCTGCACCTTGCCGAAGTTCTAGATTACTAGAACAGGTGAAATGGTTTGCGTGTTCTAATGAGCTAAAAAGCCAAACTACAGGTCCAACCAAAGTAGTGGGGTCGTTAGTGAGGAACCAAACGAAGACAGGTCCCCGAAAGAGAGCAGCGGCTCTTTCGGTACTTAGATTGGCAGAGACCATAGGGGTCGGTATGGCAGTCTAAGACACACTACCGCGATGTGGATGGCAACGGGAAACCACCACATTACCTTTCAAGTACACAGCGTACCTAAATTTTATAACAAATAGGTTATAGAAACAGTAGGGGAGCAAGGATATCTTTGGAAAAAAATAGGCGAAATAGAAGGTCAGAATACGTTCTAATGCATTTTTGGGGAATAGTATGGAATATATGACAAGCAGAGATAGGAAAAAAAAGGTGGATATAGACCTAGATCAGATAGTGATAGATGCAGACTGTGCAAATTTCAGGGAAATCTGTAGGTTAGTTTAGAATAGGAAACAATGATGGTACGCGTCTAACCAGTTTCAGGAAGACCTAATGATGAGGATGATGATAATAAATTTTCTTAAATTAAATACAATATGTGAATAAAATAAATAAGGTCGTAAAATTCGTTCATAGAATAACAAATATGTCTGTGACTCTCTAGAACTTTTGTTTCCGGTACTTCTGAAATATTCGCGTCGCTTATGTAATACCACTTTCCCGATCGGGTTTTGATATTGGTCTCTGAATCATTACCTTATGATCGTAAGAAATATTTTTTTCCTGGATGATAATTGGCGGTATTGATTGTGTTCTTCTAGGGTAATTCTTACTTTTACGTAGGTTACGTAATGACGTTTTTCAATTGAACTATTGTGTTGTATGACGCTATATAATGAATATAATGTTTTGGTTTGGTTGATTGTAGGCGTTTGTACATTTTGGTGTGGTTTTGAACAGTATGGGGTAAAATCTAGTATTATAAGAAAGGATACATGGCGATTCACCTTTGTAGATAGATTTTTTGAGTTATGAATTCGCTTTAAATGTAAAGTCAGTACCTTAGGTGGACTGTAAATTAAAAGTTGTTTGATTCCATTTGTATGGACGGTTATTTTATTGGGTCCATCGATTTTTTTTCTGCATAAATCACAAACTATTTTGTTATTTCCAGTAAGCAGCTCGTGTGATGTGAATTAATTTAAACAATATTCTACGGACAAATGATCTTTTTCATATTGATACTCTGTTGTTTTGGTGATATCTTTCTTGAGAATGGGAGTAAGTCGTGGTCCGCCAGTTTGAACTCGTCTTCTATATTGGAAGCAGTTTCTTTTTCGGGTATTGGTATACTCAAATCGAGGAAGGGTTTGATTCGATGTGAGCTCTGGTTACACTCTTGACATTGTGTTGTGCTAACTAAATTACCTTGAAAGATTTGTTCAATTGAGGTTTCCTCAAAGTATAATTTTTCGTTGTGGGGGTAGGATTCAATTTCGATAAAGTTGTTATTTGATATGTATTTAAGTATTCGTTATGTATTGTTTCTATTAAAAGTCGTAATAAATGATGTGCGTCATATTGTTGCTTTCTGCAAATTGTGGAATCTTTTGTGTAAGGGCTGAAAATAGAGTATTGGGGTTATATACTTAGGGCTACCATTTTGTAAGTTTTTTTAAAGTTTGTGTAAAGAAAAGCGTGAAAGGTTTCTGTTCTTCTTTGTTAAGACTTTCCTCTTTGTTTTTGATTTCGAAGAGACATTGGGATCAAATACGATGTTTGTCCAAGACATAGAATGATTGAATTGAAAAAATACGTATTTCCTAAATTTGTTAAGCCGCGGATTTTGTGTATCTTTCTTTCATATTATCGATGTTATTTTGTTTAAACTACGTTGTTTTGAAAATTTAACATATTGTTCATTTTATTTTTTTCTACTCGGTTCTATATTTTGATTCTTGCTGTCTGGGAGACTTCCAAGGAGACATCGCATTTCCGCGTTGGATGCCAATCCCTATTTGTAGCATTAGGAAATCTGAGCGTCTAGTACCTCCACTTATGTTAACTATACGTTTGCCCAAGTCTCTCAGGAAATGGAGACTTATTGAGCCTGTTCGATCTAAGGTTTCTATAGGTATTGGGTGGAAGCAATAGGAAGGGCAGAGATTTGCAAATTTTTTGGCTTCGGCGCGATCAGCCGCGGATGTGGATGTTGAACTGTAAACAATGTTTGGTTTGGCGAGTGTGTCGGTACAAGTAAAGTCTCATACTATACATTCATCTTTTTTTCCATGGGACGAAGGTCATGCCATCTGGTCTTTTCTCGTCTGAACGTTCGAGTCCGATTGGCTCTCGTTGGCGTGGGACCTGTGCTTTGCGTAATGAACGTGTTATTATTTCTTTTACTTCGCCGTGTCGGGACAGTCGTCCGCCGCTAAATCGGCATGAAAGATCATGGGTGCTTTTGGAAGATATTTCTACGTTGCAACATCTGCATTGGTGTGGTGCATATAATGGACAGGCTAACCTTAATGATATGCCTACTCTGAGTTGTTCATTATTAAGCATTAAACTGAACGATGAGCAAGGTATTGCATTTAGCCACGCTTCGGCACCCTTTGTACAAATTGCAGCTAGTCTTGCGTTATCGGCTGGTGACTGGGTAAGGTTTTCTAGTTCGTTAAAGTCCTTCTTTGAAATTTGGTTACTCCACTTTTTCTGCTTTATGGTTTTAATTGGTATCGAAAAGGACAATTATTTTCAACGGCGGATTGCAGACTTTAGCCTATTAATAGTTTTAGTAAGATTGACAATACGTCAAGAACTATTCCTTCTGAGTTGTGAGCCAAAGCAAAAAAAAACATGGGAGTGCATTTTTAACTACAGGTCTTATACCTAGCCCGCCCATATTAATTGGAAGTGTGGCCTTAAGCCATGTGCTTTCATCATGAGAGACATTTAGTTTATAAGGTTGTTTTAAGTTGAGTGTTCCAATCTAATAAAGCTCGTTGTTGTAAACTACTGAACTCCCAAGTAAAAATTGAATTTTTGGAAGGGAGAACAATGTTTTATTAACCAATAGCTTTGATGGGACGGAATTGATTGAATGCGTTTGCCGACAAGGTATAATAATTTCGTTTTATTTGTAAGGTCGGGTTATTGCGGTGTTCCCTATAAGTAACCCTAGGAAGCGTAGTTCATCAAATTTTGTTTCAGGAATTTCAAGTAAAATTTTGTTGAATGACGGAATGACGGAATGACGGAATAACGGAATGACGGTTGAAAGGTTGATTAATTTGCACTTTTTAGTATTCAATGAAAGACCCATCTTCTGGCCTTCTTTCTGAATGGTTTTTAAGTCTTGTAATATATTATTTGGATGACCTCCTAGTGATCCGTCATCTAGATACCAAATATTTAATTCGCTTGTTAAGGATTGTATTAAATCTTGAATCGTTAGGCTAAATAATAAGGACCCTATAGGGTCTCCTTGTTGAACGCCTAGTTCAAAAGAAATGATGTTTTCGCCATGGATTAAAAAGGATAATCTTGAGTAAGATGATATTACATAATTATATAAACTTGGAAAGTGTTTTTGAACCGCTGTTATATAAATTTTATTTTAATGCTATTAAAGGCGTTTTAGTAGACATTTGCAATTTTCGTCTTCTAAGTTATTGCAGTTGTTCATCGATTCCATACAGTATGTTCCGACGCTATGAACTGCTCCTTCGGCGTCCATTGATATATCACAGCCTAGCTGTAACGGATAGAACAGATTACAACATGTCTCATTAAGACAACAGGTAGCGATTTTTGAACATAGTCTTCATAGTGTGCAACCGATTGCAATTGGTCGAAAATTGTCGGTTGGTTTTGTTAAGGCGCATAGTTTCACTCAAAAAAAATTGAACATATATCTTTATGAATGTGGCCTGCTAAAACCCAGTTTACAAATAAAGTGAGTGTTTGTAGTAGTTGTCTCCCGGGATCTGCAACTGGAGATGATTCGGGCGAAAACCATCAAAGCCGACAGAATAATGTCTGTTGAAAGATCGTATTGTGTTTTCGACATCTTGTGATGATACGTTCAATGGGTCATATGAGTATGGTTGTTTTATTTATTTTTATTTTATTTATGTTTAGGGTAGAGTGAGGACAGTGCTAAAAATGATTTTGTAATACTGATAATCCTTCATTAACCATCTATTTAAATTATTTCGGACCACCGTAAACTACTTGCAGTCTGCTCACATTAATTGCAGTTTTAATTTTACTCTAATTTTAATTCCAGTTACATTTTCACTCTAGTTTTAATTTGCGCTATAAACAAAAATTACGTTAATATCTAAAATTTACAGGCAGACTCATTGTTCTAGGGTGTACCCACTTGTTTCGGTCTAGACGACCCTACTGCATGTCCGACCGATTCGTAAATTCGATTTTGCCAACCGAATCATGTTTCTCTTCCACTCGCGAAATCCGACTTGTTACCTCAAGACGAAATCCTAACGAACAACTCCATTTTTAATCTTCATGCTAGCGCGCGATTCTACTTAGAACGGTATTAAATTAAACGAGGTTTGAGCTGTACAATAGAAGCTAGATCACGTAGCTGCTGCATGATATTGCTTTTTAAAGGAATATTCGTATACTACTCAAATAACTGGATATACCGGGTGAATCGTATATGAAAGTTCTTTTATAAATCTATGCTCAATAACAAAACAAATTAAAATTAATTTTTCTAAATTAAATACTACAACCAAAATAAAGGAGTTCGACTCAAAGAACATTTTACACAGCCCACATTTCACTTATATATGGTTTACTTTTACACTGGGAAACTAAAACGTTACAGGAGATTTAAATTCCTACATTCAGAAGACCGAAAAGTAGGGATTGGGGTATTCTTTTGCTTAGCAACTACATAATTTCTGTGAAGGTTGTATTCATAAAGTCTATAGTTGTTATGGTGTATGTGACACAAACGCATTCGTGGCTTTGTTTTATTTCATTCAAATTTTCAGCGTAACTTGGTGGAATATATTTTAATTGGGCATGATTTAACTATTCGGCAGTTATACAAATTACCAACCACGTTTGCTTGTGTGTGTAGAAAAATCGCAAATACAATGAAAGCACATAAAATTTGCGTCACATTTTGTTCTTCAAGTACATCATATTACAAGATGATTGAAGCAATTGTACAAATGTACTTTAGGCATATTTAACATGTTGCAACAAAACATTACAGTCGTATGAAAAAACTTCAACTTTTTTGACATACTACAAGTCTCGACGTGTGTTAGTCTGCTGACTTGCAGACATCCAATCTATAACAAAGTTCTTTCTCGTCCCAGGTAGCATTTTCTATCGATCTGTACAAAGACATCGCTGATGCAAGCTCGCAATTATTTTAAGATTTGTTGGTAAAACATATTCCTCCACAAAAAGAAACGCATGAGGTCATCCCGTGCTAGATAAAGAAACAGTGTTGATCTTTAGTCAAGGTTGATCCACTTCTTCAGCATGTTTAGATGCGCAGATTATAACACATGACATTTGAAGCGCTCCTCGTTATTTAAAAAGCAGCGTATAGCATCAGTTAGGAAAGTCTTAATTAATAAAGGTCACATATCTATACAAGGATAGAAATATAGACAAACGAACTCGTGAATTTAATTAAGAACGAGCGGCTCCAAATTATAGAAGTGTAAACTACTTGTAAATTCAAATGACTGAACCTGACTGATTTTTGACGTAATGAGGCAGAACATTTTTAAATATGAAATGGAAGGTAACAGAAAGAAACGATATATTTGAATCAACCGATTTTTTCCACACAAAAAGTTGGGTAATTTTGAGGATTAGTAGAAATTTTATTTAGCATTTCAGTATACCACTTATTCGGGAGTAAGTTGAGTTAAATTTGAAGCAGAAATATCTCGCGAAAGAGCATTGGAGTACAATATTCAATTTCGGGGACGGTTCTTAACTATAAAAGAAACTATTACATAATAAGTAAATGTAGACCTGAATGGGCTATCGACCTTTTGAAGTAATGAATTCAAAGTTTTCAATTAATATAATCTAAGTTTACTTAAACTAGTGACAGTCCATTTAAGGCGGCAATGCCATTGACGTAGTGCGGACAATGGTTAAGTTCCAGTTATCTTACGTAGGATAATTGTCGTTCCGGACCAAGACCTCGGTACCGTATTTTCCTTTAAAATGTTCCAATTTAATTTATAGCAAAAGCCTTAAACAATTGTGCTCCATTTCATTATAAAACAACTGTTATTCTTGACATTTTTCAGATTCCAAGCAATACAGTTAAGAAACGCGCCTGGCTGAATAAATACTTCTATAAACTTTATTTCTGCTAAAGGGAAAACGCAGTTCCACGTTTTGTAGAGATCCATGTCACTTCTTTTCTTTTTATCCAGATATTTCTAGTAAATACTACACCTTCAAACAAACGTTGCCTCTCCTAGCAACCATGATTTCCACGCTATCCTGTTATCGCCGCTAACCTGCACTCCTTAAAGAAAGCACATTAGCTAAATAACATGGAACTCGCTGGTGTATTCTAAACTTAAAACGGGAAATGTTCACATGATCATAGCAAGCTATATGATAGAGATGCTTACTGACACGCAACAAGAAATGCAACAAAGTAGGGATGGATTTAAGGAAAATCAAGGGAGTGTTGGACGTAAAATTGTCTAAGTCTAATAAGGAATTACGGAGGAATTTAAATGAATTGTTTCAGAATAAATTTCAGAAAATTGAAGATAAATTGCTTGAAAGCAAAATAGAAAGCAAAACAGATTAGGGTATAATGCGAATCTATGGATATGCTTGTAAAATAATGGGGAAAAGCAGTTGAAAACTGGTCATGGACGGGTAAAGAAATAGCAAACGAAAACTAATAATTTAAGAACAATAACGTCGACAATAGAGGAGACCAACGTTTCCGTAGCACAGTTTACGAATCTTCATGGTGATGGGAAAATAAATTCTAAGATTTTTATAAATAATTTAAAAAGAATAATTAAATCAATTTCTGGCAAAGTACATACGCTAATTGTTTTGTGGGCGAAGCTGAAAAAAAAGGTCGAAATATAGCCCAGTAAAATGACAAAATTTGGAGGAAATGATACTGACAGCGTTGAAACTTGGTAAACAGGCTTGTTTTAGGGTACTGTTTAACATATTAGAAGTCCCCATGTCTAGACGCTACGTTGCGGGCAGGAAAGGATGTTTTGCATCCAAAAATCAGTATTAACTCTGAAAGTATAGGTCGTACACATATAGTATGTACAATGAAAGTAGAAGAGAGTAAATTTTTGAACATGTTGATGTATGCATGAATCCATTTTGGTAAAGATAGCTTGAAGTTAAGAGCAAAAAACGTGAAATAATGTCATTTTTGAGTGCATTTTGGAAAATAACTTTTTCTCATTAGTTGAAGGCAGTAATGTTAAGTATTTTTCTTGAAGATATTTTTAATTATCTTTAAAATGAGAGGTCGTAGAGTTTTTTTTATTAAATGTTGACGAGTTACAGGCTTTTAAATATTTAAAAAAGGAAATCAATTTTTGTTAAATTAACATTTAGTCCAAAAATATGTGAATAATAATTTTTCAAAACTTATTTTACCTTGTTTTCATTACTTCATATATATATATATATATATATATATATATATATATGAACGTGCTGGAGTAATATAAGTCTTTCGCAAAGTATGTTTTATTTAAAAAAAGTTTATGAATATTGCTGTATTTTTGATAAATTATGAAAAAAATTGCATTAGCATTTGTTCTTTTGTAAATATCTTCGTTTTTATTAACTTTACGAAAAAACTTCAAGAGATCGAAATTAAAGCTGATAAAATTTCCTATAAAACAGAGTTCTATAGAGTTTCTGGCATGTAGTTTTGAATGTATCGTGATGAAAAGCTGGCGTTTGACAAGAGAGGTGAGTTTACGTATGTAGCAGATCATTACTATGCGTCACCTGAATTGATGAAAAAACGTGTCCTTAACTATTTTTGTGTACTTATTGAAGTGTCAGAAGTTATTCTTGGGGTCTTTCTGAATCGTTTGATACTAAGCCAATATTTCTAGGACCGATTGTACTGTACGTAGATACTAAAGATTGAGAAGGGTCTGAAGCAATGAAATAGCAATTGGTTAATAAGATGTGAGTATTTTAAAACATTTAAAACATTTCTAGATTCGAGAGTCCATTTTCGAGATATTAGCGAAAAATGCGCGACGCTCGTTCGCGTTTTCGTTGCGTCGCAAAACTACCGATGTTTAAAAAAATTATATCTCTGCTCCGTTTGGTTGTACAGACTTGAATAAAAAATTAAACTGTGCGGGATTTTGTAAGCTACAACTTTGATATCTAGATAAATTTCGGTAAAGTTGATATTTTCCGAGTTATTGCGAAAAACTGATTTTTTGGACCTTTTGGACCCTCCCCTGACCGCAACGTAGCCTCTACACATGGGGACTTTTAATATGTTGAATAGTACCCTAAAACAAGCCTGTTTACAAAGTTTCAGCCCAGTCAGTGTTATTTCCTCCAAATCGGCAAATTTCGAGTCATTTTACTGGGCTAATATGGTTTTGTTAAATCCAAGACTTCGATCAATTTGAGAGACCTCTTTTGCATAGTATAGAGTGCAGTATAGCATAGTTTCAGGAAGACACCATGCGGAATTTAGTGGTTCCAAGGAACACCGTGCAATGAAAAAAATTAGTAAATACTCCTTGTATGTTTGTTGTGGTTTGTTTTGTATTTTTCTTAATTTTTCTTGGGTACTAAACCACTCACAGTTTTTTAATTGTCTTTATTTTCGTTTCGACCAAAAAAATTAGTGTTGTGAACAACGGCTCACTCCAGGTTTAGATAATAGGCAAATGGTTAGATATCTGGCTGATCAGAAGTTAGACAATATGTAGCACATCAAAATATTGAAGGCAGGACGTATTTTTTTAATGTCATCAGAGATACCAGACGCAGGTATAAGAAGACAGGGGGCTGACGACAGGGGCCACAGATAAGGGAAAATAGAAGTTGTACAAATTTCAATTGGTGTACTAGAAATGTTAATAATAATAATTCACTTCTATAAACGCTGTTTACGCAAAATTTGCGTACAGCAGAAATGTTTACAGTCGTTTTCAATATTCTATACGCATGAGTTTAAGTACTGAAGCAATTAGCTCTAACCTACTTGCTAAGCAGTACAAACCGCTTTCATCCTTTACAAATTTTAGCGTTTGTGCTAACAATGGTCCTATGTAAATAATTCCATTTTGTTTTCAGCGTGGAACATAAATTCGGTTTTATCGCATCTCCAAAGATAACTAAATATAAAAAGCAGACTATCTTCTATCAGTAGATGACAGCGCCCCTATTCCAGTAAATTTAGGAATTGTCATTTTTCTTGTGTTTACACATGATATTCGATTTTTGCTAAGACTTTTACATTCCAGTCTCTGAAGCAAATTTAATGTACATTACACAAAATACCCATAAAGTTTTTTAATCCTCAAATATAGTCAAGCATTTAACCAGTTACAGTCATTTTGATAAAAATACACTAAATCGTTGTGAACGTTTTACATTAAACCGACAAGCTTGAACAAATTGCAAACACGCTTTTCAATCGAATTCGGTATAATATAGATAATGCTCTTTAAGTATGCACTGATTGGTGTAATTTCAAGCAGTTCTATTAGAACAAGTTGAACTGAATTACGTAATTTATTGCATGTTCTCAGCCGCACGAAGGCTCTGTTAAGCATGCAAGTTTTATAATTTGCATGCTGCAGGGATTTAACAATGGTTAGAAATATAAGCAATATTGAAGCAAAAGACACGTACTACACGACAATCTTACTCCAATCTTTTTGGGCTACTTCCAAGAATAATCATATCGATTTACATTTCTTTGAATATGAAATAAAAAATATTAAGTTAATCTAAATTTCACTCAACCAAACGTTTATTTAAACCAAAATACCAGTACTATTGAACTCCGTTTCTTGCTAACAATACAACAGCAACATGAGTTCACGAACAAAATTTAAAGCGAACTTTAAAATTAATACCCAATTTCTCTTCCAGGTTATTAGCCAATACATTCTACAAGAAGGACTTTCACTTTGAATAATATTCCAATTAATTAATTAATTACCAGAATTAATTTCAGCAGTTTTCAAACTCTTTGCATACACTGGAACCAAAAGCAATATGGCCAACATCCCACACGCTCCATATTCACCAGATTTAGTACCTTGTGACACAATTCTGCTGCTGAAAGTAAAAATTCATATGAAAAGTCACGATTTTCGCACAGTAGAAGGCATTCAGAATAAACCCAAGAATGTTTGATAGCCTTCGAGAAAAAATTATTTTTTGACGCCTCCCATGTATAGAACAAACGCTGGATGCGTTGTGTTAATTCGTAGAAAAATTACTTTGAAGGAGATGAGTGCTATTAGTAGCCTAGACAAGCAAAGGAATTTATTAGACCTAATCCGAAATTTTTATATATATATATATATATATATATATATATATAAAATAAAAAAGAATTAATCGCAAATTCAACCACGAGGGCATTCTGTCGACGCGTTTCGCCCTAATGGGGGCTCATCAGGACAGGAGTAGCAAAGTTGTAACATTTAATACAGACACCTTATGGGAAGTACAGCAACACCTAGCTCACAATTTGTGTCTTCGTATTGTTTCACCTAATATCGCAGGTTTTAACAACAGTCGGCACGGAGGAAATCCGGCTCAACTGCCTTTTCCATAGCCAAAGATATAATTTAATCGAGAAGTTTGGCTATGGAAAAGGCGTTGAGCCGAATCCGGCCGACTGTTGTTAAAACCTGCGATATTAGGTGAAACGAACTGAAGACACAAATTGTGAGCTAGGTATGCTGTACTTCCCATAAGGTGTCTGTATTCATTGTTACAACTTTGCTACTATCCTGATGAGCCCCAATTAGGGCGAAACGCGTAGACAGGATGCCCTCGTGGTTGAATTTGAGTCACTTGCCATTAATTCTTTTTTATTTTTCATTAATTTAAGACTCATTACTCTAACTTCTTGATTATATATATATATATATATATATATATATATATATATATTGCTATTATAACTCTGCACACCGATGTAATTAACGTTCAGTTTCCTGCTGTGTCTATAAATAACTTAAAATTTACATATGCCTCGGCTAGCTCAGTTTAATCCAGACAGAGTGCACAACATTACAATAACACAGAAATTACCTCTGCTCCCCTTTATTTAATACTTTCCTACTTGAATGAGAAAACGAAATTGACCAAGATTTGTATAATAACAAAGAAAAATTATATACACTTTACAGCTTAATATGATGTACTATTTGACAAAATTAACCGCTTGAATATTAAATAATAATAATAACAATTTGTTTATCCCCAAAATTATAGCTCCCTTTAGTTAGTTTAAAGTCAGCAAAAATGGCACTGTACTCTATTAGAAACACCATTGAACGTTCAATGACCTTTTCCTTTCCATAAATTTTTTGGTATAAAAAGATTTTTGGTGACTTTTACATAAATATTCTAGTATAATAAAAAATATACTGCGTGCTGTGGACCAGTACCCCTGGATTGCTTTGAGTCGAGTTCACTTGTTAATTTTATGATATCGCTTAGTCAAACCCCCCATTCAATGCATAAAACAATCCTCCGTTTTGTGCTCCGATGCGTACATATAAACCAATATTTTGATGCAATTTTAGATTGTTTTATTTCTTAGAGTTTCCAGATTTCAGCTTATTACTTAGATTTCTACTAGTTACTTAGATTTATTACTTCGATTTCTTATTTATTACGTAGATTTCTTAGAGTCCCCAGATTTCTTAGATCTCTCTAGATTTCTTAGATTCTCCAGAACCGTTTTTCAGTTAACGGCAAACTTCACTCGTATATTTTTACTATTCTTTTAATTTTCAACAACTTTTCTATCATCACTTTGAAAAATATAATTATTTAATTTTCTATTTTCACTTGACGTAAATATTTAATTTATACTGATGTGTATCATGCTCAGGTAGAAAGAAAACTGTCAGTTTATCAAGTTTGGGTGACATATAAAGCGACGCCTCCATGTGACGGTATTGGTTATCGGCGTACTACGGTCAAGATTTAAGGCCTGCTATAGGATATTTTCAACACTCTGGGCTTTCTCAGGTGTTATTTTGATAATAGCTTGCCGAAACAATTCTGGGATCACGTAGTATACCAATTCTATACAGTGGATTTCTACAATTCGTAAACTTTTACTCGTCTGTTTGGTGTTACTGTTGGAAATCTTAACTTGACTTCTCACGTAGACAAACTTCTAGCTTTTTTTTTTGTTAAGATAATGTTTTGGGTTTTGAATTTATTTCATGTTAAAAATCGCGTACGCGAATTTCTAGAATGACGTCAATTGAAATGCGTTTCTTTACATCCTGCGTTTCCGAAAGGTATTGGTTTTTTAAATGTGCGTTTATTTCGAAGATGTTTTGTTATTTATTTGTACCATTACATGTCCTATTTTACCAGAATTTTATTCATGATTTCTAGATTTCAATGCTCTTAATGCGTGTTTGTTTAAAATTTATGAATGTTTTTCTGATTTAAATAAATTTAATTGCGTACAGTTATTTATGTTACTGAATATGTTTGTATTATTGAAGGATGTGCTTCCGGCATTGATTAAAGTCAATTGTGATCCTTATACAGGGTGTTAAATGTTTGATGTTTGCATAATTTGCAAATTACGTACTTTTCATGATAAAATTGTTAAGTTTTCTATCTCTTAGTATTATTTACAAGTAATGTGCGATCACTATGACTCTATATATCCCTAAATAACTCTATTATCATAGCATTTTTGATCAATGCCATTTTTGGCGCCCAACTTGAAACAAAATTCCCATTTTTCCAAAATTCTTATATTTTTGTTTGATTTCATCTAAGCCAATTCCCTTTGTAACCCTCTATTTACATCTAACTAATTTTATACATATGTTCCTATTCTACTACCCTATTTCTAGCTATGAATAATTTATCTTACTTACAATCTGTACAATTATTCGTATCCTGTATATGGATAAATTAAATTTATATGAAATTTTCCTTAATTGCTTCGAATCTATGTCCTTAAGCTCTTATGTGTTCCCCTTATGATTTTCTAATCTTTCCAATAATCAAGTATACCCTCATCACTGATCCGACATCCCCAGAATTTCACCTTTGCTTTAAAGAATTCACACTTCTTTAGATTTAGTTTCAACCCTGCTATATTCAACTCCAACAAGATCCTTTCTAGATGTATGAAGTGTTGTTCAACGTTATCGCTGAATATTAAAACATCATCCACGTAGTGGATACAAAATTCCTCGTACGGTCCCAAAATAATTTGCATAGCTTTCACTAATGCAGACATACTCGAAGACAAACCAAAAGGGGCAAAAATGCCAAACGTAATTGAAAGTTAGGTTTATGTATAGTTGTGTACACGATTTAAATTTGTAAATTTTCCGATTATCGTCATCGGTTTCGGTGGCGTAATTGATAAACGCCTGGTCCCGGAAAGATTAAGATACAGGTTCAAGTTCTGTCCAAGACATTATATTTTCCATCCTTCAATTACTAGCTGGATTTGAAATGATCATTTGAGCTTTGCATAAAAGTCTAAACTATTTTTCATTTTATTAACTGTAATACGATAGTATTTATTAACTTACCTTATGTAATAACTACCTAATATATATATATATATATATATATAAATATAAAATTATACATATATGACACACTACAGGTTGATTATAATAGTATAATATTAATTAAAAGATGAAATAATAATTAAAAGTTTTATGAAGAGCATTAATCATTATTTCAAATCGCACTGGTAATTGAAAGACCGAAAATATAAGGTCGCGAACAGGATTCGAACCTGTATCTTAGGTTTTAACCGCAAATGCGCTAACCAATTGCATCAACCGGACGGATGATTACAATTGGAATGACATACAAATCCAAATCATGTACGCAAACATACATCTAGTTAACTTTCAACTACATTTGGGGTTTTTGTCAATCATAGCTAACAGTGTCAGATTTTTAATTTGTCAGATATAGACAGGAAGCTTGTTTCAAAATTACGACCGCAAGCCAACTATTAATTACGGATATTGGGTAATTTCACAAGTCAAGTTGATCACAATATTATAAATATTAACGAATAAGATTAAATAATAGCTTAGGAGTCTTATGCATCGCCTAAATAATTGTTTTAAATGAAGCTAATAATTAAAAAATAGAAAATATAAAGTCCTTGACAGGATTCGAAACTGTATATTCGGGTTTGACCACCAATATAATTTTTCCTATTGTAATCGCCCGTTCGTTTAGCGTAATTCATTAGTGCATCGGCAGTCAAAACCGAAGATATAGATGAGAATCCTGTCTTAGCCTCCTGTGTTCCATCTTGCAATTAGTTGCATATTAATTATTATTATATTATATATATATATATATATATATATATATATATATTATTTATATATATATATATATATATAATTTATATATATATATATATTGAGGTGATAAGAGGCCACGAGAGGTCACTAAAACCGAAATTCTACACACAAAAAAACCCACCATAAACAAAAGAAACCGAAAAAATATAGAAATTTCTTAAGATTAATGGATACACACTGTATAGTATAAGCGTACTTTCTAGCCATTAATGTGCCAAGTGAAAATGCAATTCCGTGCGTGTAAATAATCACACTACGGAAAATACAAAGCCATTTGTTTGTAATAAAAATACCCTCTCCGTGCATAAAAATATATAATTTTATGTATTAAAAACCCGTTTTGTTTGCATTTTAAAGTAATTAAAAACATTGGTAATTTATGTAATAAATAATTACCCGGGTGCAAAATATTTGTATAACATTTTAAATGAAACATGTTCTCGAATTTTGAGAGGAATAGAGGAAATATGTCAATTAATAAGAAATATTTTATACACTCAATTAAGTAATACAAACGTTTATTCTAAGAAGCCGCAGGTTCATTAAATATCCATAAAATCGATTAAAATTAATTTTATTATCTTTCGCATTACTACATGATACCATGCAACTTTACAATAACCTTATGTGTTAGAGAAGGAGGGGGCAACGCACGTCACTAAGAAATAAATTACGTTAAAGAGGTAATAATATAAAGAATTCTCAGAAATCTTGCGCCAGATAAGTGAATGACCTTTCGATTGGAACCTCGTACAATCTAGAAAAGGTGACGTATCCAATATAAATTGTATATAAACGGGAACTCTATTAAAAAGATTGATTTATTAATTCGCTTTCATTCTGTAATTTTTTCATGTCGATTTACGTGATCGACAATGTAATTTCGCGTCAACCAAGTAAAAGTATGCAGTGTGCATGCTATATTTAATATTTAAGATGGAAACTATGAATAAAAAAGTTGCTATGTAGGAAGAAACGTAAATACCAGGCTAACTACCAAAAAAGAAGAGGGGGATTCACCTACATACCAAAAAAAAAAAAGAAGCACGTCTCCCACGATAATCTATTAACAATAAAAATAAATAAAAAATTCTGTTCAAACAAGCCAAAGAAATAATTAACCGTTACTATTTCAAAGCAAACAATTAAGTAATTTAGATACGAAGTGCGCATCTTGTATTTGACACAAAATAAAACTAATCAGTAGAAAATAAAAATGTGAGAGTTTTTCTCAAGCGTTTTTAAAATTGCACCTAATACCTTTTGTAAAATAAACTAATCAGTAGAAAAGAATTAACGTGTGAGAGCTTTTGTCAAACATTCTTTTAAATTGTACATAATACAGTTTGTAAAATATACTAATCAGTAAAAAAGAACAAGCGTGTGGGAACTTTTGTCAAACATTTTTAACAATGGTACATCACACATGTAGAGAGATAATACCGATTTGCAGCAACAAACAATAGTCTTACAGTGTCACGTTTCTTATCACGTAACTACACCAAATGCTGATAAGGAATAAGCCCTTGATATACACAAAAGAAAACAAGTTATATACTTGTATGTGTCGGGATACTTAGGTTGCACGCTATCGGGAGTGAATCAGCACCGCATCGCCACGGTTGTTGGAATCTATTTACCCTGTTACCATAACGGCATTAGCGATCTACAGGCAACGGCAGTTGATCTGTGGCAAAGAACAGTTGGGCATATATAGAGACAGAACCAATTTGGCCTCCAGCTAAGAGCTAAAGAGAGAATCTGATTAGGATAGGTAAGCGCGAAAAACTCACCGATACACGCAAGATACCGCCTACTTGTCAAACAAAAAAGAGTGCATCGCTCTTGGAGTACTAGGACGAGTAATGTGTAAAATATTTCAACGCACAAGCTGCAGAATCAAATTAAAAATTGTTTCAACTAACACGAGTTTGAATTGCAATCCTCGCGTTATCAAAGCGCGATTAGCAAACTGGTGTTTAAGAAATTAACGGATACCTAAAACAAGGTATTGATTATTTAATCTATCGAATAAATTTTCGTTTTAAAAGCAAAATGGATTTGAGTTAAAATTATGTTAAAGCGGGTTTATTCTGAACAGGTACACTATATAGGGTATTGTTGGAAAATTTAAGAATAGAAATGGAATTTATTCGAGTGGGTAATGACTTAATCAGGGGAGAAAAGGGTAATTAATTTATGTTGAAAAATAAACGTAACGAAATAATTCTTAAAATGCAGCTCTGCATAAATATGAAAGGTGTTAAATGCAGTTATTTGAATTTGTAATATACAATAAAGATGAAAAATTCTTCGAAATAAAAAGCTTTGTAAAATTTAATTAGATTAGGAAACTGAGGATGCACTTTGGTAACTGATGTTTCTAAATGGAGATTTAAATAATATGGAAAATTTTGTAAGCTGATTTTGAAGTCAATTTAAAAATAGAAGCAGAAGCTATTTAGTAGCATTGATTACGAATTGGATAAGCGCTTTGTGGATTTTGCAAGTATCACTTTTAGAATTTTTTGTTTGTAACCGATATTTGAGTATTTGTCATTTTAGTTCAAGGTAGAATAAGTTTTAATCATATAGTATTCTTTTGGTAGGGATATTTACCAGAAAATTAATGGTCAGAGTTCGAAGCACTCACTTACCTCTGAGAATGGCATTTGATTTTAAACAGAAATAATCAATGATTTTAAATATGTAATTTAAACTTTTTTGAAAGAATGGGCACATCACCAGAAAATTTCTACAAACAGATTACCAATTTTCGGAGTTTACAAAATTTCTCCCAAAGAATGAAATCTCTCTAAAATCACAGGAAAAGAATTTTCAGAAATATAAAGTTTGAAATTCATCAAAATTTGAATCTCAAATAAATGGAAATATGAAATAACGCGAGTTATGTATCCCCCAATTACCTATATATATTGATATATTGAATCTAATAGGAATTATTAGAAATTGTTAAATAAAGGTATAAGTTCAATGCAACATTGTAACACAAGGATAACCTAGAGAGGTTATCGACAGTTCATGAGAACGGACATGCAACTTTGCATCCGTGAGGGCAGTGATACTGCAGGTGGCAGGTCACAGGCGGTCAACATACCGCAATTACTTAGAATTAAGTTGTTACATTGTAATAAAGTGTACAATTAAGAAAAACTGCAGACATGAGATCTGCAAGTTTCCACAGCCGTGTGAGGGGCAGGTTATTATAAAAAGCCCGGGAGCTCAATGCCCGGCAGTCAGTCTTCGAACTCCATACTTCGTTGTTCAAGCTACTCACCAGTACAATTAAGTATTTTTTTATTAAAGTTATTATGTACAAGTTATTCCAAATTTCACCATAATTTCTGTTTCAAATCAAATAAATGTTGTTAAGTGTTTGAAGTTGTTTTTTAAAAACACAGCTCCAAAGGCCCGAACCTTAACTGGCGCAGTCGTAACGGATGTCAAAAGGGCACTGAAAATCCAAAATTCGGAAGATTGGTGACCAAGAATTTTAATTCGAAATTTTGGCAGAACCCAAACCAAGTTGGACGCAGAACAAGAATCGTCTAAATCCAACAAACAAACCAAGGTGGACAAGATACAGCATCGATCGAGCCCACCAAAGAAACAGATGAAATTAATGTAAGTTCATTTCCATACCTTTTTTTAAAACCAGAAACTATAATTGATATATGCTAGTATTATTATTATTGATTACCATTTATTATTATTGTTTTATGAATTTTACTTTATGAATATTGTTTTGAAAATAATTACAAAGTGAATTATTTCCAAAAAAAAAACGAGACCTTATTTTGAGAAAGTATTAATCTATGAGACTTGAATTTTAAAGAGATTTTTTTTTCTTTAAAAAAGCAAATGAGACTTGAATTTAAAAGAGATTCTTACCACAATTATTAAAACAAACTCAAAATAAACCAAAAATATAACGAACGCACACTCACTAACACCAAATAACTACCGCGAGTCAACGCACGTTTATAAACCGGTAAACTAACGCAAAAACTAAAGCTAATTTTTCGAAGCAGTCACGGAACGATTATTTAAAACATTGACCTTATAAATTATAGCAAAACACTCTGCTACGGTAACCTAAAACCACTGTAATCTAAGACGCCATCCGAAGAAAGCAAGAAGCATTCTTTATTATACAATTAAAACCACAGAGAAATCGCTTTCAGAACTAAAGTATAACTTCAACAACGCAATTTGCATTATAAGTAAATAATCCATCACGGGATAATAAAAGTAACACAGTTTTGCATTTAATACCTACAAGTAATTAATCCATAAAAGCGTGTACAATTGCAACAAACACGGAATAAAAAGCTAAACGTTTTTCAATTAAAAATTACTCTTCAATTATAAAGTGCAGTTAAACGGTCATCATAAGAAGCTTTAATTAAAACCAACATTACGAGAGATTCAATTTCCAACAAGCATTATAATTAAATACCCAGAGATCTAAGAATAAAACTAGACGTAGCATTTTATGCAAACACTCAGCAAGTACCGAAGTAAAGCATCTAATTTCTATTAACACCTGTAAGTGTTAACTACCTCAACAAGTATAGTCATATGTACGCAATTATTACGAAGCAACAAAGACTACTTCTTTTAGTATTTAATTGCAAACAATAAAGTGCAGAAGTAATTAACCTCAAGTCATAATTAGAATACAAGACAGACGAACTGTACGTTTACGCAACTCAATAAAACCCACGGAAAGAGTATTAATTACAAATTAACAACAAAGTAAATATAACGAGAACAAATCCATCCATTTCAGATTCTTTAAGAAGAAGAAACTCAAGACAAATTAAAAGCTGCATAAAAACAAGCAAATGCAAGACTACGGTAATTAATTCAACATTATTGAATATAAATCTCACGAGTACATCACCGCACTGTTTAACTAAAAATACAAATAACAGCGACTACGATTCTAAAAATAACGCTGAAAAATAACAAAATAAATCTCAACCTTTACCAAATTTTTATTTACCCAATCCAAACTTAAAATTAACAAATTCAAACCAAAAATAACGCTGAAAAATAGCAAAATAAATCTCAATCTTACCAAATTTTTATTTACCCAATCTAAACTGAATATTAACAAACCAAACCGAAATTAACGTTTCAAATAGGAAAATCATCCCCAATTTTACAGAATTCAAAATTACCCAATCTAAATAAAAGATTAATAAACCCAAACCGACATTAACGTTTCAAATAGCTGAAACAACATCAATTTTATAAAATTCGAAAAATACCCAATCCAAACGAAAAATTAATAAAACCAAAGCAAAATTAACATCACAAATAGCAGAACCAACCAAAATTTTACAAAATTCAAAATTATTCAATCCAAAAGAAAAATTAATACATCCCAAGCATAATTAACGCTACAAATAACAAAACCAACCCCAATTTCTACAAGATTTGAAATTTTACAACCAAAACGGAAAATTAGTAAATCCGAAGCAAAAATAACAATACAAATAGCGAAATAAACCTCAATTCAAAAAAATAAATTTTTTTTTGAAATTTCCCAAAATCGAAAACAACCCTTAACCAACATGAGTAGCACAGACATGCGACTCTATTTGGAGACAATACAGATATTTGATGGCACGCAGGCGCATCTTGCAAATTTCATTGGAGCAGCTGAAATGTTCCTAAGAACCTTCTACAAACCCGGAGATAACGAAAGGAATTCATTGCTTATACGCTTGATAATTAGTAAACTAACCGGAAGGGCACTAACTTTAATCGCCAGTAGGGACGATTTACAAGAATGGCAGGAGTTTAAACAGCTACTAATTGCATATTTTGGAGACCAACGTAACATAAAATGCCTGGTACGAGACCTAATAAACCTTAGAATGGAACACAATCAATCCCCCTACCAATTCGGAATGAAATGCCAAAACGTGAGAAGTTTAATACTAACCAAATTACAAATCGAAGAACCCGATCAAAACGTTAGACATTTAAAAACAAAAATGTATGACGAAATGGCACTAGACACATACATAAACGCTTTACCAGAACGACTATCGGATAAAATCAGATTCCAACGACCCCAAAATCTAGAGGAAGCTATGAACCTAGTCATAGAAGAAGAAAATGTAATGTATTACCGCAACAGACTATACAATCCCAACGCGAATAAAAGTTATTCACCAATAAAAACCATACAAGCCACAAGACAAACAATCCCTCAACAAAAATTCACACCCTTTAACGCACAAACAAATCAACCGCGAATTAATAACCCGAGTTTCAACAATACGAATTTTAATAATCAATATAAAGATTTTCCAAAACCAATATTTAACCCAACTTTTACGAAACCCGCATTCCAACCAAGATTTAATCAAAACCTAAACCAACAAAGACCAACATTCAACGCAAACCCCAATAGAAATACACCAATGACTAATAATAATAACAACCCTAATAATTATTACAAACCAACACCAATGGATACCTCATCTGATAACACCAGACAAAACACAAAAATAACACATATCCGACCAAACCCTCATCAGAAACGCAATTTTACATCGGAAGAATTATTCCATCAAGAAATAGAAAAATTTGACACTGACCAGAATAATTACATTGAGACACCTACGAACAATGAATCAAACCATGCAGAAACTTACGAACGTGACGAACAATACGAAACTTACGAGGAGTACGACGACGAAAACTCGAATTCAAATTTTCAAATGGACCCATTCATCGACAACCAAACTTAATAAACTTAAATAACATAAATCACATAGTATTACCATACATAGAAATACCCCACGCCAAATTCAAACTATTAATCGACACCGGATCATCAAAAACATTAATTAGCCCCAGAACCGTACAAAAACATTATTTAGATTATGTAGAAAGAGAACCATTTAAAATAAAAACAGCCCATCAAACGACATTACGAGTACAAACGAATGCCATTTAGATTAAAGAACGCACCCGCTACTTTCCAGAGAGTCATGGACAATATACTACAAGGAATGCACAATGAAAAATGCCTTGTATACCTTGACGACATCATAGTTTATTCTACATCATTGGTAGAACACATAGAAAGATTAAAAGAAGTATTCGAAAGACTTAGACAAGCACATTTTAAAGTACAATTAGACAAAAGTGAATTTTTACAAAAAAAAGTATCATTTTTAGGACATGTAATAACACCCCAAGGAGTAATGCCAAATCCAGACAAAACAAATGCAGTTCTAAATTACCCATTACCAAAAACAAACAAAGAAATTAAAGGATTTCTAGGACTTAGTGGTTACTACCGCAAATTCATTAAAGGTTACGCTCAGATAACCAAATCCCTGACAAACTGTTTAAAAAAGGGAAACAAAATTGAACACACCCCGGAATTTATTAAAGCCGTAGATAAAATTAAAAACATATTAACGAATCACCCTGTATTAGAATACCCAGACTTTACAAAACCATTTATACTGACGACAGACGCATCGAATGTAGCATTAGGCGCAGTATTGAGCCAAGGAAAAGTAGGTAGCGATAAACCCATCAGCTACGCAACCAGAACCCTAAATGAAACCGAGCAAAAATATAGTACCATAGAAAAAGAATTATTAGCCATAATTTGGGCAACAAAATATTTTAGACCTTATTTATACGGAAGAAAATTTTACATATACACCTATCATAGACCACTAGTATGGCTATGCAAACTGAAAGAACCGAATTCAAAATTACAAAGATGGAGAATCGGACTCGAAGAGTATGATTACGAAATTATATATAAAAAAGGAATCTATAACAACAACGCAGACGCTTTAAGCAGAATCCAACTCAATGCATTAGAAACGGAATCCATTATAGGAAACGTAGACGAAGTAGAAATAAGGGAAGATCCAGACGAGATCGACACGATACATTCGACACAAAACGAAGAACCAAAAAACGCGATTAAAATTTTAAACGAAGCAATCGATATGAAACCCAACCAATTTATAATAACCGAAGTTTTAAATAACCCCAATCCAGTAAAATATACAAAAGTAGATAACAAAAAGATATACCAAATTCAAATAACTAAAGATGACAACGAGCAACAAATAATTAAAATTTTAAAAGAATACACCCCCGAGAAAAAACGATTTTATTTTTATTTCAACACCGAACATTTATACCAAAGATTTTCAGAATTGTACATTAAACTATTCAATAACTCTGGCCCTGAACTCATCAGATGTACTAGAAAACTAATAACATTAGACGACCCTGACGAAATAAACGATGTAATTAGGAATCAACACGAAGGAAAAACCAACCATCGTGGAATTAACGAAACTATAAAGCAACTTGTAAGACGTTATTATTTTAAAGACATGAAGGAATTGACCACAGATTTCATTAACCAATGCGAACTATGTGACAGAGCGAAATACGATAGGAAACCCCCAAAGATACCTTTAATGTTAACCAAAACACCCGACAAGCCATTTCAAAAACTACATGCCGATACTCTAGTAGTAGAAGCGCAAAACTATCTAACAATTGTAGACGCATTCACAAAAATAGGCCAAGCAATACCAATTACATCCAAAAATAGCATCGACGTGACCCAAGAATTTTTACAATATTTCACATTTTACGGAACACCCTAATCAATAACTCTAGACAATGGTAGCGAATTTAAAAATGAGACAATACAAAACACTTTAGAACTTCACAAAATAAAAATTCATTTCATAACGGAAAACCACCCTGAATCAAACGGACTAATTGAACGACTACATTTAACCCTGTTAGAACAAATTCGATTATTAAGAATAAATTATAAAAAGGAACATATAACCAATTTAATGTCATACGCACTAATCGCCTATAATAACACTATTCACTCATCAACAAATTTTACACCCTTAGAATTAACATTAGGACATTCAGATTCACGAAATCCCTATGACATACACTACAACAAGGAAGTATATCAACAATATGCGAAAGACCACAAACAGAAACTAAAAATAACTTATGACAAGGTAAAAGATAAATTAGAAAACGATAAAGAACGTATCACCACAACCCGAAACAAAAATACCGACTCAAATAAATTTTCAATAGGACAAACCGTGTATGAGAAAAACTTTCAAAGCAAGCGACATAAAACAGCACCCAGAAATTTAGGACCATTTAAAATTAAGAAAATATCAGATAAAAACATAGCAGTAGTAGACAACGGTAAAATAACAAAGTACATTCATTTGAAAAACCTAAGACACCCTGTAATTTCAGATGGACAGTCATCACCCTTACCGTCAACCTCCGCCCAGGTAGAACGGACAACCAAGTAATAATAGAAGATATAAAAAACAACCCCGGTATACTACCAATTAAATTAGGCAGTATGCAAAACACGATCGACTATTGGACATTCGCACAAAAATTCGACCTAACGGAATTAAAACAAGAATTTCAAACAATCACAGAAAATTATGACCGATTAAAACAATCAATGGACACAGCAAAATTCGGAAAAGAATACGCAATAGAAATGATGAACTACAACAGTATAATAGAAAGCATTTTAAGAAACATAGAAGATAAACTTAATAGACTAATACCCAACGAACAAACTACGAGACGAAAAAGAGGACTAATCAACGGATTATGTAACATAATAAAAGCTATCACAGGCAATTTAGATAACCAAGACGCAGAACGTTATGACAACACAATACAACAATTAATTGAGAATCAAAACGACATAAAAACCATAATCAGCAACCAATTATCGTTAACCCAATCAACGATTATAAAGTTCAACGAAACATTGAGAAAGTTAGTAATAAATCAGGACAGTATAGCCAACCGAATGCAAACCCTTGAAACCACCATGCAAACTACCTCGTTAGGCATGCGAGATTTAATACAATATTTACTCAAATAATATCCACCCTTACTTTAATGCAACAAATTTTAGCAACGTTAGAAAACGCAGTAACATTTGCAAAATTAAATACCCTACACTCTAGCATTATTGAACCAACCGAATTATTAAACGAATTAATAAGAATTAATTCACTTATAATTAACAGTAAATTACCTTTTGATGTAACAGAATCGAACATTCTAATATTTGAAAAGATAGCTATAGTAAAAGGCTACATTAAGAATAACGAAATAATATTTTTAATAGAAATCCCGATAGTAGAAAGTAACAATTATCATTATTATCATTTATTTGCTTTTCCAACAAAGGTTACTAGCACATACCAAGTAATCATACCCAAAACCGAATTCCTATCCCTAAATGAACTGAGATATGGTTATACAAACGAAAAATGTACTGAAGTAACACCAAACCAATATTTATGTCAATCGATGACGACAACAACCATTAAAGAAGACAGCCCTTGTGAAGTACAACTATTAAAATTCTCGAATCATTACGAAAACTGTGAATCCAAACAAGTGCAAATAACTAACATGAAAATTCAAAAAGTTACAGATAACAAATGGATAGCCATTTTCCCAACAGAAGTAATAGCAACCATCCACTGCAACCAAGATGAAAATAACCAAGCATTAATCGGAAGCAAACTAATTACCCTCAAAAAAGACTGTTATGTGAAATTGAAAGATGAAGTAATCAGAGTTTATCAAGATCCAATAGCAACAAAGAAACTTGCAAACCTACCGGAACTACAGTTCAAGATACAACAAGAAGACGAAGAATTAATCAAGAAACCTATGAAGCTAGAGCATCTAGACTTAGACGATCTCAACCACGCCGTGAAATTAGTGGAAAGTTATAAAGAACAATTAAGTGAACTCAAAACGCCAAAGTTACATTATAATAATATAAGTGTTTGGACAATTGTATTCATCATTTTAATAATTTTTGTAATTATATATGTATTTTACAAAATGTACCTTAGATATAAGAATGAAGGAAACAGTTCTAGATTTAAGGAAACAAAGAGAAAGAAAGAAACAATAAGTATACCCTTAGAAACAATGAATTTTAAATGAATTTGATTAATGAATTTTATGTATTTAAAAATTAAGAAAAACCTTAATTTTTCATTTACGGTGGGAGGAGTTATGTATCCCCCAATTACCTATATATATTGATATATTGAATCTAATAGGAATTATTAGAAATTGTTAAATAAAAGTATAAGTTCAATGCAACATTGTAACACAAGGATAACCCAGAGAGGTTATCGACAGTTCATGAGAACGGGCATGCAACTTTGCATCCATGAGGGCAGTGATACTGCAGGTGGCAGGTCACAGGCGGTCAACATACCGCAATTACTTAGAATTAAGTTGTTACATTGTAATAAAGTGTACAATTAAGAAAAACGCAGACATGAGATCTGCAAGTTCCCACAGCCGTGTGAAGGGCACGTTATTATAAAAAACCTGGGAGCTCAATGCCCGGCAGTCAGTCTTCGAACTCCATACTTCGTTGTTCAAGCTACTCACCAGTACAATTAAGTATTTTTTTATTAAAGTTATTATGTACAAGTTATTCCAAATTTCACCATAATTTCTGTTTCAAATCAAATAAATGTTGTTAAGTGTTTGAAGTTGTTTTTTAAAAACACAGCTCCAAAGGCCCGAACCTTAACTCGCGTACAATATCATCAACTACATCCACTGGAGTAATTTTTTAACCGCTACCGTAGTTTTTTGATACTCTAAAACCACTTTATTCTTGCTTACAAGCAATAGCGATTTTAATTCGAATAGCTTATTGCCAAGTTAATGGTTAATTACCCTCATTTAGCGGTAACTATTATCACATCAACTTATTTTAAATTTTGATGTAATAGTTGTGAACAAGATGCAAAAAGTGGATGGCTAGATCCTCTGTACAGTTGTTTTAGAGCAAACATAACATTATATGACAGACGTTTTCGTGTCATTTTGACACGTATCGAAAATCATTCGTTATTTAATTTTTATATGTAGCTCTATAAAACGTTAAATTTAAGCTAAGTTCCTCTTTCTGAACATTTACATAACTTTGGGTTGGAAATTGTGCGGTTAACTATAAACGGTTGCCTGATCTAACCTTATCTAGCTTGATCTAGGTTCTCTTCTGCAGAAGATGGTGCGGTAGAACTGAAAACCCACAAACGTCCTTTTGAAAACTCCCTTAAAGACTTTTGGTTAAAATTGCAACTAGACTTTAAATTTTAGGTATTTCGACGTATCAAGAGTTTACAATTAATTTTTAAATAAATCAACTATTATATGCAACAAGTGGAAAAAGGGGTTACTATTTGCTGTCATAAGATTTGCAATGCTTGCATTGGTTCGCGTTATAAACCAATCAATTTCTATAATACAAAATAGCTTGTTATACTTCCAACTTAAGTAACTATTAAAAGCTTAATCAAATGTCGTTTTTATCATGTCAATTTTGAAAAGCGTACTAATATGTGCATAATGTAACGAAGGTTTAATTGTGCTTTCACCCTTATTTCCTATAAATACAAATCTAATGATTATTTTTCACAAACACAAATATTTACAGTATTGGTTACATTAGTACTAACCTTAATCACTGTTTGTTGACGCTAATTTAATCTTCCAAAAACGGTAAATTAAGCACTGTTGTAGTACTAATCCTACTGGTAGTTTATTTATCCAATACATTTGTATTAAGTAAACAAATTTATATTTACAATACTTTATTTGCTTCTAACGTTTATTAGGACGGAATTCAAACTAATACTAATCTACCACAACAGGGTTCGCGCTTATATACAATAATTTTCTGTTCTAGTTAAATGGAAAGAATTTCTAAATTGTGCGTCATCAAACCTATTGCATTACAATACCTATTTTTCGTGCTTGATATCGGTAGACAGCTATGATTGTAGTACGATACCTACGCGTCGTCCTTTCTCATGGCTAAATAGATATTAGACTGCTTTAGTAAAAACTTAATAAGGTTTACTTTTCCGTGATTTATATACTATTTAATTACTGTTACAATAGTGTGGAGTTGGTTGTCATATCAAAATTGTGGTCAAGAAGGACAAGTACCTAAAAGTTGTTTTTTAAATTAAACTCAGAAGTATGTTCAATTTTAATTATTATTACCAGGTTGTATTTTTGCTCCAAAAAATTATATTTATGATGCTCCTGGCAATGTCACCCATAGTAAAAGTTACCTCAAGTTTGATCAAAACATGCGTCCAATTAAAAAATTTCTGGGTTTCTATAACAAAGTTCAGACCCACTTCATGTTCTCAAAATTTACGTAAGATAAAGTTTAATATAACTAGTCCATACTCCCATAGGAGCACCGAACGCTGAATACTGGTAACGAGTTTATTCTAAACGATGTGAAGTTGGATATTTTAGGGTGACACACAATACTCCCGCACCAATCGAATCGTTCGATGCAGAGAGGAAACTTATTCAAAGCAATCTCTAGATACACCTTTGAACCTTTGACATGGAAAAAGCGGTAAAAAAGTCGAATGTAAGGGAACACAAGGGTAGCATAGATCTAGATAGCCTGCAAAATGGAATTTTAAAACGACAACCGTAACAAATCCGCGAGATATGTCTAGAATCTCCATTTAATTTAATTAAAAGCCATTCGTTACTGAGATTAGTAACAATACTGTCACGCACATTTTGAGTCATAATAATCTTTAAGAGAGCTAAGCATCGCGAAATTAAATTAGCAGTTTGTAGCATTTCTGGTTGAATTAAACTTAAAATGGTTGAGTTCAAATTACTGTAATAATTTTCAGACAGTGCTTAAAAGTTTTTGAGTTCACGAGCTTTTGTTATTATAGAATTAAGTGGGAAAATCACTAGTCGTGTAGCTTTTGTATCTAGGATTATTTAATAGCATTTTAGATATTTATTACCTGATGAGCGTGAACAATACTTGCAAATCCTGTTTTTAAATAAGAGGAAGTGACACAAAAGTATCATAATTCTGAAAGTTAAGTTGGGAAAGATGGAAGTTGAGCAAGAGTTTTTAATAGTGCCAGGATTAAGAGTTGATGTCATTTTGAGAATGGATGTTATAAGTAAGATGAAAGGTTTACTAGATAATTATGGGAGATAAAAAGATTAAATGGGACGAAGAAGTCCATATAGAAGTACAAGGAGATTGTATGAATTTGAGTCAATTTGAGAAACAAACGAAAGGGGAAGAAGATAAGAGTTTAAGTATTAAGTGTCCTGGTGAAGTTAGAAGTGAAGTTGTAGCGTTTCTAAAGAAAAAGACAGAATTATTTGAAACTGTAAAAGATGATGTTGAACAGATGAAGATAATAGATGAAACTGACGAAGATAGTATGATTTTAGGTGTTGAAGAAGAGATAAAGAAACTTTCTGTGAATGCAGCTCGTAAGAATAAAATAAATAAGGGTAGTAAAATATTAATATTAATGATGAAATAATTTAGAAAGTGGAACTCAATAATTCATTTGAGATAATTACGATTAAAGAATGCGATCGATATTTTAAATGGCGTATGTATAAATATGGAAGAGTAGCGTTTGGTTTGTCGAAATATTCATTTAAATATTCGGAAAGAATTGGAAGCGTAGGAAAAAGAAAGACATTAGTGAAATGAAAGAGGATAAGGGAGTTACGAGTATAAATGTGAATTATTTTGAGAAAGATATATATGACCTAGAGAGAAAATGTGAAGATAATGTAGATAATGGATCAACTGTTGTTAAATGTCCAAGTGAAGTTGTGAATGAAGTACAGTCGTTGTTAAAGGAAGAATTGTATGAATTGAAAGATAGATAGTCAAGAATTGCTACTAATTGTGAAAATGATTTAAGAAGTTATTGATAGTGAACCATTTAAGACTGACGTTTATGCATTTAATGAAGAGTAATTTAAAGATATATAATTTGAAAGTAATGTAAGTAGGCTAGATATAGAGATTCTAGACCATAATTTTTACTACGTGAGTAGTATAACTGACTAGGTACTGGGACAACTTTATGAAAATTTTATAATCCATATTTTTCTAAGATTATGATAATTTAGAGAGGAATGTGCAATAATATGATAAATTATGTACCATAGTGAAGAGAATTTTGTATGAGATGAAACTTGTTGAGACCGTGTGTAAATATAAAAAATTAGAGGTATAGGATAGAAATGTTAGACTGTAAATGATATTAGTATAGAAGTTGAAAACAGTTTAGTTGATTATAAGATAAAAATAGGCCGACTGCTAAAAAGAGAAAAACCATAGCATGAAAGATTATGCGTGTGTATTATAAAGCTTATAGAATTAGTTATAGATAGCAAGTAGATGGAAATAAAAATATTAAAATTACTCATATATGTGGAAAAATTAATTATTTTGATTTGCGGGAAAATGACGTGCAAAGGAGTCACTAAAGATCATTAAAACCTTAATTTCAAAAATAAATCCCACTAAAACATAATAGAATCCAGAAAAAATGGAATTTTTCGTAAATTCATGATTACGCCCTGTATAATACAAGCGTACCTTTATTCATTGATGTACAATGCAAAACCACAAATTGCGCGTGTATAAATAATCACCCTGTATGATATAAGCATATTGTAAATAAATAGCAAGTAATGAAAATTGTATATGTAAATTGTAAGCTACCGTAAAATGTATTTGATTTACTGTAAATAGTAGCAAAGAGTACAGCTTTACGCATTTAGTTTGAGAAACTAAAATCAATGTGTATTTAAAAACCCCAAAATTAATAAATAATTTTGTGTACTGAAAGCAAATATCTCCTATAAAGCGCAAACCCTTTTGCATTAAAAACAATCAAAGTAAATTAATTAGTCCGCAAATTGTACCAATTGATTCTAAATAAAAGAACTTTCCGGAATATAGAAAGATGACTCATCGCGATATATAAATACGTCAAATTTGTATAAACTCATTATATAAACATTATTATTTCAAGAAACAGCTTGAACATTAAAAATAGAACGTAAAATCCCTGGAACAACTGATAAAAAATAATTCATGATCTTCGCAATCACTATTGGAAAGAAGCGACACGCAACAATAATAGCATATGATAAACAAGAACAAAAGAACCTGTTACGGATACCTAGAACAGATAAGAAAGTAATAAAATGTCAAAATTTTATAGGCTAATTGGGTATTCCTGGACACCTTACATCATAATGGTCCAGATTATTGTAAAAAAATTTTAGAAAAGGGACAATTTATATATAAAGGAGCGCTTATTGTTTTGAAGAGAATTCATTCATTCAATTTGATCCGATGCAGTCGACGCGTAAAGTAAATCAGGAAATGCTATTTCAAAACGCTAGCCGTTGCGTTATATAGAAGTATGCAGTAAAACATAGTTGCGAGGTTGCAATGAACATTGAAGTAGTGTTTTTAAACCTAAATTACATACAAAAAAGGAATTATTAATTACGAAGTAAAGGCAAAAATTTTCAATATAAAGCTATTTTTAAAGATGTATTAAATAATTGAAACAAAAAACTTATCCCTAAAAGCTACTTAGATAACTGCTATTAAAAATCAGGAATTTTAATTTGGAAAAGCTTGTAAGCCGATTTGGTGATCAACTTAAAATACGAAGATTTTTAATTACGAGAAAGCGTTTTGTAGATTCTGCATATTTTCAACTGATATTAGAGTATTTAGATCTAGTTTAAAATAATCCTAATAATTTTTTTTGTGTGAAAAATTTTTTTTACACGAGTTTTTGTTCAGAGTTCGATATAGTCTGACCTTTAATAGATTATATTTCAATAAATTTTTCTGGCCAAAATAAATTTTACCAGCATAGAAATAATTTACAACCAGTTGAATGATCCTCATAAGAATAAGTTTAATTCTGAAAAATGTAAAATGAGGTAAGCAACAATAATGTTGTTTGTAACAAAGACTTCTTAGAAATTATTTTATGTTTGAAAGAAACGATGTTGTAACTGCTTTTCTATGACAGAAAATATTTCATATTGTATAAGTGCTTTATGATATTGCTGCGTTTTACTTCATTTTGAAAACTCCGTAAATTTCGTTGAGCTAGCCAGGCAAAATTAGAAACGAAGGTAAGTGAACCATTTCAAGTTTACAAACCACAAGTATCTGTCTCACAATACCTTTTAGGTAGTTAATTACAGAAATTAAGATGATAAAAACTAACATATTATAGTTAATAAGATGAAATAATAACTTAGACTTTTATGCAAAGCCCAAATGATCATTTCAAATCGCGCTAGTAATTGAAAGATGGAAAATATAAAGTCTTGGACAACACCTGTATCTTAGTCTTTCCGGGACTATGCGTTTATTAATTACGCCACCGAAACCGATGACAATAATTGGAAAATTTACAAATTTAAATCGTGTACACAACTATACATAGACCTAACTTTCAATTACGTTTGGCATTTTTGTCAATATATATATATATATATATATATATATATATATATATATATATATTATACTTAATGGACTGATTAATGTTAAATATTTTTAATGATGAAATCCACAAGCAGTTCAAATGAATAAAGTACTCCTAAACATAAGGGTAAAAGAAAAAAATTATGTGAGTATAGATGGGTTTGAACTAGTGTTTTACGATGTCTATACAGATTTCCATTTTTAGAGTCTGAGTAGGCCATGCCAAATTCGGCTTAGCCCATTAGGTATCTTCCACAACGATTTGTTTCTGATTGGAGCTTCTGCAATTTGGCTTCTAAGTCTTATATGTATTCCACCTAATCTCTAGGTCGATCACAACGATAAAGGGATGGAAGTAGTTTCTATAATAGCTTGCAAGTAGCGTTTAACCCGTTTTGCGCACAGTAAACTAAATTATTATAATCACGAATTTTACCTTCTGATAACACTCTGTAAATGGTTAAAACACTTGCGATGTACGCTGTTTGTACAGAAAATGCAACTGGAAACCTCCGCTTCACGTCTACAACACAAGAATGCGCTGCATTAGGAAATATAGTGGAACTTAGAAGGAATCGTTATAATTATAACTGTTTCTTATTAGTCGTCGTCCATTATGTATGGCTATCAACAATTATTTCTGTTTTTAAGTAATCCATGTCTAGTATGTTTCTAGTGGTATCTTTATTACCGCGTTGTAACTATAGAAAGAAGACTTTTTCATACTCGCCTTTGTATCTTGCTTTTTTTTTTATAAATTCATGCACACAATAAAGTTAGCGTAAATTTGTACTAATCAAACGAGACTAAAATTTTAAATCTTCACTTACTCAACCTAACAAGGTGTGTACTTCCCCATTAATTTATAACGAGCTTAAATATATTGATATCTGAATGGTAACTTAAGCAATTTATCCCAGTTGTATCTGTAAAACGCACAGATCAGGCAGAAACAGAAAGGACAGCAAAGTAAGGACCCTCACGAATCACGACAACGTATAAAAAGATAAAAAAACTTAAAGGTGCCGTACTCACTACAAAAGCGGAGAGTGGAGCGGTTTATATAGACAAGGAAAGGACATCGCCATCAAATTTTTACTGACAATAAAAACAAAAAATTTCTATTTAAAAAGATGCCTATTCTACGGACAATTTTTAATAATTGAGATATGAAGTGCACATTTCGTATTGTAACATGTAAAAAACTTATCGGTCGCAAAAAATAATGCTTACGCTTTCTTATAAGCAAGCGTGTTAAGTCACAACTATAAACTTTATAGCTGGCATTCCTTCTATCCTAGAGAGGGGAGATTGGTTTCTTATTTGCGTATCTCCTCCAAAAGTATCGGTACTGCAAGGAATTTAGAGTTACAACGGTGCTTAGAATTTTTTCATGCGTTGCGGGGATGGTTTTATGTAGCACTTTTGGTCATATTACACGAGAAATTTGAAGTTTTCTGTAATTATCCATTTTTATGCTACGGCCAGTTGACGTGTTAAAAAAGCTTAGGGCGTCTGCATTTTTCCCAAGGCTGCTACCCGAGCACAAACGCCAACCGATGCGGCTTATTACTAGAAATCGTTTTACTGGTTGTGGAATTGTTTATCCCACATATGCGACTATTGACTTTTCGATTGCAAGTGTCTCAATAGCGTTGCGGCTAAGCAGAACGGTTTCGATGTTTTCCATGCTTTGGTGTCGGGTTTAGTTGCTTAGTTACGTCTACTTTTTTTAAATCGCTTTTATTTTTTATTTTTCATCTTATGTTACGCACGATATGGACAAGAGGAACTTTATTAGCGTCAGTGCTGCTTTACATTGCTAAATTCTACTTTGTGTTTGGTGGAATGTACATATTCTATTTTTCTATTTACTGCAGAAGCTTTTGCTGCGCCTAGAACTACATTATATTATACTTTCTATGGTATCTTTTGGAGCTGGCGAGCGTCAGCCATATACTATTCTCAACAAATTTCAGGTTTGCATTTATTCGTTACTTCGTTTGCTACATTTGCAACAGCCGCAAATGCGCTTGCTTTTAATTGCCGTGACTTTCACATAGCACGGTGCGTTCTGAGACGTGCTTTATGGTGCCACACGCAATTGCTCAAACATTTTTCTCATTATTTCACCAATGGGTTTTATGTCTGGCCTTTTGTATTTGCATTGCTTATTCTGGCCTTTTATATTTGCATTGCTTATTCTGGTCATTCTATTCCCATTGCTACAAAATATGGGCGTCGATTCGTCTACTGATAATACATTTTCAAAACTCACTCTTTATTGCGTACAAATTTTAAAACGTAACAGGAAACACTGGCGAAACTAATTTCGGATCGGGTTTGTAAGCTTGTTCCCTTCGTCAGAGCAATGTGGTTTGAGTTTATCCGTGGTTCATTTGTTACGCACGAATATCAAAAGAGGATAAACAAGATTCTCTCAATATAAAACAAAAACCATTTGTAATGCATACATAGATCAAGAGAACCGGCAAATTCGAATCCAATCGCCTTCTTTAATCACACACGTCTTTTCTATATAAACTTATATTTCTACTTTTAAATAAAGCGAGCATATACTTTCAGAAAGCAAAGATTGTTGATAACCGAATACATTTACGATTATACATCAAACAATAGACATAGATTGAGGTAGTTTGTTTTAAACTAAATACACTACAAGGTGTTGAACAAGCACTTGTTTTAATTATATTAGAACGAGTTTTATGGGAACAAATCGAGTTATTACATTATAATGCATGATCAGGGACGTCTTCTATAACATGTAGCTGTACCAAATATCGAAGTGCAAGTGTAGGAATATTTAAGAACATTATAAATCGATTGAACGTATTTATAAATATAAAATTGAACACAACCCCTCGCAGGAAAATTAAAAGGTCGGGTTAGGCTACAGAAGCAACGAATCAAACAACATACCAACAGAACAAATCACAAAGATATTTCTTAAACAAAGAAGGGAAAGAGAAAATTATCCGGCTTAAAGAACGACTATATACGAACAGGATGATCAAGAAAAAAGTTCTCCAGAAAAGAAAACCCAAAAAAGTAAAAAACAATTTTTATAATATAACGGGCCAAATGAAGAAATGTAGAGGCACATAGGAAAAAAACATAGAGTAGCAATCACCGAGAACAGAAATGGAAAGGCTTAACATTGCAAAAGTTGTCGCAGGACGGATATCTCTAAGAAAGGAATGGTAAACATTTCAAAATATGTTGGTTTTTGCAGAAAACAAAAGTAAGAAATGTAGACGAGGAAGAAAACTAGCAGTAACCAAATCACAACAGTAATGTCTAGTCTCAAGTATGTAAAGGAACGAAAAGCGAGCTAGAGTAAAAAAATATATAAATACTTAACGACTAACAGAAAATCGTGGTAGACGGGTAACCAAAAAAGAAAGAAAGAACACTAATAGACCGAAAAGCCGACTAAGTCGTAGTTTCCGAAAAAAATAAGAAAAAGGTCTAAAAAGCACATACCACGGCAAGAAGATTTAGAATCAACCTATGTCAGCACAAAAACTGACAGAAAGCAAGACCGGCCACAAGAAAAGAAGAGGAATGTGGAACGAAAGAAACGTGGAAAGAAACAACAAAAAGAACAGCACTAAGCAACAAGTATAAGAACCGAGAGAAAATACCAGAACAAAGTAGAGTCATCATAAGGAACTGAAACGAGAGGATCAAAAATGTAGTTTGCGTCGCCAGAAAGAGAACGAATCAATATTGGGGACAATAGGATTGTCATAAAATGCAACCTGTCCAGTATTTTTCCGTAAGGCACCTTTTATGTTTATTTTCATCGTCTTATTTCTGCTGTTAGTTGGTTTAGTGGGTCGAGTTACTGCAACAGGTAGGGATATTGATTGAATAGTGCTACGCGAAAAGGGAATAACAAGGAGTATAGTAGTTGTAATAAACGGTTGAGAAGGTGGTTGCAGTGGTAGGGGTAGTAGTGGTTGTAGTAGTTTAGGATACTCATTACACGTTATGGAAGAAGCCCGTATGTTTTTGTTATTGGTTGTAAAAGAGTCAACATTAGAAAAGGGAACAGAATCTGATAAAACTTCAGTCACGTGAGATAATAGCACAGAAGCAGGTATCGCTTCGTCCATGTCAAATAAAGGAGCAGAAGCAGGTACAACTTCGTCAACGCTAGATAACGGAACTAGATCAGGTAGAACTTCAACCACAAAAGGAATTGCTTTTTTAATAACAGCAGATAAAGGAACAGAAGCAGAAAAAACTTCCACAACAACAGCTACAGGCATTATAGATACGGGTTCACCAACTTTAACAGGATCTTCTCTGTCAGTATTATAAGTCATTATCACTTCAGCTACATCTGTTATTTCAGGCATGATAAAAATTCTTTTGGTAGAATCATTTAAGGCTGCATGAACAAACTCTTGAGTTGCTACCTGTAAGTTACTAGTTTGAACTATTGTCTCAATTAGTGGAGGAGGCACAGCCTGGAATGGAAGTGAATAAGTACGACATGGTCGATCATCATTCGAACAGCTAAAGACAGAAGATATTTGATTACTATTCGGGGGTGTTCGGGTAGTAGGGGCGTGATAGTCATAGAAATCAATATTGAAATTTGAAAGCTCATATAGCTGAAAATGATATGCTGTGATGATAGTAGGATGATCGGAATGAGGTACAGAAGAGAACGTAAAACTAGAAACAGAATTTGGTTCCTATTAGTAGTGGGGGTTTGTGGAGCAGCAACAGGAACTAAATTGGTCCGAGAAGCGGGATTGGTTGAGATAGGATTAGTAAAAGTAACTGCAAAATTAATAATCGTAGCCGATGAAGGCATGTACACTAAAAAAGGTTTCAAAAAATTAGGGGTAGTTCTAGAAGGTGGTGGTCTGGAAGTATCTACCCAATTCTTACTAAATTCTAATCTTTTCCCCAGAGATAGTAATTGAGCAATAGAAGTAATTTTTACTAGTGTTAAAAAGACGGATAATACGGTACTAAACTGCGTCGCGGAATTTCCAATTGTTGCGGTTCCGTGAAAATAAACTTTTTATTGTCTCTACGTATAAGCCATTGGTCTCGGTAGGATCCATAGTTCGGGAATTTATTTCGACCAGTAGGCGTTAAAATAATCGACAGTTAAAAATTCGGCCTTTAATAGATCAATAACGTCTTTCCAACATGTGAGAGAAATTTGATGTGCTTGAAAGATTAGTAGAGCCTTCTCTGTACATAGTTCAGGAGTAAAAAGAAAAATTGTTGAGTAGAAATGTTACGAAAAACGCTGAGTGCAACTATACGTATTAAAAATTAAGATGGAGATCCTTCACCAGAGAATCATATTTAATTTAGAAATGGGGTACCATCTAGTATAAACCAAAGAATAGATAATAACGGAGGTATCCATTTCTGGTTCGGAATCTGAAGAAAGACAAAGATAAAGAACTTCCGCAGTAGTTGTAACGGATTCATTAAAAGTTTAGTAAGCTAGAAGAAGGTTGCTGAGGAAAATCAGAAAAGGTAATACGCTTTAGTTTTTTAGCGGTTATCCCGACATCGAAATGAATGATTTATACAGCAAACAAGAACTTATTTTTATAAGGGTTTCCTCGTCAGACTTAGACGCCATCAATTCACGACGTCTTTGAGTATGTACCCATGAGGACCGTACACGGGCATACTTATTATCAGTAATATCCCCCGCGAATTCATCAGAGGATAATCGAAGTTTTGTAAGTGCGCGTTTAATAGCCTCATGATCTTCTTCATAAGCGATGGTACACACCCTTTGAGAAAATGATCGGTTCGTTTTTACTTTAATAACGTTTCGGGTGATTTTACACAACACCTCTATTTTAATATCCAAGTCAAACCCACGAGAAAATAGTTCATACTGCAGTTACGGTTTTAGTAGTATGTTTAAATCCAATGCCCTTGTAACCATCATGACAAAAAACAAAAAAGAGAAAAAAATAAAGAAAATTAACCGACCTGGAACAGCAGAATAAATTATAATACACCTAAATTATATATAAAAACGAAACTATTAAATTCGGTAAGAGCGTATCAAAAGGATTAAATCTCAAAAGCATATTAAAATTAACAGGGGAAAGTAAATTGCAGTAGGACTCCAGCGGTTTCGATTGTAATTAGGATTACCAAAGAAAGCGCAAGTTTGATAAGCCGCGGAAAAATATAGAAAGGAAAATGATCCCTAACTAAATACTACATTGAAAATAAACGGAAATTTAAAACGGGTTTAGCGTGGAAAAGTATCGAGACAAAATGTTGAACACAGAAATAAATCGTGGCGAAAAGTTAAGTAAAAAAAAATCGGAGCCATACGTTGGGTTTGCCAAATTTGTAACCGTAGATCGCATAGGTCAGGCTGAAACAGAAAGGACGGCAAAGTAAGAATCCGCACGAATCACGATAACGTATAAAAAGATTAAAAAATTAAAGGTGCCATGCTAACCACAAAACCGGAGAGTGGGATGGTTCACATAGACAAAGAAATGACATCGTCATCGAATTCCTATTTAAAAAAAGTGTTATACTCTACGGACAATTTTTAATAATTGAGATACGAAGTGTGCATTTCGTATTGTAACATGTAAAACAAACTAATCGGTAGTAAAAAATAATGCATAGGTTTCCTTACAAGCGAGCGAGTTATAGTATTATATTCAGATCCATTTCTAGCAAATATTTTAAAACGTAACAGGAAACACTAGCGAAGCTAATTTCGAGAAGCGGGTTTGTAAGCTTGTTCCGTGCGTCGGAGCAATGTGACTTGAGTTAATCCGTGGTTCATTTGTTCCGCATAAACATTAAAAGAAATGTAAGATTGAACGTAACATAGTATCACTGAAAGATTGTTGTGCACATTCTATTTGCAATACCATGAACCAGAAAGCTACTTTGCAATAATTGATAGTTGCCGGCGTTCTACAGTTAGGGCATTTACCTACTTTAAGGTTATATAATAAGTGCAGAACTAAAAAACAATAGAATACTGGCGTGGTAATAAATGGAATTAAATATGAAAAACGGTAAACACCCTCTTGTTAATTATTGTGATGAATAAAACGGTTATATATACAAGTTTATAAAGGAATGCGCAACTAATCTATAATTAGACATGTGATTGTATAGAAATTTATTTATAAACAATTTAACTATATACTGCAGCACACATTCTAATTTATTGTTTATGACTAATATTCCAATGCGAAATTATCCTGTAGGAAGTTTTCTACTCGCACAGAAGGAGAGCGTAGAGTAAGCTAAGCAATTTAATCCAATACCACTGAAAGATTGCTGTGCATATTCCATTTGCAATACCATGAATCACAAAGCTACTCATATAGTAGTTGTCAGCGTTCTATAATTATGACATTTACCTACTTTAAGGATTTATAAGAAGTGAAATATAGCACTGAGGAAGACAATAACATAATAACATTGTAATGAATCGAATTAAACATAGGAGACGCTAAGCGTCCTTCTGTTAATTATTGTCAATAAATGAATAATATGTGTGGTTCATTTGATTTAACATACTTAGGACAAAAGTAAGATGGCAATCTAATAAAACTGATCCATTGCATATCAGTTTGAGTTTTATATGTTATTTTTATAAAGCCTTCAGTTCGTTGTTCACTTGGAGTTTATGAGTATAAATGTTTGCCTTGTGCTATGACTTTCAATGCTTTTATTATAGGTGGCATTTTATTCAAACTGCCTTGCAATATGCCCCTCTGGGAAGACTGTTCTTTTCTGAAATGTATGTTACCAATAAAAACTGTTGACTAATTCAAAAGACAATAAAGAGCAAAAACCTTATGCTCCCAAAATAAACCAAAGGAATCATTTACGTATAAACACTTAAGATAGAACTAGAATATTTGTAGATAAGGTAGGCTAAAATTTTTAAGCTACAGCACAGGCTCTGTTGGACCAATTGAATCGTTCAAAGCAGATACACGTTTGACCTTTTGACACGGAACGAAAGCTAGAAAGGTTGAATGGAAGGCCGCACAGAGTAACTTTAGGTCTAGATCGTTTACGAAATGGAATTTTTAAACGACAACCTCCACAAATCTACAAGATATGTCAAGATTTGCCATTTAATTTAATTAAAAACCATTCAATACGGAATTTAGTAACCATATTGTCAAGAAAATTAGGGTTGTTTTAAATCTTAATCAAACACTGGCACTTCTGTTTAGCTAAAAATTAATGCGGATTAGGGTTAAGGTCTGAACTCTGAAGGTTTCTGAATAACAAATCCTAATGAATGTATTGTTTGTTATTTCAAGTCGAGCTAATAATACTTCAATTAGTTTAAAAGTAAAGCTTTAGGCGGTTTCTTGGTTGTTTGAATATTAAATAGAAGACATCCACTAAAGGTTTAATCTAAACTCAGTGAAGGATAGCATAACATTTTGAAGTAGAAGATATAGGCAGGCGTATTTTGATTTTAAATAAAGACTTAATTTGATAAAACAAATTAGAAATCCAGTAAAATGTTGCGCGTTTCCTGGAAGCAGTTAATATCTCTTAACCTTAACAGTTATTTACAGCGTATTTCTTTTTATATTAATACATTTTATAAGGGCGTAGAACAAGTTCCTAATCAAAAATCAATGAAGCTTAATGATTTTGTGCTTGGTTTCCATTTTGTGTTTTTTGTATTTCAATTTCTCGCTTTAGAATTCTCCAAACTTTTAACAATCGTTTACTAGGTTTTTAATTTTTACGTACTAAATGGTGATACAGTACAATTTCTAGTAAGTTGTACCATAAATTTGCAATGGGTTAAATAGGCTGATAAAACGTCGAGCATTGATTTTATTCAATTTAATTATTATTAATCAAGTCTAAAGTGACTTTTATTCAGATTGTAGGAATACGTAAATAATCTTTTGTGCATCCTGGCGCAGCGCCGCCGCCACCGCCGCCGCTAATCGCTTTTTAATGGGTTTCCCCATTAAAAACCCATTAGCTCTAATCGCATTTTAACGGGTTTTCTCATTAAAACCCATTAACACTAATCGCTTTTTAATTGGGAAACTCATTAGCACTAATCCCTTATTAATTGGAAAACTCGTTAGCACTAATCGCTTTTTAATTGGAAAACCAATTAGCACTAATCGCTTTTTAATGGGAAAACTCATTAACGCTAATCGCTTTTTAATGGGAAAACTCATTAACGATGTTATCATTTTTCCTTACGTCAGATCCACCTTATGGGATCCACCACTCGGAGCGTTTTTTCTTAGAGTATGATACATAAGTTTGAGCTAGAATATTCTGGGAATTCGAATCTGCTGGAATTGTTTAAATCAAACCACCAATATAAAGTTTTCTGCGGGATAATTTTAAGAAACCTAATAAAACGCATAGACTAAGTTTAGGAATTTCTTCACTCATTTCCTCCCGCCTTCCTAGCTCATCTTTCGAGATAAGTATATCTTGTTTAGTGTTAATTAATATTAGATTCTTCTCAGCTACCTGAATTATAGGATATTTTTAGATAGCTTCATTCCCCAGAGAGCTACCCTCACTCCAAGATTTCTCATCACCAGCGTTTTCTAACCGTCCTTATAAATTTTTTAACCATGCGAAACATCAAATTAGTCTAAAATTTTACGCAAAATTTAAATTTGTAAATAGAGTTTAAATAGGACCACCCCTTAGAGTTTTACACACATGCCCTCTAGCGAACATACGGCCACCGTCACCATAACCTAAATGCCATAACATACTTTCTATCTTGTTTAGCTCATCTCTTTCGAGATAAATCTTTCTTGTTTGGTACCAATTAGTATTAGATTTTTCTCAGCTATCTGAATTTCTAAGAATTTTTTAGATAGCATCATCCCCCAGGGAGCTACCCTTATTTTAAAATTTTTATACTAGCAGAGATTTCTTACCGTCCTTATAAATTTTTTAGTCATGCGACACATCAACTATGTCTAGAATTTTACGCAGAATCCGAATCTGTAAATAGATATAAAATCCGACCACTGCTTACAAAGTTACACCCTGTGAAAGCCTCGTATCATTAAATTTTTTGTTTATTTAATTTTAACTCGTTTTTGTTTATTTAATTTTAACTCGATCTTTAAATCCTTTTTGGTCACCCGAGATATACGCTTTAACGTGGAATTTCTCGACTACCCCCACCTTAACACAAACCCTCATTACAAATTTTTAGCTAATATATTTATAGAAATGTTTTAGCGTGATTTAGAATTTACAGCAATATGCAAATCATTCATATAGGTAAAATCACCACAACGCTATGCTATCGGCTACCTAGTTTCGGCTACTTTTCCAAGGTCGTGGTGACGTCATAATCTTTTATAAATAAAGAACAATGTAATACTATTCCAAAATTTTTATTCTGACATTTTACATAACAAAATTTAAAAATATTTAATGCCAAGCACGGAGCCATTTAAACATAATTTTAATACAAAGTTATACACAGAAAACAGTCCTTTCTTTATGTTTGTTTGAAGCGGTTTTAATTTATCTAATTTTATTTGCAGCTTAAAATTTAAATCGACACCCAAGTCCTCTATCTCGTTTTCTAGCCAATAGTTTGATACATAGAGACCATCTAGGTTTTCGAATTGTAAAATGTACCAAATTTTGCCTCTATATATAAAGTGTTTGATTCCCCCGACAACCAGATCCATTCCTTCGTCTAATTCTTGCAGCTTGTGACAATCTTTTAATCGCGGCTTTCCAACTATATCCTGCATACGTATCTTGTTAACTTGATCGACTTTTTCTTGTCAGTATTGGAGGGAATCCTTATTCTCCCACTCACTGTTGCGTAGTTGGGAATATATGGTTGTTGTAGGTTGTAAGACTCTTGGTTTTAAATCAAGTCATATGGTGTACTGAATGCTATCCTGAAATTCCTGTTGATTCTAGATTCTTTTAGTATTGAGATTGATAGTTGTTACTGTCTTAGAGATTTTGTTATTTGGGTTGGGTTATCTGGAGAATGCTTTTTAGTAAATACTTGTTACTCGTTACAAATAATGCAGTTTCTTGGCTTTTCTATTTATTATATACCCAGTCTAGTTTTACTGTATCACTAACCCATATTAACCATTATTATCAAATCTTTGTATATGAAATGTCCGACTTTCTTAGATAAAAATAAAACTATATAGATATTGATTAAAAAGCGTTTATTCATTAAAATAATCACCATTAGCATCGAAGTATGTAGCCAACGATCAAACAATGCATTTATATTTTCTAAAAAAAATTAGAATTTTATGACCAGAAAACTCTTTAAATGCATCTATTACAGAGTCTTGATTAATAAATCCATGATTCTACAAATGGTTTATAACACCTTGGAAAAAACTGTAACAGGCAGGTGACAATTTGGGAGAATACGGTAAATGAGCAAGAACTTCGTATCTTAACTAAGAAAAAAATTTCACGATCGATTGCGATACGTGAGATCTAGCGCCATCCTGTAATAGTATTCGTCCATCATCATCATTAGGTCTTCAGCCCTGGAACTGGTTGGACACGTGCCTCCATTGCTTTCTATTCTGAGCTAACCTACACATTTCATTGAAATTCCAGCAGCCTACATCTTTCACCGTATCTGTGCAAATAGTCTAATCTAGATGTCTCTATATCTCTTTTTCTTTCTCTGCTTCTAAAATATCCCACACTATTCCCTCGTGCCTTAGAATGTGTCCTAGCATTCTATCTCTTCTATTCTTTTATTGTTTCCCACATATTTCTTTTTTCCCCTTCTATTCCCAGAGTATCTTTGTTTTTAACTTTGTTTGTCCACGATATTTTCACAGTACATCTATAGCACCACATTTCAAGAGCTTCTATTGTTTTCCTGTCTGTTTTCCTTTCTCACCGCGGTTCACAGCCGTACTGCGCTGTGCTTCCACACATACGTCTCCAACAATTTTTTCCTTCTCTCTATGTTTCGTGTCTTTGGAACTAGCAGGTGCTTTTTCTTGTTAATTGTTTAAATTCCTAAAAGGACTCATATTTATAGAGTAGTTAGTTAAGGTTTCTTTTGTGTGCAAGCCTTTGAGTGAGAGTTGTATGTACAAGACAAGTGGATATATTAATTAGAAGGGCTCGCAAGCCTTCGGCAAAAGGTTTTGTCAGTATATAAAAATAATTAAACCTAGCTGATTAGATATGTACGAATACGGTTTTTAAAAGGGAGGATATTAAATTATATGACTCAATTTGATAAATTTTGTAAATAATAAGGTATAGTTATGGAGTTATTTATAAATGATAATTACAAGGAATTATCTAACCTATAAAGAACAATTTCTGGACCCTATTTTTAGTATAAGTGGGTCTATCCAAAAATTTTATATATTTTTAATGTTATATTTAATATATTGTTCGTAAGGCAAAGCTGTTGTGGAAATTATGTACTCTATTTTTAGTATGTAAGATTTGTGTTGAGAGTAAGTTGTTTTTTATAGGGGTTATATTTAAGATACTGTTTATAAGAGAAAGCAGTTGTGGATATAGTTTGCAAAAGAAGATTTCGTATTATTATTATAAATCTGATATATGATCTTTGTGATTTTATTTGAAGAGAGCTAGCAGAAATAATTTGATAGCTGTCAAATTTAAAGCTTCCATTAAAAGCAATCTTTTAGTCAGGTTCGTTTAGAATCAATCCATAGCAATCTTTATAAGGCCACGGGCCATCGACATCATTTTTATTGGCTACCAACAACGGGCCTCTTTTGGTGTTTTACTACTTGATGAGATTTTATTTACTTTACCATGATACAAAGGTTCCTTCGAACTTATATCAGTATAATAGCTTTGATTACTTCAAGGGTTGTTGGAAAATAATTCGCTCTGACGAGATTTAAGAAAGCTGAAACCGGTCAGTGGATGCCTCCTCTACTTTTGAAATAATAAAGTTATTATTTTGTTAATGACTATATACCTATTAGCTCGATTTGTATAGTCGAATGCGTGTTCATTATTTTCATGAGTCTATACACCGACACATCTTATTTTTCCATTGTTGTACACAAATTACTGATTGCGGACTGCAAATAACTTGTATTTTTATTTTATATATATATATATATATATATATATATATATATATATTGCTGTGATATCGCCGAACGCCCGGTGTATTTAACGCTCAGTGGCTTGCCGCTCGCCACCTCTCTGTGCCTCTACAATAACCTCAAATAATTTTAATATCAACACAATTAAATTTATGCCTCAACTAGCTCAGTTATACCTTGCAGAGTGAACGATGACATGATAACAAAGAATATATACCCACTCACTTCTAACACTTCTAATACCTGGATAAGACAAACGAAATTTACCAAATTTTGTATAATCGGCTAAGAAAATGTACAATTTATAACTCCAAGTCCTTGTAATGTTATTAGCTATAAAAACTTTTGAATTATATTTAAATAAATATTCTTATAAAATTTGTTCACTATCAAAATTTTAAGCAATTAGAGCCAGCAACAATAATTATGTTTTATATTGAAAGCTTCGTTGAACGTTCAAAAAAACTATTCCTTTTTTAGCGTAATTTTTACGTACCAACCAAGATTTTTGTTGGCCTTTTACACAAAAATTACTTATATTATATGTGAGTTTTATGCTTATGAAATATTTGAAATAAGACAGGCAACATTCAAGAAATTATGAATTTAAATTTTGACCTAGTATCCTTCTGTTGACTCCTACGGAAGCTCCGTGATTCAGATCGATTGTTAGTTCCAGTCGTTGACCCTTATCTTAGCTTTTAACCCAGTATTTCACGTTTTACAGTAACTTGTAGACGTTCTTTAGTGAATTTTATATTCTTACTTAAATAATTACTTAGATGATTACTTAGATGATTACTTAGACCCTTACTCAGATCCTTACTCAGATGATTACTTAGATAGTTTCTTAGAGCTCTAAATTGATTAATGGTAAAGATTATGTTTACATTAATTAAATCTAGATTTACGTTTTTAATTGAAAGGACTTGTATCTGCATCTTAGTTTTTCGCGGACCATGCGTTTACTAATTACGCCACCGAGACCGATGATTATAATGGAATATCTACAAATCTACATCGTGTACACAACCATACGCCATTACTTCCAATTACGTTTGGCATTTTTGTCAATCATATCTATAACTGACATAAGTCAAAAACTTGACAATATCAGATATGATTGACAAAAATGCCAAACGTAATTGAAAGTTAGATTCTATTCAATATGTAATAGGCGGCAGTTATAGACCACGTTTATTAGCAAGATATTAGCTTCGGTAGGCGATAATGTGTTTTGCTTTTTCAATACAATCACCGTAATATAATTTATAACTGAATTCAATATTTTTAAAGCAACAATGTGAAACGAATCAAACCAAGTTGTTTAAAACGGCTTTGGTGTTATGACGCTGGAGATTTAAATTTCTGGGAAGTTGCTAATCATTTAGAGGTTACCATAAAGTAGTAAGAAATATTAAAACGCTTACAATTTCAGTCTATTTGGTGCAGAGCATTTAGTGCCAAGTTGATAATTTAACCTGAGCATACACTGACATTTTTTAAGCTAATGAAATTTTAAGGCACGCAGTTTTATTTTAGACGCAACAAAGTTGCAAAAGCGATTGGATAACCTTGGTATTTTAGTATTCTTGATTTTGGCATTTACTTGGCATCTACTAACTTAAATAGCCTATGGTTTTTTATGTTGGGCGTTCTTGATTTGAACGTTAGAGAGTAGCAGGGCAGAATTTTGGAATAATAGAAAGTAAAACATCTTTAAACTGAATAGTGTAAGGTGTTTGATGGTGACTGAGCGAAAAACTGGCATGGACTAAATTAAATAGTTTTGACTTTTTTGTTGCTGGTGTTGCAGGTTTAATTTTCCGGCATATTAGAATGCATTTTGAGCCCAAAAAGCGTATCAACAACAATTTTGAAAAACCTTCAAATCTAATTAACTTAAAGCTGAACGTGAACAGGGCACAAACAAACTTACCTCTATTTAACATTTAACAATTAATTTTTTGCAGCATCTTCCACGCAACAAATTTCATTTGACGTAAAATTTGTATTGTATCAGTAGATAAGCTATCTTAGTACCAGCACAAAAAACTATTTTTTGCTGCTGTAATTAATAATTGGTTTTTTCTGCTTATCATGTATACAAATAGCCGCTTATGGTTTTAAGGGTTAAGAAAATGATATCTCCAAAAAGTTTCGTACATTTCTTAGCGAGGGCTCAACAAGAATACTTGTCTTATTAAATTTCAATAAACAGCGATTCATGTATTATTAATCATCATTCACTTTCGGGTTATAACAGTAGAAAATCAATTTTGGAACGCTTTGTAGCCCTATTAACCATGTACTACTTCAGAAATTTGCTTAGAAGATTGGTGTATTATCTTCGATAACCTTACAAATAAAAATCTAAATGAGCAACTACATTAAGTTTCTGAAAGGAATAAGTATACGTGCTGTTTGTAAATTTTGTGGTATAACAGGCAATTGTGTATTGATGAGTAAGGTAACTTCAAACAAACCCACAGCATTAATATTAATATACCTTCTGCTTAATTCTAATAAACCTATGGTTGGTATTTTCCCCAAGTTCAAGTAAGGTCTGTTTGCAGTAATATTAATCAAATGAGAAAACGTACGTTGCCCTTGCACTTTTGAGCAGACTAATATTAAACGTTAATAGTACTCAAGTAAACATGCACTAATTTGATGAGTTGATGAGTAATTTGTATGAATATTATTAAAGCTATTGCATTTGTTTGCAGAACTTAATAGATGTGTTTAAAATTCAAGCCAAATAAATCACTATTCTGGACATATTTGTACAAGTAATTTGTTTCAGTAATAAATAAAGATATAATTTCAGAATTTTCAGGCTGACTTTCAACTTGCAGAAGCGCGCAAAGTAAAATTACGGTCTAGTAAACAAAAAGTCGTTAATTGTTAGATTTTATAGTTTCAATGCTTTAATAAATCTGTTTAGTTAAATCATGTAATATATGACTTTTCTACAACGAACATTATCTAGATCATTTATAATTTTTTTGTGTTTGGTTATATATCCCGTACACAAACTGTGTTTTTACACTAAAGCTAATATACACGCAATATCATCTTTGCATTTTTGTTGAAACAAGATCGACGCTTTTCCTCCTTTCGATTCCTGTTTCTCTCTTCATTCTAGATTATCACCTTATAATATAATTAGAATATTCTTTGAGCGGGCGCGGTGACTTTTTTATGCATTGTTTATTGTTTTATTTTTGTGAATCGTGTTCCTGTACATGTATAGATGAGAACAGGCAGGTTGAATTTTTGAGAATGTTCTTAGCAGTAAAAATATTGTCCATTTATTATTTTTTATAATGATTTCTTTAGTGCGGAACAGTGTTAGGGGTGCCAAAAGGGCATTTTCAAAAATTCAGCGTAACCATTTTCATCAGCATACACCCAGGGATACAATACAAGAAGAATTAGAACAAAAAACAACACAAAAAGTGTCGGCGGAGCCAGCTAGTAATACTTATAACATTAACACTATACAGTACACACGTTTCCATTATCAAATCTTTAAACATCCGTCTGCCTCTGGGACAAAATAGTCAGGAATTCTTCTGTCTGTCGTAAAAGCAACAATACTTTACATGCCCCGAATATCTTGTTACGTTTATTTTTCGTCATAAATTAAATACCCTTTTTTCCCCTTTAACCCGTGTGGGTCCGAAAATAGAATAGCCCCATGGTACGACCTGCCTGTCGTAAGAGGCGACTACAGCTGTCTAACACAACACATACACACGTACACTTTATAAACGCAAACACACACACACACTCCCTACACACCCACACATACACACACACCCACACTTTATACACGCACAACACCTACACATACACATACACTTCTTACACACCCACACACACACACACACATATACACACACACGCACGCACACGCAAACTCCTACTCATACATAACTACACTGGGATTCTGTTATATTTTTTTGTAAGATTCTTAGTTTTTTGGTTTTGTACTTGGTGCTCGGTGTTTATCTTTTTGGTTTTTTCTTTTTTTCTCGTTTCTTTCGTTCTACATTCATCTCCCTTTTTCCTGTTGCTGGTTTTTTTTGCTGTCGGTCCCTAGTCCCATTGTGTTTCGTCCATCCGCTCCTGTGGTAGGACTTTACTAGTACGTTTTTCTTTCTTCGGAAACCACGACTCAGTCGACTTTAGGACTAGTTAACATTTCTTTTCTTTGGTTCTTCGGTTTTAGTTACCACAGTTAGTAGTACATCGTTTCCTTTTACCAGCGCTCTCCCTCTCTTCTTCTCGTTCTCCCTTGTTGTCCCATTTGTTTACTTGAGGCTTGACCTTTGGGTCCTGTTTTGGTTTGCACTGTTGGTTTTCTTCCTCGTCCCTTTTCTTCTCTTGAGGATGATAACCTTACTGTTTCTTCTGAGAAACATCCGTGCTTTGACGACTCCACGGTGCTGTCGCCGTTCCACCTTAGTCCTACTTGATTGCTTATTACCCGTCTTCCCCTTCTTCTTTTCTTTCTCTCTTTCTCTCATTCTATTATTGGCTCTTCAAGCCGGATTTTGTTTGGTGTCTGTTTTTGTTTTCCTTTCTATACGGAATCTGTTGTGGTCGGTCCTGTTGTTATTGTGGGGGCTTCTTTTTTCTTTTTTGTGTTTTTGTTGTTTCTGTAACGAATATTCTTATAGTTGGAAGCGATTTTTTCTTTTTCGTTTTGTTTGGGGTTTTTTTGGTCTTGCCCACTCCCGAATTTTGGCTTTCGTACACCGACCTGTTAATTTTGCTGGGGGAGAGGGACTTGAATAAATTCCGTTCCATTCTTAAATTCTCCAACAATACCCTATATGGTGTACCTTTTCAAAATAAGCCCGCTGTAACATACTTTTAACTCAAATCCATTTTGCTTCTAAACCAAGATTTATTCGTTAAATTAAATAGTCATTACCTTGATTTAGGTACCCGTTAAATTGTTAAACATTCCTATAACGTATAATTGCTTTCTCTTGTGTTTTCCATTTAAAGACTTGTCAAAATAATGGATTCTATTATTATTTGATAGCTAGTTTTCCAGTTTGATAATCGCAATTGGTAACGCGAGGATTGCCGTTAGAACTCGTGTTATTTGAACTAATTTTTAATTTGATTCTGCAGCTTGTGCGTTGAAATATTTTCTATATTACTCGTTCCAGTACTTCAAGAGCGATGCACGTTTTTTTTTCCACAAATAGGAGGTATCTTGCGTGTATCGGTGAGTTTTTTCGCGATTACTTATCCTAATCTGATTTTCCTTTTAGCTCTTAGCTGGAGGCCAAATTGGTTCTCTTTTATGTAGGCCCAACTGTTCTTTCTTTGCCACAGATTAACTGTGGTTGCCTGTAGATCGCTAGTATTGTTATGGTAACAGGGTAGATAGATCCCGACGACCGTGGCGATCCGGTGCTGATTCGCTCCCGAAGACGTGCAAGCTAAGTATCCCCACACATACAGGTATACAACTTTTCTTTTGTGGTTATTAAGGGCATATTCCTTATCAGCGTTTGGTGTAGCTACGTGATTAGAAACGTGACACTGTAGGACTATTATTTGTTGCTGCGAATCGATATTATCGCTCTACAAGTGTGATGTACCATTGTTAAAAGTGTTTGACAAAATTTCCCACACGCTTATTCTTTTCTACTGATTAGTTTATTCTACAAACGGTATTATGTACAACTTAAAAGAATGTTTGACAAAAGCTCTCACACGTTAATTCTTTTCCACTGATTAGTTTATATTACAAAAAGTATTATGTGCAATTTTAAAAAGTCTTGACAAAAACTCTTACATGTTTATTTTCTACTGATTAGTTTTATTTTGTGTAAAATACCATATGCGCACTTCGTATCTAAAGTATTAAATTGTTTGTATCACATAATTGTTTGTTATAAAAAATTAACGCTGTAACGAATTTTTTCTAATCAAATATATGGCAAGCCCCAAGCATGGGTGCCAGTGAAACTTTTTTATTGGTATTTACTAGCGTTTCTCTTTTTAATACTTATATCTGACTTTAGAAGTTGGGTGTCAGCAAAACAAAGTCTTCCGACATAACTAGGGGTCTATTCCTTGGGTAGAGCTATGAGCAATGGGGGGGTAAGTCGAAATCTGTTGGGGGGTCACACTCAAACTAAAACAAACAGGCGCCACCAAGTCCAGATTGATTCATGTTAATAGCATGGCATATTTCTAAGGGCGGACGTGGAGACCCAAAGAAAAAAGATCGCCTTTGCTGACAAAAACCTGTCTTAACAGAATAAGACGCTGTTCCTGTAAGAAAGAATAATAATTAAGTCACATAGAAAATGGGAACACTGTTCGTGTCCCTCAAATATGCCTAAAAATGCAAAAAGAATATTTTCTACATAAGGGTAGCATCAAAATTTAACTCTTATTGCTTTTTGGTTGTCAGGTCTGATCAAACTTGATCAGAATAAAAAACTTTAAGCTTGGATTATTAATTTACTAGAAGAATCTCTTTTTCTGTAAATAAAATTCAATGCAATAAAATTAAATAATTATTTGAATTACTTTAAAAATTAACGTAAGGTTTATCAACTTGATTCTTACTCAAATATATTACAACACAGTGTGACTGGTTACACTAATGTTTTCTAACCCATTCAGATCTGTTTAGGTCAGTTACAAATTAATATACAAAATTTCTCGTTAAGTTAAAAATTAAACAAAATTTTCTCGTTAAGTTAAAAGTACTAAAATCGATTTGAAGTCGAAATGTTCACGAAGATATTCTCTTTTTTTTGTTTTCAAAGGTGGTAGTAATATAATACTAAACATCTGCTTCAATGATACAAGTGTCAGCAGCATATTTCAAACAAACAAGTGACGTAACAACAGCTGTTAGGTTATGCTGAAGCCAACGTGTTGTACTATCTACTAAACTGAGTGAAATTTAAATTTGATACTGGAAAACCAGCCTAGCAACAAATAAACTGAATAACAAAATTGTACTTCTACGTAACGAAAACAAAATAACGTGCTTTCAGAATGAAGCACAACAGAATTTCTTAAAGCTACTACGAACCAGACAAAACGGCTTTCCTCTACTGGATTGGGAAGTGCATCGCCGTGCGGAATTGCAACTAATTATTCTGCTTAATCCTCTAAATACAGGTGTTGAAGTAAGTGTTTGCTTAACATTGATTCAAATTCGTCTAATCTTATCTAATTTAGTTTGCTTCTAAGCCTTGCGTGTAGCTAATTTTCTTTACGTAGTTTTATAATTTTCGTTGCGAGTTTGTAAGTCTTCGTTGCGCGTTACCCAGAAAGTCTCAAAATTAAATGACTAACGACTCAGCATTGCTATCTAAACATGTATTGCTATTTCTAACACGTATTACGACTGTCTTATGAGTAAAGGTGTATCTTAACAATGGTGTGATCACCGTAATCAAAGATTACTTAATTTAAAAATGTAAAAATTTGATTGTTACCCGTATTACTACTTTAGTTAATAAAGGTATTTTAATATTGTTGTACCTTTAATGAAGATTTAATTCGAAATAAAATTGTTACACTATCCAAAAGAAAAAAATTTTTAAGAATAAATCAAAATAACAAATACAAAAAAAATTTTTATATTATAATTATACTAGCCTTTTCTATCTTCCTAATTATCAATGCAATTTTTAGAATTTATTCAAATGGGGAGACAAATATTTACAAATGCGAGTGTGTTGGTAACTACGTGTACCTGACGTCCATCGGGAGACAAAATCGGGGAGTCACAATCGGTATTAATCAAAATTGGGAGGGTCAAATTAGAAAGTCAAACACTCCACGGGACAAAAAATTAATCAAATTCAAGCTCAAAATAATCCTTCAACTAGAGGTTCTTATTCTTAACCAAGGCTAATATCTTACTAACCTGTAACCAAACATATTTTACAATTTATCTCAAATTCCACAAAAAACTTCACTTCCTGGAGCTCAATTAGCTCTATCTACAAAAAAGGAATGCTTCCACATCAAAACAGCATCACCATAATCAAAATATTATCACTTTATTACAAGGAGACAATCAAAACGAAGGTAACCTAACCATAAGGTTACTTAACAAATTCAAATACAAAATACCATCACTTTATTACAAAGAGATAATCAAAACGAAGGTAACCTAACCATAAGGTTACTTAACAAATTCAAATACAAAATTGAACCAGATAGGGCTGTAATCTCCTACACCCTACTGATTATCCTATCACTAATTTCCAACAAACAACAGATCCCATTAGTGATGGACCAAATGGTGAGACTCACCAAACAAACTTTGACCTTATCAAACCAAAAAAATTTCGAACGGTCAAAACAAGGGAAAGAATAAACTAATATTCTCTCTACCTAGATATGTAGAAATCAGGACTAACAATTAAATAGCCCACCTACTTCTACATTGTAAAGATATCTGTTAAAGACATCTTCTAAACACATCTCCGAATAACGCGCGAACAAAACGACCAGCGTGCACACCAAGGCACACCTCAAACCTACAAAACCTACAAAATCTCTAACCAGTTATTCACTTTTCAAACAAAATACTCAAAATTAGTGAAACGACACTAAATCAAAAATCGGAACAAAACAAAGCAAACCACTACTGTATTACTTAACATCAAAGAGATGACCAGACCGGAACTAATCGTCAGGATCATCATTTTCATTTGGATACGATGCTTCAACTGGTTTCAAGTCCTTTACGTGCCATTTCCCTGCTCTTGTTCCATCTTCGTTCTCTAACTCATACACTAAATTGGAATGTTTTTTCGAACTTTACTCAAAACAAACTTTGGCGCTAACTTAGCGGAGAATTTATCACTAGCACTCGAGAGGACCTTATTAGCTCTCCAAACACTCTCCGACTCGGAATGAAATGTCTCTTCTCCTAAGATTGTAGCGTTTACTCGAACGTTGATAAGCTACATGCAAATTTTCACGGACATTTCCAAAATATCAAACAAAAGTTGACGATCCAGAACATAAGAAGGTCTACTACTGGAGACGACATCAACATCCTCACCAGGTTTAAAATTATCATTATAAGCTTTTCCACTTAAGGGTACCTGACGACCAAACTAAAAATTTGGAGAATAGTTGGTGGACTCATGTTTTGCTGAGTTGATTGCGTATTGGATCTTTGATATCTCACTATCCCACGTATCATGTCCTTCTACGTATGAACGGATTGCTGTACCAACTGTCTTATTGATTCTTTCCACAAAATTGCATTGGGGAGCATAAACAGCATTATACCAAATCTTTTGAATTTCGTACCTTGCACACAAAGCTTTAAAAATACGTCCAATTAATTGTGGACCATTATCACAAATAACAAATTGTGGTACTCCGTAGACAAGAAATACTTTTCCTCCAAAATTTCTCAATCAAATGTGCCGTGGCACTACGCAAAGGTTGCAAAATCGAATACTTCGAGAACCAATCACCAACAACTAAAAGCCATTTATGTCCGCGTTTGGAACGAGGAAACGGACCCATCAAATCTAAAGGCAATGGTTTGGAACGGTAGTCCAACCTCTTTCTCCTTTCCCATCATCCCAAGGGGGCCTTTATTGGGTGGTTTTTGAGCACCACAAATCAAACATTTCCTACAAAATTTACGTACGTCAAAGATCATCTTTGGCCAATAATATAATTCTTGGACACGAGACAAAGTTTTAAAGAACCAAAATGTCCTGCTGAAGGGGGTCATGACATGATTTAATGACATCTATACGCTGAGATTTTGGCACTAAGTATTTCCACTCTACAACATTCGCCGAATGCGGTAATAGGGAAGGTATAAACTTATAAATAAACCCATCTTCCACTTTCCATTGTGGGTAGCTTTTGGGCGACAACAAAATTTTCTTTCTCAAAGATTCATACCACAAGTCTACGCCATCAAGTTTAATCTCTACTAAATTAACTTCTGGATTTTCTAAGGGAACACCACGACTAAGACAATCTGGGACTATATTAAACTTTCCTTTCCTATGCACCAAATCAAATGAATGTTGCCTTAATCGAACTGACCATCTGGCAAGTTTTCCAGTTGGATTCTGAAGATTACTCAACCAAAGTAACGAAAAATGATCAGTGACAACTGTGAAGCAACTCCTTCCACCCACGGACGAAATTTCTCAATTGCAAAATAACTGCTAAACACTCTCTTTCTGTGGTGGAATAATTGCGCTCTGTACGGCTCAGGGTTTTACTTGCGTACGAAATTACACGCTCTTCTCCTTTACATTTTGTATCAAAACAGCTCCTAACCCAGTGTTGCTTGCGTCACACTCAACAATAAAGGGTGCCGAGTAGTCTGGCTGCGAAAGAAGAGGTGCAGAAACTAATGCTTGTTTGATCAGCACAAACGAATTTTCTGCTTCCGCGTTCCAATTTACAGTTTGACCTTTTTCTTTTCTTAATGAGGTCATTGATAGGCGAAACTAATGACGAAAAATTCTTTATAAAGCGACGGTACCAGCTGCACATTCCTATAAACCTTTTAATCTCCGTTGTGGTTTTCGGACGAGGAAAGTTAACCATGCCGACACCTTATCGGGATCTGTACGAAGTGAGTTTGAACCTACTATATAACCCAAAAATTTAAGTGTCTTTTAAAAATTCACATTTACTTATATTTATAGTAAGGTTAGCTTCTTTTAAACGTTGCTTAACCTCTACCAATAACTTTAGATGTTCTTCAAAAGATGACGAACATAATATTATGTCGTCCAAATAGCAAAATACATGGGGTTCAAAACGTGGACCAAAAATGCATCTACTAAACGCTGTTGCGTCTGCGCAGCATTCTTCAACCCAAATGGCATGCATGTAAATCTAAATTGTCCTCGTGAAATAACACTGAAGGCAGTCTTATCCTTAGACGACTCACTAAGAGGATTTGCCAAAACGATTTTCTCAAATCAAGTGACGAAATGTAGTTCGCACCTCTCAACATATTGAGAATTCTATCTACGTTCGCAAGGGGTACGAATCATGAACAGTTAAGTCGTTCAGGGTTCTACCATCAAAACAGAAACGATATTCTCCATCTGCTTTCTTAACCAACAAAACCTGGAGAGGACCACGGACTAGTACACGGTTCTATAACTTTAAGTCTAAGCATGTCGTCCAACTCCTCATTCAATATCTTACTCATATATGGTGACATGACATATGGTTTCTTATGGAAGGGTTTGGCATTGCCTGTGTCTATGTCCATTTCAATTAAGTTGAGTTCGTCCCAATCTATCGTCGCTGTTAATCTCACTAAATGAATTTATTCAACTCTTGTGCTTGCACATTGAGCATCTGAAAGGTCATGTAAACCAAATAAGAAATCTTTAGTGTTCAAAGGGATGGAAGACGAACCTATATACCCAATGTCGTTTTCCCAATGTTACTTTGGATAAACCAATTATTACTTCTAAAATCAGCAACTACACCAAATAATTTTGCAAAGTCACTACCGAATATAAAGGTGTGAGGTAGGGACGGAACCACTAATGCATTAAGGATACGGCAGTCATTACCTATACAAATTGGCAAATCAACTGAGCCTACAACAGACTTTATTGAACCATCAGCTGTAGTAATACCTGTTTTGCTGAACTAAAATTTTAAGTCTAATTTTCTAATTATTGAAAGAGCTAAGGATCCTACCACTGAGGTAGTGCATCCCGAATCTAGAAGACCGGTAATGTCTCTATCAATTAACTTCACCATAATGTAAGGTCGATTATCACACTGCTTCTCAATGAACAAAGTATTATTCTTAGGCTTCGGAGATCCTGACAAAATTTTTAACAACTGTAAGCCATCTCGACCACTCGTCTTTACAAAAGTATTTTTCTTGTTTACAAATCATAACCATGGCCTTATTACGCGGAACAGGATGCCGACCACTATGCGCCTGCCGCCTTACTGGTTTTTTGAACATTGTGGGCATGACGTCGCCTTAACGCCTTTTCGACCACATCCAAAACAAAAAATCTTTTTGGTTGCTCTACATTCTCTAAACCAATGTCCACTACGGGAGCAATTCCAACAAACAAAATTATTTCTCTTATCGGGACTAAAGGAATTACAAACTGAAGGACTCCAAAGAGCTCTTATCCGCTACTGTTACTTGGGGATTAACTAATTTATTCTGAAACACCCTACTCTTAACAGCACAAACTTTTTCATTCAACCCAGGATGTTTGTTCTCAAATGGATGCTTAGAGGGGTTGCAAATCTTGTTAGGTTTACTAGAAGATGCAGAAACCAAGTTTAGTTTCATCAAAGAAGCTTCTTCTAACCTTTTACACAAATTTACTAATGTAGACATACATCTTGAATGTCCGACAATGCAAGTGCTGAAATATATTCAGGAACCAAATTTCTTCTTATCATCTTAACTTTAGTAACTTCTGCTGGCTCGTTGGTCAGTCTACTAAACAAAGTTTGCATATGCGCGACAAATAAAATAATCCTTTCGTCTTTACCTTGACGACGATTTCTGATCTTTTCCCAAATGTCATCATCTGAAGAACCGGGTGAAAATCTTCCTTAAACGTTCTAACAAAGGAGTTCCAGTCTCTCAATGAATTTTTACTGTTCTAAACCAAACTAAAGCGTCACCCACAAAAGTTCACATGCTGATCCAAATAAATCAGCCTCGGATACCTTACGAGATTGTGCTAAATCACTAACTCTATCTAAAATGAATATAGTTGTTTGGGATCACCTGAGAATTTTACAGGCCATGAACCTATAGGTACGGAAGGCGTTACATACGAAGTCGAATGAATAGGTGCACTAGCAACTGAAGGAGATACTACAACGGACCGATCCAAATAGGTAGACTCTGTACTTTTATTGGTTTTATCGTATAACTCAGCCTTCAAGGGTTAGTATCGTTGCTACGGTCTCATTTCTGAACTTAATTGCTTCCTCGGAATTTATTGAAGGAATTTTCATGCGCTTAACTCGCCCCGAAAGGTGGTTTAACCTTGAACAAGCTCTCCTAAAATTGAGTCTGATGAGTCACCTTCAAATTCGGACACAACATTTCGAACTGACTCGACTGAAACTGAAATTTCTTTACTTTCCGTTGCAAAGTCTACTTCATAACACGAAAGATCAATCAAACAACCAGGCTTATCTATTTCTTTCGCTAACAATCTTCCTAAAATTTTCCTTTTCTCCAAGACTGGTCTCTCACTCACCACTCCTCTGATTTTCAGTTCATACTCCAATTCTTCTTTAAGTAGACAAACAATTTGGAATTTTTCCGACATGATTACTCAAGCCTAATGGAATCAAGACCGATAAATCCTAAATGATCTGAACCTTACAAAATTGTCAAAACAAATTCGGGCAACTAAAGGTAAAAGTCAAAAGGTGTTTTGGTAAAATAATTTTTGCCAAAACAATATCAAAAAAAATTATATTGGGTCAAAACAGAATGAAAGTTAAAAATAAATTTGACCAAGTTAATTAATTGACTGTTTGGGGGTTAACGTTACAACCTATCTTTTAAACAACCAAACCTAATTATCACCTAACCGTTGAGCAAACCAATCTCGATGCAAAACTATTTTTGAACAACCAAATTTCAGTGCAAAATAAATTTTGAACTAACAATTTTCGAAGCAAACTAAATTTTGGGCAAACTAATTTCGAAGTACATTAAATTTTGAACTAACAAATTTCGAGGTAAATCAAATTATGAACAAACAAATTTCGAAGTTAATCAAATTATGAACAAACAAATTTCGAAGCCCCAAACGTTGCCGGCGCCAATGTAACGAATTTTTTCTAATCAAATATATGGCAAGCCCCAAGCATGGGTGCCAGTGAAACTTTTTTATTGGTATTTACTAGCGTTTCTCTTTTAATACTTATATCTGACTTTAGAAGTTGGGTGTCAGCAAAACAAAGTCTTCCGACATAACTAGGGTCTATTCCTTGGGTAGAGCTATGAGCAATGGGGGTAAGTCGAAATCTGTTGGGGGTCACACTCAAACTAAAACAAACCGGCGCCACCAAGTCCAGATTAATTCATGTTAATAGCATGGCATATTTCTAAGGGCGGACGTGGAGACCCAAAGAAAAAAAAGATCGCCTTCGCTGACAAAAACCTGTCTTAACAGAATAAGACGCTGTTCCTGTAAGAAAGAATAATAATTAAGTCACATAGAAAATGGGAACACTGTTTGTGTCCTCAAATATGCCTAAAATGCAAAAGAATATTTTCTACATAAGGGTGGCATCAAAATTCAACTCTTATTGCTTTTGGTTGTTAAGTTTGATCATACTAGATCAAAATAAAAACTTTAAGCTTGGATTAATAATTTACTAGAAGAATTCTTTTTTCTGTAAATAAAATTCAATGCAATAAAATTAAATAATTATTTGAATTACTTTAAAAAATTAACGTAAGGTTTATCAACCTGATTTTTGATTAAATATATAACAACAAAGTGTAACTGGTTACACTAATATTTTCTAACCCATTCAGATCTGATTCGGTCGGTTACATTATAACAAATTTACATTATAACAAATTAAAAAACAAAATTTTCTCGTTAAGTTGAATGTGCTAATTTCATTTTAAATGAGAATGTTCACAAGGATATTCTCGTTTTCAAAGGTGGTAGTAATATAATACTAAACATCTGCTTCCGATGATACAAGTGTCAGCAGCATATTTCAAACAAACAAGTGACGTAACAACAGCTGTTAGGTTATGCTGAAGCAACGTGTTGTTACTTACACATTAAACTGAGTGAAATTTAAATTTGATACTGGAAAATCCAGCCTAGTAACAAATGAAGTGAATAACAAAATCGTATTTCTACGTATCGAAGCAAAATAACGTGCATTCAGAATGAAGCACAACAGAATTTCTTAAAGCTTCTACGAACCAGACAAAACGGCTTTCCTCTACTGGATTGGGAAGTGCATCGCCGTGCGGAATTTACTGCAAATATCAAATCAAAGTAGTATCTTGGCTCGGAGCAACAAACGGCCTCCTACTAATTAGATCTGTTTTCCATCCTCTAAATACACGTGTTAAAGTGATGTAGTTTTCTTAACGTTGATTCAAAGTTCTAAATTCTTGTCGCCTAGACTGTGTAGCGTAATCTTTCATCGTCTAATCTTAGTTGTAATCTTAGTTTGCGTTGCTAAATCTGCGTTCCTAAATTTTTGTTCCTAAATTTTGCGTTCCTAAGTTTTTTTTGCGGTAAACAAATTTTCAAATTAGATACTATAATAACGAGTATACATTACCAACCGTTATTCAGAAAGTGTGTCACACAATTAAACCGACCCGCAGGTCACTGGCCATTCTTTTATTATACATGTTTCTGCTGCTTTTATCTATGGCCGAGTGCTTGTCCCGCGCTCTCGCATGATGGAAGGATCCCAAGGGGGGGTTGTCAATCCTCTCAACGCGCGTGCGAGTGGCTGTGGAGCACACCGACATCCAAAACAAATAGACTAACGACTCAAGATGCTATTTAAATGTAATTTAATTGTTAAACGTATTACGACTTTACTTAACAAAGGTGTTTTAACATTTGTTGTACCTTTAATGAAGAGATTTATTAATTCAAAAATAAAATTGTTACAACGCTTAATTTATTTCTTTTGCTTGTTTTGTACAGAATCCTTTATTTATTCTTATTGTTAATAGATACTCGTGGGCTACGTGTTTTTTGTTGTTTTTTGGTATGTAGCTGAATCTCCCCACTCTTCGCGTCTGGTAGTTAACCTGGTATTTGCGTTTCTTTCGACTACGTCTAGGTACGTAGCAATCTCTGCAAAGGTCCTTTGTTTTGTTTAGGCGGCAATCTTGAGAAAGTTACTATCGTATCACTTTATCCACGGCACGTAGTTTAGCTTCATAAATACGAGGTCTTAAAGTCCCATCCTACATTAATGGGCGGTCACTACCGTTTAGATTTTGAAGTGGGACAAAACTCGCTAAAGACAATAGTCAGAAAAATACTACCAAAGAAGAAAAACGCTTCACAAATCGGAAGGTGAAACTATTTTAGACTCTTGATATTGGAGAAGTTAGAAACTTTAAAGTTGATAATGATTATAATACATATAGGTTTACCAGGGCTCTGAAGATTTAGGTAAACAACATAAACAAACTTAAGTGTAATGAAAATAACAAAGTCTGTAGAATAACGGTGAGGCATTTAAGCCGTTTGGAACGCCGTAGCTGTTGTCAGAAGCTACATTAGAATTCTTTTAATCATATTCTAATAAAGTTAAAATAAGGAATCGTAAGATTTTATGAAGAAATAACAGCCAGCTTCTTTTAAAGCTGCCGTGCTCGAAAGTAAACATATTGTTACTACAGGTGGGTCATAAAAATACGTCCTCCAATTATTTTTCTCAAAGTTCGTTCAGACGGTTCATTGAGTAAATCATTTAATACCATGGTCATGCTGCGAGTATATCGCTCATTACACAAAAGGATCTTTAAGGTTATCTAATTAAAACTTATATTTTGTAGCATTCGCATATTTCGGCTGCCATGGGACATTACTTGTAAATAATCAGTTAGTTAGTTCATTTTCGGTTGTTTGTGTGCAGTGAACATTTGACAAAAATAGCCTTGTAACGTCAATGTAAATTATTTTGGTGGCTTTAATTGTAACACGTAGCTCTTCCTATTTGTCTATTAAAGTATTGTGATTGCTGTGTTAAACGTATTGAAGCTGATTGTCATGATGTTTTTATAACCTCTGCTCGTATCCTGTAGAGTCATTGACTACCAATTAACTAATTTTGAAAAATGTTCAAGTAACGAACCAATCCGCTCCTTAAATTCGCTTTGAACATTTAACCTCTACGCCTTCATTTACTGTTTCAATTTGATCATTTTCAAAATGATTTAAATTCAAACAATCTGTATCTTCCTGGATCCTCTGGAGGTTTTCGCAACATTATTTCCTCCTCAATAATAATGACCTTGCCAGTGGCATTTAACTTTAATCTCATCTTATCTGTGAAATCCATCTCTACAATACATTTCAACTTTTATCAAGGTATGATTAAGCGTTCGTGTTAAAACACAAAACTACCAATTCCAATTTTCAGAATCGCCACTATTTATCACTGAAAACTTCTTGTTGTTTAGAGCCACTAAAGTAATTTTACTTAAAGGTACGACTTTATCTAGGGTCCGTCAAGTTGCCCCCCCCCCAGTTGACCGATTTGCTCCAAAACCTAGCACCCGTTTGCTTATGGCTAGCACCAGCTAGCACCAAAGTTGTAGAGCTAGCACCAAAGCAGTTTCAGAAATATGGCCAATTATATTCGGGGGGAGGCAACTTGACGCTAGCCCCCCTCCGTGCTCCGATTTGCTCCAAAACCTAACACCATGTAGCTTAGAGCTAGCACCAGCTAGCACTCAAGTAAGAAAGCTAGCACCTTAAAAACAAGATAGCGGCGATTTTTTAAAAGATTTTGCTAGCCCTCCCCAGTTGTCCGATTTGCTCCAAAACCTAGCACCATGTAGCTTAGAGCTAGCACCAGCTAGCACCCAAGTAAAAAAGCTAGCACCTTAAAAACAAGATGGCGGCAATTTAAAAAAAATTTGCCAGCACCCCCAAGTGGTCCGATTTGCTCCAAAACCTAGCACCATGTAGCTTAGAGCTAACACCAGCTAGCACCCAAGTAAGAAAGCTAGCACCTTAAAAACAAGATGGCGGCGATTTTTTAAAAAATTTTTGCCAGCCTCCCCAGTTGTCCGATTTGTTCCCAAATCTAGCACCGATTTGCTTACATCTAGCACTAGCTAGCACCAAAGTTGTAGAGCTAGCACAAAAGCAGTTTCAGAAATATGGCCAATTATATTCGGGGGGGGCCAACTTGACTCTAGCCCCCCGTGCACAAATTTGCTCCAAAACCTAGCATCATAAAGCTTAGAGCTAGCACCAGCTAGCGCCCAAGTAAGAAAACTAGCACCTTAAAAACAAGATGGCAGCGTTTTTTAAAAAAAATTGCCAGCCCCCTCCCCCCCAGTTGTCCGATTTGCTCCAAAACCTAGCACCATGTAGCTTAGAGTTAGCACCAGCTAGCACCCAAGTAAGAAAGCTCGCACCTTAAAAACAAGATAGCGGCGGTTTTTTAAAAAAACTTTGCCAAACCCCCCCGTTGTCCGATTTGCTCCAAAATCTAGCACCGATTTGCTTCTAGCTAGCACTAGCTAGCACCAAAGTTGTAGAGCTAGCACCAAAGCAATTTCAGAAATATGGCCAATTATATTCGGGGGGCCAACTTGACGCTAGCCCCCCCAGTGCTCCGATTTGCTCCAAAACCTAGCACCATGTAGCTTAGAGCTAGCACCAGCTAGCACCCAAGTAAGAAAGCTAGCACCTTAAAAACAAGATGGCGGCAATTTTTTAAAAAGTTTTGCCAGCCCCCTCAGTTGTCCGATTTGTTCCAAAACCTAGCACCATGTAGCTTAGAGCTAGCACCAGCTAGCACCCAAGTAAGAAAGCTAGCACCTTAAAAACAAGATGGCGGCGATTTTTTAAAAAAAATTTGCCAGCCCCCTCCAGTTGTCCGATTTGCTTCAAAATCTAGCACCGATTGCGGTTTTGTGATGGACACGAACCGTACGGTTGTCGTCGTGGATCCAAGGTCCGGGGTTCGAATCATGACATGAACGACTGCTTGAAAAATGCAAATGAGCATTTTCACAAAAATACGCTCTCGTTCGGATGAGAGGTTAAATGGAAGTTCCGTGTGTGGGTGTTGTCACGTACATTAAAGATCCCTGCCTTGCTTGGAACAATAAGGGTTCGGCAAAATTCAAAATTTTTAGTTAAAAAAGGCTCGCTTCCTGGCCAATGCAGTACCTTCGGGTGGAGCATTGAAAATGTAAATGCACGGACACGAACCGTACCTAGATTCGATATGGTTCAAAAAATTGAACCGAACCGTACTAAAAAGTTTTCCAACCGATCTGAACCTACGACAAGGTTTAGTTTGGTTCGGTTCAAGTCTATTTCTACTCCGAATTGTTCCAAAACTAAGTAGGTCTAGCCTTGCTGTCGCTCAATTGAAAAAACTAACACCTCAAAAACACGAACATTATCATCATTTTGTTTTCGACCTTACTTAAGGTCGGTTTGACGCAGCTCTAACTTCTTTTCTATTCTCTGCTAATCTAAAAAGTTCTACCTACCCTTCACAAACTAAATTACTAATAATTTGATTAATATAGCTTGGTCTAGGTCTTCTTATACTCTTCTATATTTTTCAGAATGAAGCGTATTTTTCGAATGGGCGCCAGTGAAGCGTATTTTTCTAATCTATATCTGACTCTAGACGTTGGGCGCTAGTGAAACGAAGTCTTCCGACATAACTAGGGGTCTATTCCTTGGGTAGAGCTATGAGAAATGGGGGGGTAAGTCGAAATCTGTTTGTATGTCAAACTCAATTTCAGACAAATAGGCGCCACCAAGTCCGGACTTATTCACGATAATGGCATGGCATATTTCTAAGGGCGGACGTGGAGACCCACAAAAAGAAAGATCGCCTTCGATGACAAAAACCTGTCTTAATAAAATAAGACGCTGTTCCTGTAAGAAATTATAATAGTTAGGTTAATAAAAAAAGGTGGAACACTATTTGTGTCCCGCAAATATACATAACGAAATAGTGAAAAGGTATCTTCTATATAAAGTTGGCATCAAAATTCTACTCTTAAAGATGTTAGCTTTCTGTGGTTTGGTTTGATCGTATTTGATCAAAATAAAAAACTTTAATCTTGAACCAATAATTTACTAAAAAGAATCTCTTTTAAAATAAAATGCAATGCAACAAAATTTAATAAATAATTGAATTACTTCGTGAATTTTAAATTAAGGTTTATCAAAATTATACATAATCAAACATTTTACAACATATTGTAAACTTGTTACACAAAGATACTCCAACCGTGCAGATCTGTTCAGGCAGGTTACATTAAAAATGTTACTATTCAAGTTTTCCTTTTAAGTTAAATGTACTAGTTTTAGTTTCCAAAAAAATGATCACAAAATATTCTTATTTACATAAGATGTGCTAAAGCTGTTCAAGCATTTGCTTTCAAGAACGCATCTGTCAGCAGTATACTACAGAAAATAAGTGACGTCAGTAACACCTGTTGTTGTAACAAACGGTTTCTTAGAACATCAAATTAGTGAATTTTAATTTTGACACTGGAAATTCCAGCTCAGCAATAGTTGAAACTTTCACAACATTCAAGCCTTTACACATAAGAACAAATTACGTGTTTCTAATTTGAAACACAAAAATTACTTAAAAGCTAACTACGAACCAAAACTGCTTCTCTCGCCTAGATGAGGTACTTGTTATATCATGCGATGTTTACTGCATGTAGTATGAACCCAGCTCATCCTAAAAGCTTCTACCACATGGAATTGTTCCAGGTGTAGAATTAAATACGGTCACATAATTCGTCAGCTGCTGCAATATGTTGAATCACGCTGCCTTACCAAAGTAGCATCGTTACGCTGTATCACAAGGTGGTCTTCTTTAAATTGGTTAAACTTTCCATCTTCTAAGTTGCATTTTACACGTTGTAAAACAAAGTGGTTTTAACAAAAGGGATTGAATTTCCTATCTTCTAAGTTGCATTTTACACGTTGTAAAACAAAGTGGTTTTAACAAAAGGAATTGAATTTCCTATCTTCTAAGTTGCATTGTTCATGTCGTTCGTGCGCGCTATTCAAAAATGTGTCCCGACTCCTCAAAATTTATACGCAAATTGCCGGCCTGAAGTTTTTGGTACATCTTATCTCTTCCTCCACGTATGGCCGACTGATTATCAAACTCGCTCGGGCGACCGGAGCGTCCGAGGAGGGGGCTGTCAAACCGAGACACGCCTGCGAATAGCTGTAGAAGACACAGATATTCAACCACCAATAGAGTAATAAATAAAGATGCTGCTCTACGTATTACCTTAGTTGTTAAATGTATTTTACCATTATTTTAATAAAAGTGTTTTATTATTCTCGCACTTTGATGAAGAGATTTATTAATCAAAAATAAAATTGTTACAAGGGTTTCCTGGTTCTACATAGATATTAGCAACCTAATGGTTGCTGAAGAACTTCAACATGTTTATATGATTCCCATTTAAAAGGAAATAAAATATTACCTGGATATCCCCTCCAAAAAAGGAAAAGTGTTAAATTATATGTTATGGTAACGCTTAAGCAACGAATCGCTATCAAATTGCCAGGACCCTAACACGAACAGGGTGATTATTTTTAAATTGGCGAGCCTTAACACAATTGAAAGCTAACTGAATAACATTAATTCAAACACTAAGATACTGAGTAATTTATTATCACTGTCACTTTATATTACTAATCACATGGTTTGCTTACTGCTCGTAAGAAAAACCAAAACGAAACTTACGAGAGCTGCAAATAGAATATTGGCGTTTAATTGATATCATAACAATATCATATAACACTTCTATTTACACATAGGTAGAAACTATTTGTGAAGATGAACAAATCTTGGTGCTAGGTTTTGGAACAAATCGGAGTACGGGGGGGAGCTATAGTCAAGTTGCCACCTCTGAATATATTTGCCCATATTTCTGAAACTGCTTTGGTGCTAGCTCTACACCTTTGGTGCTAGCTAGTGCTAGCTGTAAGCAAATTGGTGCTAGGTTTTGGGGCAAATCGGACAACTAGGTGAGGCTGGCAAAAATTTTTTAAAAATCGCCGCCATCTTATTTTTAAGGTGCTAGCTTTCTTACTTGGGTGCTAGCTGGTGCTAGCTCTAAGCTACATGGTGCTAGGTTTTGGAGCAAATATGACAACTGGGGGCTGGCAAATTTTTTTTAAAAAATCGCCGCCATTTTGTTTTTAAGGTGCTAGCTTTCTTACTTGGGTGCTAGCTCTAAGCTACAAGGTGCTAGGTTTTAGAGCAAATCGGAGTACTTGGGGGGGGGGCTAGCGTCAAGTTGGCCCTCCCGAATATAATTGACCATATTTCTGAAACAGCTTTGGTGCTAGCTCTACAACTTTGGTGCTAGCTAGTGCTAGCTATAAGCAAATCGGTGCTAGATTTTGGGGCAAATCGGACAACTGGGTGAGGCTGGCAAATTTTTTTAAAAAATCGCTGCCATCTTGTTTTTAAGGTCCTAGCTTTCTTACTTGGGTGCTAGCTGGTGCTAGCTCTAAGCTACATGGTGCTAGGTTGTAGAGCAAATCGGACAACTGGAGGGGGCTGGAAACATTTTTAAAAAAAATCGCCGCCATCTTGTTTTTAAGGTGCTAGCTTTCTTACTTGGGTGCTAGCTGGTGCTAGTTCTAAGCTACATGGTGCTAGGTTTTGGAGCAAATCGGAGCCGGGGAGGGGCTAGCGTCCAGTTGCCTCCCCCCCCCCGAATATAATTGGTCATATTTCTGAAACTGCTTTGGTGCTAGCTCTACAACTTTGGTGCTAGCTATAAGCAAACAGGTGCTAGGTTTTGGAGCAAATCGGTCAACTGGGGGGGGGGCTGGCAAAATTTTTTTTAAAAAACGCCGCCATCTTGTTTTTAAGGTGCTAGATTTCTTACTTGGGTGCTAGCTGGTGCTAGTTCTAAGCTACATGGTGCTAGATTTTGGAGCAAATCGGAGCACTGCGGGGGGGGGGGTAGCGCCAAGTCCCTCCCCCCCTCCAATATAATTGGCCATATTTCTGAAACTGCTTTGGTGCTAACTCTACAACTTTGGTGCTAGCTGGTGCTAGCTATTAGCAAACGGGTGCTAGGTTTTGGAGCAAATCGGTCAACTGGGGGGGGGCAACTTAACGGACCCCTTTATCTACAAATAACTCTCTATTTTTCATCAGAAATTGCTCTGAAATGAAGCTAGTTTCAACCTCTGAGTCTATCAACGCCCTTTTCTCCTGATATTCCACCCTGATTTAATTATAGGTAATAAATTATTATCATTATTATCAAAACCATTTTTATCAGTCAGCTAGTCAGCATATGCCTGTTAATAAATTTTGTCTGGTGTTCATACTTATTTATACTAACTGTTGCAAGTGACTTATCCATTATTGAAAATCCGGCCTAGAAGACCGTCCTGGTCGATTAACTATTTTGGCATACGTGCGTACATTATTCATTGTCCTAACATTATTATTTGTTGATACGATATTGTCAGTTTCCCTAATGCTTTCCGCCGAAACTCTCACATTATCCTGATTTTCCGCCTTTCTACTTCGCCTAGGTCTTGAATTATTGTTTCGATTTTGTCAGAAACTATTTCTTTTATTATATCTCCTATATCGCTGGTCCCTACCAATCTGCACAAATCTCGTAAAATTTACCTGATTATTCCTAACTCTATTTTTCATCTTTCCGAAGGGTTTTGCATCGTCATATCTCTCCAAATATTTTAGATAATGATCCTTGTCTCTTACGTCATACAACGCTATGTACTGCCTGACTTCGGGTTCAAAATGATTCCTTAAATACTTGATTATGTGCCCATCATCTAACGGCCGACGTAAGTGTTTTACTTCACTAAACCTTTTCATCGCATAAAGTTCCTAGTTATACCAAATTCTGAGTTGAATTTTCCTATAATAAGATTATTCTCACCTCACCTAGTGCATTATCTCCCCAATAATAACTCAAAAATTTATATTTAAATAAAACGATCTTAATTCCCTTTCAATTAGTATTTAACCACGTTTCAGCATTGTCCTTCGGCAACGTTCTAAGAATGTTTACTTTCTGCGTCTCATCATACACGTTCCGAATAATTCCAGTAACATTATTTAGAGAAATTTTAGGGTTTAATTTACTGTCACCATAATATTTGTTGACTTGCTCTAACGATATATTACCTTGTTGATATCTTACATTTTCCCCAGCAATCAATAAAATCCTTAGCAATATGTCTGCTAATCCCCTCCTTCCATTCTGAATTGAACCTATCATTCTATTCATAAATTGAACCTACTCTGTCCTGTAAATTTGTTACATTGAGATTGATATCATTACATCTTGTATTACATCCTTGTTGAATTTTTCCCACTTTGAAAATTTTTCCTGATTTCTAATATCTATCGCTAGTTCAAATTTTTCAACTATGTACTAAAACATTTCTTATACTATCTCATACATTTTGAGCCTGAAGTTATCTGACGTTCTAATTTTTGAGTTAAGTCCCGACCTGATTACCTACTTACTTCCTTACTTTGGTTTTCAAATCTTTAATTGAAATCCTTACTCATCTGCATCAGCATCGCCATCACATCAGTTTTTCGCAATTTTGTAGGACCTAATTCTCGTTCCTCAGATACATGTACGTCTCTACTTTCCTTGTATCGATACGTATCTTTCACCGACCTCGTTTCTCTATGTCTATTACACGAGAATATTATCATCTTATCCTATTTCAACTCTTCCTACCTCGGCATTTTTCTTCTCAGTTCGCCCTCCATTGATTATAAAAATTAATTCCTTTAAAAAATTTCTAACCTTTATGTCCTAGCTTCCCTAACACAAACAATTTCAGTATTTACCTAGGCACTTTTTCTTTTTTAAATGGTATATTAAAACTTTAATAAAATTTTCAATTATCTCAAACGTTCAGAAAAATTGACCCCCATATATTATGGTCACAAACAACAATGCTACGAATTTATAATAAAATTGGGCGCTGAATCTGGTTGCCATTAATGATTTTTATGAAAATTAAGAACTCTGATTGCATACCAATAAAATATTTTTGTGAAAATTGAGAAAAATTGAGCCCTGAAGTTGGATGCTATTTAATATTTTTTTTGTAAAAATCTAGAAAATTCAACCCCCGGAGTTAGATGCCAATTATTTGGAGAAATTTAAAAAAATCGAGCCCTGAATTTGGGCGCCAATAAATAATACTCTGGAATTTTTGCTTTTTAGCTGAAACCCAATAACATGCAGTGCTCCTGATGAATCCTGAAAGAATGAAAACAAAACTCAGATGAAACACCACTTCCTTCTAGCTTAGCTCGATTTCGGTAGATGTTGCTCCCACCTGTTTGGAAAGAAATCACAAAAAGGATTCTACCACATAGAAATGCGAGACTCAGTTTAACAGAAGCAATTCATTTATTAAAGATCATTAAGTTTATCAATTCAAATTGATTTTTATGTACAATTTCATTAAAGTACTAATAAAAAATCCAATGCTAGAGTAATTTAAAATTTGATGATTTCGTTTTTAGATAAAAAAAACCAGGTGCCCAAATAAACTGTTTATTTGATTATTGTGCATGTTTTTAAGTAAACAAGATAAATTAATGGACACATATGACTAAAGAAAAAACCCTATTTTTTTAAATTACAAATATGTGTCAGTTAATTTATCTTCTTCACTTAAAAACATGCACAATAATCAAATAAACAGTTTAATTGGGCCCCTGGTTTTTCTTATCCAATAACAAAATCATCAAATTTTAAATTACTCTAGCATTGGATTTTATTGGAACAGATGCTTGTGTTATTTACAGAATTATGACTTTATACTAGACTAACACCACGTCAGAAGTACTTTTCACACGGGGATTTTCTCAGTGCACATCAAAATTATGTTCTACACCAAAATTATTTTCTTTCCGTCTACACTGAAAACCCAAGTAATTAAATAAATCTGTTACGTGAAAATTTTAACACGACCATAAATGCACTTAATATGATTTTATTTGCACAATAGGAAATACTTAAATAAATTTCTACTATATATTGGGCTGTGCAAATCGTAAAAGGAAAGCGAAAATTAATCCAGACTATGTAACAAGGTTCTCATTCCACCGTTATAGCTTACATTGAATTGTTATCAATTTAACTTCACGAAAAGACAATCGGCTGTATCGTTCAAGACACTTTCACGTACTTAAAACCATTCATTGGTTTTAGGTGCGTGAAGTTAGCCGCAACTTTGTAAGCACTAATGTTCATATAGGTGCTGAAAGTTAGTGCTTCGTTAGTGATCTTTAGTGCTTTATAAAAGAAGATCGCCATATTCGTAAAGACGTTTATTAGTTCTGCAAAAATGGCAATTCATAATTTTTCGGCAAAACTTTACACTTAGCCCGAGTTTTTTCAATCAAAAACTTATTACAGCCAAAAGCTAGTGCTTTGTAAGTGCCCTTTAGTGCTTCACTTCTGAGGCGTAGGATGAATAATAAAAAAGTCGTGGCTACTTACTTTATTGCGGCTAACTTCACAACTGGCCAGGGTTTGTTTCAAATTCAAAAATTCGCTTCAGCCAAAAGTTAGTGCTTTGTTAGTGCTCTTTAGTGCTTCATATCTCAGCGACGTACGACTACTAATAAAAAAGTTATGGCCACCAATATTTTTAATTCTACTCGCATTTTGTTTCAACTTCAAAAACTTTTGCAGCCGAAAGTTAGTGCTTCGTTAGTGCTTAATATGACAGGAGCGTACGACTACTAGTAAAAAATTTATGACCACTTATATTTTTAATTCTAGCCGTGGGTTGTTTCAATTTCAAAAACTTTTGAAGCCGAAAGTTAGTACTTCCTTAGCGCTCGTTAATGCTTCATATCTCAGAGGCGTAGGAGGAATAGTAAAACAGTTGTGGCCACTTACTTCATTGCGGCTGACTTTACAACTGGCCACGGTTTATTTCACATTCAAAATGCGTTTTAGCCAATAATTAGTGCTTCGTTAGTGCTCTTTAGTGCTTTACATCTCAGCGATGTACGACTATTAATAAAAAAGGTTATGGCCACTTATATTTTTAATCCTAGCCGCGGTTTGTTTCAATTTTAAAATACTTTTGAAACCAAACGACAGCGCTTCGATAGTGCTGTTTAGTGTTTTATGTATCAGCGACATACGACTGCTAATAAAAAGTTGTGGCCACTTACATTTTTGCGGCTAACTTCACAACTGAGCGGGGTTTGTTTCAAATTCAAAAATTTGTTTCAGCCGAAAGTTAGTGCTTGGTTAGTGCTTCTTAGTGCTTCATATTTCAGCGGCGTACAACTTCTAATAAAAAAATGATGACCACTTATATGTTTAATTTTACTCATGGCTTTTTCAAATTCAAGAAGCTTCTGCAACCGAAAGTTAGTCTTCGTTAGTACTCTTTAGAGCTTTAATTTCAGTGACGTAGGACTTATATTTTTAATTCTAACAGCGGTTTGTTTTAATTACAAAAAACTTTTGCAGCCGAAACGTAGTGCTTTGTTAGTACTTTTTAGTGCTTCATATTTCAATGGTGTATGACTTCAAATAAAAGAGCTACAACAACTTATATTTTTACAGCTGACCGCGGTTTGTTTTAGTTTCAAAAATTTGGATACCGTTTCATTAACACTCTTTAGTGCTTTATATCTCAGTGGAGTACGACTACAAACAAATCAGATGCACCACTTACAGCTGGCCGCGGTGTGTTTCAACTACAAAGATTTTTTTACAACCAAAAGATAGTGTTTTGTACTCCCAAGTGCTCTAAAGTGGCTTGCAAATATAGATACCAGAAAAATGGGAAAATTTTGAGCATAAAAATTAATTCGATTAATTTTATACGAAAATATTGTCTTTAAGATTTGCAAAGTTTCTATGATAATTTCGCTACTAGCAGATAAGCAAATTTATGTTTGTAAATAATCAACGAAGGGCAAGTACACGGGGCACTCACGGGTTGGATAGGAATTAACAAATAAAGGCACAATGCCATACACGTGAAATGCCTCATGCATGCGACCGTTATGGCAACAAATTGTATTGTAAACGTAATCTTACTTGAATCACCACAATCCGGTTACAGGTGCGGAAAATACTGTTTTTAGTAAACAACTGAAATATTAAAATTCATGTGCAAAACACGTAAGAAGTAAGCTTATTAAATCCAATGCTTGTACCTTTGGATTATAATAACAAATACAATTTTAGCGCACAGCGCCCGCACTTTGGGCGACGTTGGTATCACAGTAAAATCTATTTTACAAAATTCTTATCTTACGAGATGAGTCCTACCACTACACAGAGGAAGAGGTGTTGCGCTTAATTAAACTGTTTTCATGCTCCCGTGTGACATTGTAGTTTTTATTCTCAATTAATAGATTAGTGCATGCTAACGACAATCGTACTTTTAAAGTTTTCTTGTTAACCAACCTGCATAAATTCTAAAGACAAATGACATTAACAGCTGCCATACATAAACAAGAGTTGACGGGTACAAATACCCACAACAAACCAATTAAGCACACGTGGAACCTGCAAAAACACTTTCAGATAGACGGGACGGCAAATACACGGTCCGGTAAACTAAACTTACAATTCGACACACGTATTATCGATTTCTTTATGTGTAACTAGGAATTACATTTTACTAAATACATTGAGTAAAATCTCTGGAGCAACTTAAGGTTTATATACTGTATAATTGATATAACTCAATACAAATCCGTTAAATTAGCGATAACCAGTTAAAACCGATCTGTACACCACAACTTGATTCCAAAAGCTACATCACGAAAAAGTCCCATGTGCTCCTACAAATTTCTCCAAAAGCCTAACGAACAAAAGAAGGGAATGCGCTGCGCATCAAGGACATTTATCACCTAAACTTGCATATTATGGGGCGTTCAGCAAACAGAGAAATTTGTATACTTATTAAATTATTAAATATGTACACGGACTGACTTAAAGAACTTATAACTATTATATGAATTAATTTTAATAAAATAAACGGAACGTTTCACTACTTGAAATTTAGCAATTCATTATTACACCGAAGATAGGAAAGGAATCATCTTAAAATTTATGACGTGTTGCTACATTTGCCAAACAAAGAAGACTGACAACAGGATTTTTGATTTTTCTTATCTTAAACGTGTTTCTTGCGCACAAACAACGTTTATTTCTAATCTTCGTGTCAAGGACAAAAGTACGACCTTAACTTTTATTACCAAGACAGCAAAATTTCCTGCAGCATATCAATGAATCCAAAAATAACTGAAATTCTGCAAACGCTCCTCCTAATAATACTGCATCAGATAAAACGAAATAATGATGAGTGGTTTTCTTCCCTAATGTAATCTTGAACAGCTTTCATATCATTTATTTTTGGGTGCTAAAATATGAAAAAATTAAGCTTAATAATTCTATATGAACTATAAATTGTTAATCGTTAACTTGTTTCACTATCAAGGAACATCACTCAATGCACCAGGCTAATCGCCTACCCGCAGCCATCGTGATTCCTTCCCACATGCTCCACACTTAACAAACGGTCGTCAAATGACCAACTAGATTACTATAAAATTAGCCTAACGTTTTAATTAGGAGAGGTAATCGCCATAGCAAAATAAAGATCAGGTATTTGAAAGCAATCGTTAACATTTTAATAGGTTTGTCCTCCAGCTTTGATGAAACCAAAAACTAGAACGTACTTGATATAAGCAATTTTAGTAAGTATATTTTTTAATTACTCAAATTTTTCTAAGCCTAAGATGCTTTTAATTTATTTTAATATGAAATTGTAACATCCTCTTGATTCGACAACTAGAGGATGAATTAAATAAACGTGGTATAAAGATGTAACTGACACTAAATATATAGATAAACCGATCATGAAAAGTTGTATAAGTAAAATTCAAATTCGATATACTTGACATAACAAGCTCATCTATTTCCTGTTTCATTTGGTTTTTCAAAACACGTTTCAATAAAGATATGAAATAAAACTAATTTCTAAACAAAAAGGAAGCAATCACAAGATAGCTCATCTTTAAGTCATAAAATAATGTCAAGAGCTTTGAAGTTATTGGCTTCCAAATCACTTTCATCTGCGGAACAAAAGCCGCTAATGGCAATAAAGAAAGAAGTATAAGAGGACAAGGCAATTACTTAAAACGGATTCATATTGTGCGGCCTAAAATTCAATTAAACCGTAATTTAACCAGTACATTATGTTTTATACTGGAAATGTTAGATTGTTGATAAGCAAGTACACAAGTCATAAAAGTGTTTCACACGAAAGCAGTTTATATTTTTAAGCTTCTTTGAATTTTTCTGTTGTACGTGCTTTAAATCGTTTGCGGATTGCTTTAACATTTTTTATAGAACATTCCGTGTGAATGGTTTATACTATTTATAGCCTAGAGATCAATTCGTAACCAAATATGCTAACACAATCGAAATTTTTTCTAAAACCCACGAATTCAGAAATACATCTGGCATTCAGACTTCAATAAGATTCGTTTCTTTCTAGGCTGTCAATAAAACTTCTTCAGACATAAGGACTATAGAGTTTAAGAGTGCTTGCTTTTATGACCAATGCGTTGTTGTTATCCTTTTTGATTCGCAGATCTTACATGTGATTTTGTTTTAGACAACAAATTAATACCGATTTTGTAATTGATATTGAATTTATGTTTACAGTTTTATATCAGAGTCTAAGCATGAGTAGCAGAATGTCGTGGCGGTGACGACCTACTCGATTTTCCAACATTGCTTTATTATCTAAATATTCTATACTTGAATAATCTGACGTTTTATTTTCAAGATTTTTAGGTGTAGATATTTTTGGGTTTACATTGCTGTGAGATTTTGTTTTTGTAAAATTTTAATCTATAAACTTGAAACAGCCCCGCAGCCCAGAGGATTATAGTGTTTTCTAGAAAAAATTTTAATGTGTCGTACGTTTATAGGTTAGCTTTTCAGATATTTTAAATTTGTAGGAACGGTCAACAAGGGAGCAAACCTATTTACTTATTTTATTTTACGTTTTAAAATTTTGAACTCTTTATTACTCTATATTTACTAAATAATAATAACTATTTATATAATAGATACATGAAAATAACTAATAAACTATGAATTTTTGCACGAGATTTCTCAATATTAGTTTTAAAAGCTACTAAATTTTGGGGTTAAACACTGAAGCAACGTTGCGATCCTTAAAATTTGACAGCTATGTCTCAAAAATTTTGTAGGCATGCGGTCTCTCATTTCGAAAAATTCTTGAATTTAAAAGTTTTATTATTATTTGCAACGGCTTAACTCATACCCTAGAGGTACGCATATTTACGGATAGATATTTGAAAAATAACAAACAAACTATAAAACTATAGTTTCTTCCTACACATACTCTTTAATTTTGGATGTTTTTGAAAACCGGCCAAAAAACGCACTATGAACATTTAGATCTTTCTAGACTTTTGCATATCACAAAGATACAATGAACTAAAAATTCAAACCTCGCATCTACTGCACTAAATCAAACTAAACATTCCCACGCAAAATTATCTCTACGCTATAATCGCCAACTCCAACATACAAATGCGATCGTACAGAAGTAGAGGATGTGGGGCTTCTGCAACTGCGCCACCGCTACAGGGCCACTCCACCGCAACTGTCGCTGCCAACCCAGTTGAAGAATTTATCCAGCGGTAAAGTCGAATGTTTAAATTCGGCGCTGGTCTAACCTACAATTTTACTTCGAACAAAATCGGGGATAACCTAACCTAACCTGGAGTGGTTGTGACTAACCTACCGTAACCGGGAGAGGTTGGGGCTAACTTAAGGTGGGATGTGGGCAGTGAGAAGTGGGCTGTGGGAGAGCTCAGGGGTAAGTGGACGGTAGCAAATAGAAGTTGGAATGCATTAGGATTGGATTAGGTGTGCGACGGAAGCAGGAGGCGGTTGGTGGGATAACTAACTCAGGTTTGTTGACTAGAAAAAAATCATTTAACCACATATCCAACTACTGACTTGAAAGGAGTGCAGAAGACGAATTCGTAGACGTAAATTTAAAAATAGGAATTAAAGGGGTTTAGCTACAACAACCAGCAATAAACGTAAAGAATTTGCGGGTGTGTGTTGCTATGTTTCAACTCGTAGGTGTGGAGAAGAATGGAAATAAGGCACATATTATTTGATACAGGGTTTTCCTAAAAAAAATTTGAATGTATTTCAACATGCCGGATTCGAGATGACCTAGGTATTTATTTACAAAAGCAGTAAAGGGGGCGATAGGTGGGTGGTGGTATGTATTACTTGATTTGTCGACTAGAAAAAAATTATCTAACCATATATCCAATTATTACTAGAAAAGGATGTAAAAGACAAACCCGTGGACGTAAATTTAAAGGGAATTACTAAAGTGGTTAAGTTACAATCAACAAAAAGCAAAGAATTTGCGAGCGTGTGTTGCTATATTTCAACTCGTTGGAGTGAAGAATGGAATTAAAAATGCATATTATTTGATACAGGGTTTTTCATCATCATCATCATTAGGGGTTCGGTCCTAGAACTGGTTGAACGCGTACTTCCATCGTTTTCTATTTTGAGGTAACCTACACATTTCCCTAAAATTTCCGCAGCCCACATCTGTCACTATCTGTATGCTTTTGTCTAATACAAGTCAACCTTTACCTCTCTTTTTTCCTTCTCTGCTTCTAATATACGCCGCGTAATTCCCTCATGCTTTAATGTGCGACTTATCATCCTCATCATGATCGTTAGGTCTTCAGTCCTGGAACTAGTAGATGTGCACCTTCATTGTTTCCTATTATATGCTAACCTACACATTTTCCTGAAATTTCAACAGCCTACATCTTTCACTATCTCCGTGCAACAGTCTAATCTAGGACTACGTTTACTTCTTTCTCTCTTTTTTCTATCTTTGCTTGCAATATATCCCCACACCCCAATGCCTTAAAACGCGTTAGTAGGTAAGTAAGGCCGGTCTGACTTCAAAACGTGTACACACGTATGTTACATTGAAAGTAATATAAGGCCGGTCTGGCTTCAAAACGGTGCACGCGTATGTTACATTGAAAAACATACGCGAGCACCGTTTTGAAGTCAGACCGGCCTTATATTACTTTCAATGTAACATACGCGTGCACCGTTTTGAAGTCAGACCAGCCTTACCTACTCGCGTTTCTATTTCTATTTCTCTTGTTTTTTGTTTCCACAGATAACTTACTTCTACTATTTCTAGAACCTTCTTGTTCGCAACTTTGTCTGTCTATACTCTACATTTGAAAGGGTTCTACCTATTTCCTGTCTGCTACTCTTACAATCCCCATTACACAACCGTATACAGTTGTGTTCCACACATATACCTTCAACAATTTTTTCTTTGTTTCTATGTTTATTGTCTTCGAACATAGCCTCTACTCTTACTTGATAGATACATCACGGTTCCTTTAATATTGTTTTCTAAATATACACCCTCTTTCAGCAATATACAGTGGTACCCGAAGCGGATTAATCAACTTGACGGCTACCAATACCCCTCATAACTTAGCCATTGGCCGAGTATTGTTGTTATTATTATTATTAATTTTTGCGCCTTTATTAAAAATTATTAGCCGTCGAATCTGGATCCAACTCCCACGAATATTTCATTCGACAATGGTTGGAAGTGGATTTAAAACGATAATGCTTTTTCAGTAGTGTCCCCAATAGATCTAGTCCACTCCCATAGCATTTTGTAGCTATTTATCTATGTTGTTATATTTATTATTATTATTGTGATCAATCATTAATAATCATCAGGTTTAAGTACAATTACTTTTTATCATTAAGTTTTTCGTCTTGGAATTGGTTGGACGTGTACGTTCGTTGATTTCTATTCTGAGCTAACCTGCACATTTCTATGAAATTTCGACAGCCTACATCTTTCAATATCTGTGTGCAATAGTCCATCCTAGGTCTATCTCTACCTCTCTTTTTTCCTATCTTTGCTTCTAATATATATCGCGCTATTTCCTCATGCCTCAATATGTGATCTATCATCCTATCTCTCTTATTTTTAACCGTTTTCCACATATTTCTTTCTTTCCCTACCATTTCTAGAAGCTCTTTGTTCTCAATTTTGTCCATGATATCTTCTTTATCTTTTTGTTGTTCGCTTGTACTACCGTCCAGGTTTCATATCCGTACAGTGCTGTGCTCCACACATATGTTTTCATCAATCTTTTCCTTGTTTCTATGTTTGTTATCTTTAAACATAGTAGTTGCTTTCTCTTGTCAAATGCAGCACGGTTTTGTACTAATTCTTGTTTTATAATTTTTACACTTTTCTCATCTTGCGTTATTTGATTTCCTAGGTAGCAGTAATCCTTAACCTCTTGGAAGTTCTCGTTTCCTATTTGTATTTTGGTTTTTGATATATTTTCCCCTCTTTTACATACTAGTATTCTAGTTTTATTTTTCTTAACTTTCATACCGTATCTCTCTGTCAGTACTGCTGCCATTTCAATAAGAGCTGCTTCTAATTCTTCATTGTTAGGAGCTAATACCGCTATATTATGCAAATATAAGCATATCAATCTTTTGTTCCTGCATAGTAATTCCAAGCGTCTTCCTGCATTTTACAGTATTCGTTGCACCTTCAATGTACAAGTTAAAAATTAGCGAGGATAGGGCAGAGCCCTGTCTCATTCCTTTCCTAATATTTACTTCTCTACGTTCCTGCTCTAATTCTATTACAGCTGTTTGCTTATTGTATCAGCTAGGTACTATCCGTCTATCCCTATAACACATTTCAATCTTTTTTGAGTATTGCAAACGTTTATCCCATTCTAAATTGTAGAACTCTTTTTTCAGATTTACAAACCTCGTATAGACAATTTCCGCATTCTCTATTGTTCTCTCCATTATCGCCCTTAAAGGTGTTCGTCTAAACCCGAATTAATCTTCTTCTAGTATTTTTTAGCTCGTTTTTCTATCAGCCTTTGTACACAATTCAAGTTAATAGATTTGATACGTGTGTCGCCAAACTTATTGTTCGAAAATCCTCACATCTATCCGTAGCTCTCTGTTTTGGCACAGTGGCTATGGTGTTTCGTTTGAAATTTTTCGGTATCTCGCTCGTCTCATATAAGTTACAAGTTGAAAGAAACGTTCTGTTAATGCTTGTCCAGCATCTTTTAGGGTTTCCGCTTGTACCTTATCTATATCCGGTGCCTTATTAGTTTTCAAACTCTTTAATGCTAACTCAAGCTCATCTCTAAGAATAAGATATCCCATGTCATCATTTTCAAAGTCTGGTTCTTGTTCTACTGCTTTTAGCTCATGTCCTGCAAAAAAGTTTCGCGTATATTCTTGCCATTTAACCACTTTTTTATATAGTCTATAATGATGTCTTCATCCACGCACCGTAGATTTTTACTATACGGTTCTCTAAAATTCATTCCAACTCGTTTTTATGCTTCGTCTGTCTTTCCTAATTCCATCTTAGTTTGAACCTCTTTGCACTGTTCATCAATCTATTGTTCCAAGGCATTCCCGCATTAGCGAATAATTTCTCATTTTATGGCTTCGTATGATCTGTTTTTCTATTTTCACCTTTTTTCTATTAAATTCAGAATATTCTTTGTTACCTATGGTTTCTTATTTTCTTTGTGTTTGTAACCCAAAATATTTCTCGCCACCATGTCTAAAGCGATATAATGTTAGTTCATTGTTTGTTCCTTCAGAGTATTTTATTAAGAAATTAATTTTAATGTGTACCCATATACAGAATCAGCACAAAATGTGTCTTAAATTACCAAAAATAACCCTAAAATCAGTACCTATGCTTCGAACCCTAGGTCTATGCCCAAGCGTAATTCTTTAGATTCACTTTTTTTTGTCGGATGAGGGGATATTATACTTCTGAAATGCGTCTATATATTCGAAAAATTCAAAAGTATTTAGCTGATCCTTGCTATTGTAGCGCTTGAGTCGGTAAATCGAAGCGATCAAACTAGTGCATGTGCAGTTCTTACATATTTCTTTTTGTATTAACTATGGACATTTAAAAATGGGATAAGTTTACTTTAACAGCCATGCGAATTTAAGCCGTTAAAGTATTATAATCCGTTTTAATTAAAGAAAGTTTAAAAATTAATTTGTTAAAATTTTGGTCAATTATATATAAAGTACGCAGTTTAACCCATAGTAAATTTTCATCAGTTGTCTAGGTGCTCAACCATACACTTACAGCTGGGTTAAGGAACGTGGAATTAGGATGCGAGAAGCAATAACATATAACTATGCGGCTTCAAAACTGTAATCCCAATAAAATATAAAAGAATTCGGAAAAAATTGTTGGTAAATTCATCGTTACGCTCTGTATTATGCAAACGTACTTTTATTCATTAAAGTGCCATGCAGAAATGCAATTGCGCGTGTATAAATAATCACCCTGTATAAAATAAAAGTATTGTAAATACATAACAAAGAATATAAGCCGTATGTGTAAAAATAATTATTTTTAAAATACTTAACACGCATTAAATGCGAATGCAAATCGATAACTTTAAAATAAGTACAAAGCCATATATTTTCACTTATTAATTATCAATATATTTTTGATGCATATAAAAATCTTCTTTATTTGCTGTAAATAGCATAGAATAGTGCTAGCTTTACGCATTTTGCGTAAGGAATCATATCAATCTTGTTAAAAATATAGCGTTTTAACCGTAATGTGTATTAAAACACATCTTACCGTGAAATCAAATGTTTGCTATAAAATGTAATTCACTTGCATTTTAACGCTTTATATTAAACATCAAACTTGGCTTTTGGATTACATAAACTCATTATAATGAAGAATTTTCTACAACATTAGGAATAGAGGAAGGATGAGTCATCTGTACTTAGGACTACGTATAACTCATTAATAAAGAAACGTTTATTCTAAGAAGCGGCCGGAACATTAAAAAATCCATAAAATAGATCAGAATTATTGATTATCTTTCGTATTAGTATGCGACACCATAATAACCTTATATGTGTTAGAGTATAACAGACCACGCACGTCACTAATAAGTAGATCGCGCTAATATGTATATATACAAATATATTTATATATACATATGTATATATATATATATATATATATATATTGACGTGATAAAGAGTCGCGAGAGGTCATTGAAACTCAAATTTTACATATTAATCCCACCAGAATATAATATAATCCGGAAAAATAGACATTTTTGTAAATTCATGGTTGCGCTTTGTATAATACAAACGTACTTTTGTTTATTAATGTACAAGCAAAAATGCAGTCGCGTATGTATAGATAATCACCCTGTATGATATAAGCGTACTGTAAATAATTAGCAAGTAACGTAAGCTATATATGTATAAATAATTAATTTTAGATACCCTACAAACGCATTCAATGCAAACGCAAATCGATCATTTTAAGATAAATACGAAGTCATCTATTTTTACTTATAAATTATTCATGCATTTTTGAGTAAAAAAAACTTTTTAATTTGCTGCAAATAGCATAAAATAGTACTAGTTTTACGCATTCAGCGTAAAACTACAATCAGCGTGTATTTAAAAACCTCAATTTTAAAGTTAATTTTGTGTAATGAAACACGTTTTGCCACAAAAGCAAATATTTCTATAAAATGCAGCCCCTTTGCATTAAAAAGCAATAAAAGTTTAAATTAATCTCCCTGTGGATTACAAAAATTTGTTTTAAATAAAGAATTTTCTGGAATATTATACATACGTATTTAGAACTACGTAAATATCTAATTAATAAATAAAATATTTGTTCCAAGAAGCGGCCGTAACACTAGAAAAACCCAGAAAATGTAATAGAAATTGATAACAAACATTTATGATCTTCGCATTTACTGTTGGAGAAAGCAATACGCCACAATCATTGTATATGTGTCGGGGTAGGACAAACCGTCACTAATAACTGGAACAAAATTACGAGGTAATCAAAGCCACGATTTTAGACGCTAATAAGTTTTTTCTGAGAAACCTTGCACAATGTTCTTACTATTCTACTCCCTTCTGGATATAGATAATTTGAATATATATATATATATATATATATATATACATATATAAGGAAGCGTTTATTAAAAACGGGGATTCACTTGATTTTTAAATTCGATTGCGAAATATTATTTTGATTTAAGTCTCGAGCTGTTGCTTTGCGAAGATCATATTTGAAAATTGCAGTAAGCATACTGTAATTTAATAATTACATTGCTACAATGAATATATAAATTATGTTCGAAATGCAAATTACATAAAAGTGGAATTTATTAATTACAATGAAGAGCAAAAATTCATCAATTTAACGCTATTTTAAAAATTTTATTAAATAATCGAAAGGAAGATTTAACCAAAAATGTACTTTGGTAATTGCTATTTGAAATGAGGATTTTAAATATGAAAAATCTTGTATTCTAATTTGACGCCAAATTAAAATAAGATGATATTTAATTACGAGGAGGGTTTTTGTGGATTCTGCAAGTATTACTATTAAAATTATTTTTAACTGATATTGGAGTAATTGTATTTAGTTTAAGATAATGCTAATAATTTTTTTGTGAAAGATTTTTTTACCAGGAAAGTTTGTGTTCAGAGTTCAAAACACTCTGACCTTTTAATACATTATCCGTCAAGTTTTTTTTGGCCAAACAAACCTTTCAAGCGTGGAAATAAACAAAGTCAGGTAAAATATCCGTAAAAAGGATATTTAGTTCTGTAAATTTAAAATAAGGTTAGGAACATTTTTTTTATAATAAATACTTCTTAGAAATTATTTTATGTTTGAAAGAGACGATGTTTTAAATGTTCTATATGCTTTTGTATGATAGAAAATATTTCATACTGTATAAATGCTTTTTGATATTGCCGTTTGATTTCGTTCTGAAAAGTCTGTCAATTCCGTTGAACTAGCCAAGCAAAGTAAGAAAGGAAGGCAAGTAACCAATTTCAAGTTTTAACAATTGTTATATCTGTGTCACAGCACTCTTTTAGCGGCGCATCCAACGTGGCGGTGTCACAGCAATATATATATATATATATATATATATATATATATATACGCAAAACCCAAATGATTATTTCAAATCAAGCTAGTAATTGCTTTTTACTAACATGTTCTATTCAAGTGACTCTTGTGCATCATTCCGCTACGCTTGATTTGCGCACATTCATACAGTGCAAGACTCATAAAATTCTGACTCGCTACCACTTTGTGGCTGTCAGCCGCGTTTGGTCGTTCTACTGCGATAACAATTTTCCTTGTTCATAGTATGTTTCGTAACTACCATTTTCGTTCTTATAATTTCACCGACATCAACACCCTAATACATACCCATTTTCAAAAGAAGTGGAATGGTAGTGCTCGTTTCATCCCTACAATACCCATTTATATCTGTCATTGTACTGTATTTGGGAATATTTAGTTACTCATCTAAATTCAAAGAAACACGCATCACATATCCCCCATATTACTATGTATATAAAATTAAACGCATTTATTATGTCTTAGTAATAGTATATTACAATGTATTAATTGAAGGCTATAATATTAAAGATTAATCAAAGTTCATATCAGACGTGAGAACGGAAGCAACAACTTTGTATTCCAGACGCAACCTGATGCTGCAGATGCAGATACAATGAACTGAAACAAAGCAGGTTAATTAAAATTACTTAAAACAAGACAATGTATGTTTATCAAGAAGTAGCAGACGTGAGATCTGTACTTTCCCACGAGATGATGTGAGAGCAAGAATTCCATAAATACTGTGAGGAGCCCCTGATAGTCAGTCTTCGAACTTCATAACTTTAACATTGTTGGTATTTCAAGCTATTCATTGGTAATTATTAAAATATTAACTTTGACTATTTTGTGTCAAGTGAATTAAGTCACGTTAATGAACATAACGTACAAGGTGTTATAGAAGAAATGAACCATTTTTTGTAATTATTACTGTATAAAAATAAATTTGATAAAAGTATTTTTGGGAAATAAATGTTTTTAAAAAGACGCTCCCAAAGGCCCAAAACCTATTTCGCGTTGCAACAAATTTCTAGTTATAGCAAATTTTGACAAGAATACAGGAATTTTGCTCTAGGTATTTTCAACTAAATGTTTTATTCACTAAGCTTACAGCGTTGTTTCTTATTATCCATGTAAACGTCACTTTAGGCGTAGTGAAGGTATGGGTCTACGGAAGTTTGAGAATTTTCAGTTTAGTAGTTGCAGAGCAAAATATATTTAAAGGGTCAACACTCTTCAGGCATTATTTTAAAGAAGATAAACCTAGATTAGATGTCGGTAGGAAAGAACTTGTTAAATGTCATACAATAAAAGCGGAAAACGACTATAGCGTTAGATAATCTAGATACTAAGCCCGATGTTAAAAATTTCATTTGTAAAAGGCAAAAACTTAAGCCTTTAGACACTGTAGTTAATTAATTAATTTCACCTCTGTGTTAATTATTAAAAGATTGAAACCCATACAAAAGCATACATTTTGAATAACATTTTTACCTTTTATTGTTTTTTAAGTATTTGAATAATTTTACGCTCAAGTACTTAATGATTATATTCATATTCCTAGAATAATCTGCAGAAATTAAAACGAGCAAACTTAATTATCTGCTAGACGGTAAATGAATTTCCTCGGCGGCTATTTATTCGTGCATCCTAATATCCGAATATTAATGCGAACCCTTTCAGGATACAGACAATATTGATCCAGCAATAAAGCTGTTTTCAAAAGTAATTATGATAAGATGACTACATCTACACTGATTACATAGTAGATAAAAACAGTTGCAAATTTCAAGTAAGGTTTTAATTAAGTAAATCTGAATAAACCACGTCATCATACTGAGGCGTTTTTTATTTTGTTAAAAATTTACGACTGTGCTTTTGTGGCAATGTTTCCAAATCCAAGCTTTCCCTAACTACCTGTTGTGCGCTTGAATACTTTTCACCAAAACCAAAAAAGGCTCGCAAGTTTAATCTTATTAGTCTACTTTTAGAATATAACTGATAATTCAGATATGATTAAGTTTGTAGCATATCCCGAACCCTGTTAGTGGTGAGAATTGGGAGGATTGTTGTGGCTTGTGCGGAGTGTCCAGGCGCAACCACCTGGTGAGGGCTCGACTGAGAGGGTAGTGATGGGATGCGCGAAAGGGCTGGATGCGTTTTTTTCCAGTGATATTACTAGCTGATTATGGTTATGTAACGGCATTGTCTTTCTACACGTTTGCTTCGACTTCATCTGGATAAGTGATAGCTATAAATAATTTGTATGAATAGTAAACGTTGCTAAGATATTAAGTTTTTAACACTATGTTGCATTATTAAAACTGACTTATGTATGTTATTATGAATTAACAAAACTAAAACTAATGTACCAGTATGCAAAGCAGGGGAAAATAAATTATAAACAAGAATACAAGTATGTAACACGAACTTACAAGAGGTTAAGGATTTCTGCTACCTAGGAAGCCAAATAACGCAAGATGGGAAAAGCGCAAAAGATATAAAACAAAGATTAGCACAAGGTCATGCTACATTTAACAAGAAAAAGCAACTACTGTGTTCAAAGACAACAAACATAGAAACAAGGAAAAGATTGCTTTAAACATGTGTGTGGAGCACAGCACTGTTCGGCTGTGAAACCTGGACAGTAGGAAAAGTGGACAAGAAAAAGGTAGAAGCCTTTGAAAAATGGTGCTACAGATGTATGATGAAGAAATCATGAACAGACAAAGTTAAAAACGAAGAGGTACTAAAAATAGTAGGGGAAGAAAGAAATATGTGGAAAACGGTAAAAAATAGGAGAGATAGGATGATAGGCCCCCATACTACGACATGAGGGAATACTGAGGAATATATTAGAAGCAGAGATAGGAAAAAAGAGAAGTAGAGGTAGACCTAGGCTAGACTACTACACACAGATAGTGATAGATGTAGGCTGTAACAATTTCAGGGAAATGTGTAGGCTAGCTTATTACAATTTAATTGTACGTATTACGTATTACGTAATAGTATTACGTATTACGTATTACAATTCAATTGGTGATACATTTATATGGTCGATAAAACAGTTTACGAAGTCGGTAATACAGTTTAAGAGTTCATAAATACATCGCGCAAGCGCAATGAATACGAAAGCAATGCAACGCCCTGGCGGCCGGAAGCGCGAACCTTATTACAGATTCCGCGTTGCCAACTACCATGACGTCACCGATACAAAGTTTATATTGCGCAATACTTCGGAAAATTTAAGAATTTAAAACAAAAGGTAGTACATTAATTACTTACATAAATATGTCTCGGGGTTAAATTTGATACGCCGACGCTATTCCAAAGCGTTCGGACCGGCACTCAGGGCTCCGCTCCGGGCTGTTGGCTGAGCATGGACATCCGGCTCATCTCGGGTCGTGGATACGGTTAGCCTCGGTGGCTCCAAATTCTCCTACCTATGCAGGGATCGGGCAGGAATACTAGGTAAAGGTAGACAAACAAAAGATAATCAAGCAAGGAAATCTACATAGGTAAAGATAAGCACGATACGATACCTCAAAGCGACCACTTCACTCGAAGAACCAAGGCAAACAGCCACGTTATAGAGAGAACAGGAAACTCCCCCACTATTTCTGTCTTTTTCCCATTGGCGCGAACTTATTCGTCCACCCCTCTAGTGTCGCACGATCTGCGCAAATGCACTATGACGTAACGGAAGTACACGCCTAGTCTATTTAAAATTCCCGCGCACCGCGTCTTTTGAAATTATGGCGCGAAACTCCCGCATATCAAACTAACCTAATACATTTGTTAAAGGGCCACTTTGGCACGTAACAAGCTCAGAATAGAAATCAATGGAGGTACGCATCCAAACAGTCCCATGATGGATAAATTAATAACGAAAAGAGTAACTGTACTTAAACATGATGATTATGATAAGCAACTACAAGTATTGGTTGGGTAATATTCTCGAATAATGTTAATTATGTGAAAGGATTTACTGGAAAACTATTAATTCGGCAAATGTCTAAGTGTTGGGAGATCTTGGCAGCCACAGGCTGCTTAATCACCTTCACTGAATCTCAGTGAAATAGGACATAAAATTAGAAAACAATAAAAGGGGAACTAAGCTGTATACAGGCTGTGTGAGTATTTCATGGAACTGTGTAGGCTGACTCACAATATAAATAAGTGCAAGAACGTGTCCAACCACTTTTGAGACGAAAAACCTAATGTCGAAAGAATAAGCGCAGATAAATGTAATGATTATTATAAACAACTACAGGTGTTGGTTGTGAAATATATGCAACTAATGTTGACTGTGCGAAAAAATATATTGGAAAAAATATTAAATCGGTAAAAGTTCAAGTGTTGGGCAACTTGGCAGCCACAGGATACTTACCCCTCCTTCACACCTTTACATGTGGTTTTCCAATGCTCCACCCGAAGGTACTACATTGGCCAGAAAGCAAGTTTTTTTTTACCTGGAAAATTTGAAATTTTGCCAAACCCTTGCTGTTCAAAGCAAGGTAGGGATCTTTAACGTGCGTGACAACACTCACACACGGGACCCCATTTTATCTCTCATCCGAACGAGAGTGTATTTTTGTGAAAAATGCTTGCCTAACATTTTTCAAGCGGACCGTGTCGGGATTCGAACCCGGGACTTCGGGCGTAGTAGTCGCACACAAACCACTACGCCACGGAGCCGCCTACCTTTCACAACCATTGGATGTTGGAGAAATAGGGTATATAATTGTAAAACAATAGAAGGGGACCGAACTGCATCTAACGGAAAAACATCGCCTATAATGAAAGACATCAAACATAGAAACAAGAAAAGAAATTGTTGTAGGCATATGCGTGTAGCACAGCACAGTATGCCTGTGAAATACGGGCAGCAGGAAAAGTGGACAGAAAAATGGTAGCACCTTTTAGAAATGCTGTGCGTCAGGTGTATGAGGATGATAGCATGGACAGACAAAGTTATTAACAAATAGGTTATAGAAATAGCAGGGGAAAAAGCATATCTGTGGGGGAAAAATAGGAGACGTAGAAGGGCAAAATACGTTCTAAGGCATTTTTGTGGAATAGTATGAAATATATTACAAGCACAGATAGGAAAAGGGAGGTAAATGTAGACCAAGATCAGATAATTATAGATGCAGACTGTGCAAATTTCAGGGAAATAGGTAGGTTAGTTCAGAATAGGAAACAATGATGGCACATATCTAACCAGTTCCACACCTGAAAACGTATTGATGATGATGTTATTTATTATATAGCTCATTTATTCGATCCCCTTATAATGAAGGTAAATCGACAGTCTTCCGACTAAGCTCGGGGTCTATTCCTCGGGTAAAGCTTATGAGGAGTGGTCGCGGGTTTCACAACAAAATTATTGTTTTCTGTACTGACTTTAAAATACAAATAGGGGGTGCAAAAGGGGCGCCAAGTCCTAAAATTATTAAAGCACGGATTACCCTAAGAAAGAACTTGAAGTCTTCATGGGGAAACATCGCTTTTACTGCAAAACGCAGGATCTGAAAAATACAATGTTATTATAATAACGAAGGACGCAAGAGATATACTCTTGCTACTTTATACAATAAAGAAAAAGAGTAGTTATTAATACCAAAAATTTAAGTATACATAGTAAAAGAAAATATAGGTATTAAACTTCTTAAACGCGTTGTTTAGTACTTCTTTATTAAGTCACAGCCAATAACCTATTTTTTATAAAAGGGTATATATTCTTTTCACCTTTTAACTCATTTACCTCTACCTTTTGGACGCACATGTTCAAAATAAAACAATTGTTCAATTAAATCATATAATGGATCTTTAATCACATTTATCCTTTTCTGTAGTAAAATTTTATATACAAAAATGTACAACAATAAAAAAACGTTGTTTAGTGTTTTAGACTCAGATATTTAAATATGAGAATTATTGTAATTTCTACTAGGAATCAAAATGTCAACAATAAATTAAATATGACAAAGTTTTTAAATATCCAAAATGCATAGATCTGTTTACCTTAGTTTACAAATATCTGTTTTATATTCAGTGCTCAATTAATTAGTTCTCACAATTACTTTATGTGTTATTGAACTTGAGTGCAATACTTTTTCGGATTAAATAAAGAAAATTTATAGTTTTAATCATTTGCATTAATATCAAATGTAAGCAAAATTTATACTGTCATGAAATCCAAATGATAAAAGTCCAATCGACTTCCTTGTAAAACAAATTAAAAAACGCTACTATTTTAGTTTCAAATATTCGCCTCGCTGTCAAGTTATTCAGAACAGCTGTTGTCAGGTCGCTTACCTTAGCAACTAGTTGTACTTCAAACTTCATTTTAACAAGTACCTTGTCAAGGCCAGATGTGCTAGCTTGCGGTTGTTGAACAAACAAGTTACGTCAGCGAACTTTCCAGATTTGAACCTTACAAAGCGTAAACTTGAGTTTCTTTTAAACTAACGACGAATTAAATGCATTACAGCGTATTATACTGCACCAGTATAAGAAACCATTTTCATCAATTTGTCGTGCAATCCATTGAAGTAAATTGAAACATAAAATCAATCCATAAAACAAGCTATTCAATGTGCATCATTTGTGACTCTTCATTAACCTATCTCAAGGCGAGATTATTTAACGGTAAACTGAGCAATTAAACATGATGTCTGAACTCGTAAGTTCGTAATATTATAAATTGCAAATAATAAAATTAAAAATCGGTAAACGTGTGAGTTCTCGTTATCGGTATAGGTGAGAGTGAGGGTGAGCGCTATAAAAAATCATTTAGTCTACCTTAATAATTATTTAACTTGCTTACCGTTTTCAGAAATAAACAAAACTCAAGTGCATTTTGCACTTGATTACGCTGCCACTTTTATGGCCATGCGTAGAATTCTTTCTCGGACCTTATTGATCTCCATGATGCTTCTAACTGCAGCGACTGGTCGACCCAGGCTGACGCTTCTGTCGACAAGTTGCGCACAAAGCACAAAAATCGTTTGACATTGGAAATGCTATTCAAATGACCAACGCTTACGAATAGAGCCTTTACTACTATTATTAATTAATATATGCCTCGTCATTAAGCTATACGGTACTGACCTGAACTTTTATTAAGCTCATAAAATTAATTGTTTATTTGAATAAAGTGTGCAGTGTATTTTATAATTAAATTTTTAAGTCTTTATAATCGTCAAAGAAAATTGTTACAGCATTAGTAATGAAGGTACTGTTATATTCTTCGTTTGCATATTAGTTTTCATTTGTAATTGAAGCACTACGTAAAATTTTTACCTATTGATTATTATTACAATGCATTTACCTAAAAACCTACGACAACTATTTGAAATCAAGTAGTACTTTATAAGTGAGGCCCAACGTGGTGTAATAATCAAAATTATAACGTTGTGACAATACGAAATTGGTGCAGAATGTATACAAACGATCTCTAAACGCGTAACGACGGACGATGAAATTTAAACAAGTAATAGGATTGCATATAATACGTTAGTATTTCGATTAGAAAGAGCAGTTTTAAATTCAATCTCTAAGACTTTCAAAAGAATAAGCGTTTGTAGTGAAAAGACAACGGTCGCCTGTTAGGTTGCTTCTGAGACCGGGATATTTGCGGATGTTGATAAGATTGAGAAAACCTTTCAAAATTCTAGATTACCTGTATCGTCGAAGGGTAAAAAAACATATCTTATCATTTAGTTAGTGAGCTTTTGAATATTGTTGGAAGGTGTTTAATGATTCATTACAATATGTAAGAGAGAAAAGAAAAAAGGTTCGCTAAACGAGGAAGGTGAAACGGATCAAAACCATAGGTTATAACTAAGTATAGGTAAATGATTAAGAAATAATGCGAGAAATTTGGCGCTTATGTGCAGTACACTTAACGAATATATAAATTCGATTCATGGGAGTATCTCAGAGTTATGGGTGAAATTCAACTTTATAGAGAAAGAATCATCAGAACGTAACGTTAACAGTGCTACTGAAAAAGTCTGATGTGGAATATAATATAAACAGTTTTCCCATTAGTTTCTTTCTCACTTGCGTCCTGATTCGACTTTATTTGAACAACTTCTTTTTTAGCATCATCCATATTCTCTAAAATTTGTACTACTTTCCTCTAGCTTCAAATTTCATTTCTTCAATGGTTTTGTAAGTTTTCTCTAAACCCCAACTCATTCTTTCACTAATCTTTTTAAATTTTTTTTCATTTTTCTCACTTTCTAATCTTAAACTTTCCACCAATTTTGCTATATTTTCTCCAAATTCTACTCGTAACTCCTGAGTATTTTTATCCACTTTGTCACCCATTCTTTTATGCCATTCTCATCCTTTTCGCTCATTTCTTTCATGTTTTTTTCATTTTTTTCACTCATTGCTTTTTGTTCCTGCATACTTTGATTTAGACTTAATAAAAGAGCCATCATTTTTTATTCCTAGTTCTTTCCTACACTCTTGACCTCTGGATTCTCTTTTTCGCTTCTTCCACATAAACGTTTTCATGAGAACCAATTTTCGCTCCCTCCTCTCTCAAACTTTAACAAATTTATTTCATACTATCAGTCATGCTTGAAATTAATCAAATATTACAAAAAGAAGAAAAAACAATTCCAAAACAAATCCTATGAGACAAGAAACTTTAATTTACAGACGAATTAATCGGACCGCAGGTTGGGTCGCCGCTAAAAAAGTGCTATGACAAGGGCCACACTTGGTGCGCCACTAAAAGAGTGCTATGTCAACGCCTCGCTTTGTGGTGTTACTAAAAGTGTGCTGCGATACAGATACAGCAATTTGTAAAACTTGAAATTGTTCACTTACCTTCCTTTGTTACTTTGCTTGGCTAGCTTAACGAAATTGACAGACTTTTTAGAATGAAATCAAGCACAGCAATATCACAAAGCATTTATACAGTATGAAATATTTTCTTTCATACAAAAGCATTTACAACATTGTTTCTTTGAAACATAAAATAATTTCGAAGAAGTAATTGTTATATAAAAAACAATTGTTCCTTACCTTATTTAAAATTTACAGAAATAAGCTTATTCTTTGAGGATGGTTGACCTGGTTATAATTATTTCCACGTTTGTAAAATTTGTTTTGTCGAAAAAAAATTTTGGCAGATAATCTATAAAAAGATCAGAGTATTTCGTGCTCTGAACACCAATTTCCTAATAAAAGAAATCTTTTACCCAAAAAAAATTGTTAGGACTATCTTAAACTAGATACAAGTACTTTAATATCAAGTAAAATAAATCTAAAAGTAATACTTGCAGAATCCACAAAAACACTCCTCGTGTTAAAAATCTTCTTATTTTAAATTGACGTTAAATCAGCTAACAAGATTTTCCATAAATATCCTCATTTCAAACAGCAATTAGCAAAGTACATTTTTGGTTAAATCTTCCTTTCGATTTATTTAATAAGATTTTTTAAAATATCTTTATATGGTAGAATTTTGTCCCTTCATCGTAATTAATAAATTCCATTTTTTTTTAGAAACATCACTTCTATACTTATTGTGAACATTATAATTATTAAATCATAATATACTTACTGCATACTTCAAATACTATCTTCACATTGCTCTTGTGGCGCTATCGCCTATATCCATATTTGTAGGCTGCTATTTGTGCAACGGAAATCAAGATTTTACTGACAGCACTGGGCATCCTTTTCGAAGATTGTTTCAAAGATCCTTCCTTCGCAGATTTTTTTGTAGACTTTTTTGTGGATCCTCTCGTCGATCTGTTTGAAGCTCCTGTTGCTATTACCTTCACATCTACTGTTGCAGCTCCTTTCATGTACTCATTTATCGAGGAAGTGAAATACGAGATTGTAAGTTATTTAGTTTAAGAAAAGGTAAGCAATCACTCCTATCAACTGTATGTTAATAGAGGTAATTACTTGTTATATGTTTTTAAAAAAGCATTACTGATTAATTGCGTCAGCGCTCATTTTCTATGCTCATATAAATTATATTTAATTTGGCACATAGCCACTACTGTATTTGGTCCTATGAATCTGTATTTCAACACGGTGTCCTATCTTTTTTCACATAACTATTTCCACACCAGAATTTCCCTCCTCTAATCCTGTATGAATTATGTTAAAGTTTCAGCTTCAAAAATTCCCCGCTTCTGGCCACCGAACTTTGCTAGTCCTTAATATATCAAAAACTAACTTATCCATTTCAATTTTTAGGTTTTCTAACTGATCTACTTGCTCGTAAAATGTTCCTGGTTCTCTTTTTTAACCTTCGGATTATATCCTTCATAGTAGTCTCTTCACGGAGATCTGAATGGCAGACCATTTTAACAGCGGTTCCGTGGCGTAGGTGGTATGCGTGTGACTACTACGCCCAAGGTCCCGGGTTCAAATCCCGACACGGTGTGCTTAAAAATGTTAGGCGAGTATTTTTCATAAAAATACGCCCTCGTTCGGATGAGAGGTAAAATGGAGGTTCCGTGTGTGGCAGTTGCCACGCACGTTAAAGATCCCTACCTTGCTTGGGACGGTAAGGGTTTGACAAAATTCAAAATTTCTCAGGTGAAAAAAAAATAAGCTTCCTGGCCAATGTAGTGCTTTTGGATGGAGCATTGAAAAATCGCATGGAGGGGGACCATTTTAACCTTGTGGTTCCGCGGTGTAGTTGGTATGCGTGTTCAAATCCCGACACGGTTCGTTTGAAAAATGTTAAACGGACGTTTTCCACAAAACTACGCCCTCGTTCAGACGAAAGGTAAAATGATGGTCCCGTGTGTCAGTGTTGTCACTCACGTTAAAGATCCCTACCTTGCTTGCAACAGCAAGGGTTCGGCAAAAGTTAAAATTTCCAGGTAAAAATAACTCGCTTCCTGGTCAATGTAGTGCCGTCGGGAGGAGCATTGGAAAAATCAACAGTAGGGAACAATTTTAACTCCGGGATCTTTTACCCCAGAGGATGTCATAGTCTTAAATAACACCTTAAGCACGCCGTGTGTTACAGTACCACCGTAGCATAAACGAAAAGGATGCCGGACTAACGCAGTCGTAGATTAGGAGTGGGTGTGGGATTAAACAAGAACGAATATATCAAATAGCTGAAATAAAAAAGATTAGGTTATGTAGAAATGTAAACAATGACCACACCTTAATCGGTGTGATATCAGTATTTACAATAATAAAAGTAAAATAGCCTGACTAGATAGTTTATTCATGGAAGGTTGAGTGGGGTTTGTTAATAACAATTATTTAAATTTAAATTCATAGGCGTATAGCGGAAGAATTGAACTATGTTAACACGAACAAACTCTAAAAGAATCAGTAACGGAGTTCTGGCTCCTAGCAGCAATATACAGTAGTGTATTTAACGATTTGAGTAGTACATGGTACATATAAACGTAATAAAAAGAGATATTCTAGAAGGATCTCACCAAAAGTGATGTAGAACAAATGCAGCACCATCAATTCGAATTGCTTTGCGGACAGTCGAATTGTGACTAATCATTGGCCGTTTGGTACGGTAACAAATCCGCACAAACAGTAACCAGTACTCCAGTAAAGCGGGAGAGTAGAAACCAAAAGGTATACCTCAGGTAGGTAGAAACAGTACGAGTATAAAGTGAATTATTTACTTTCTGTATAATACAACGGAAATCCATCCATAAGCGAGCTAAAAATCAGGCACTAACTTTTGAAACTATACAACTAAATGGCGGTTACTTACCAATTAACCAAAAGGAAGAAATTCGAATAGGAATTGGTAATTGCTCGCTTAAATTTCAAACACAAGACGAAATATAAAGTAAAACCTAACAACGGTATCAAAATTATTTTCTTGTGACAATTGTCAAATATTCAGCACCGCTCACTAGATATACCAAATTTAGTATTTATGCATTTACAGAGTAACATAGGTTGCTTAATTACACTACATTCTGAAGTTAGGATAAGCGAGAAAAGTAGCGGTAATGTGATATTTTATTTGGGAATACATAAAGTCATAACAGTATAAACTGAACGTAACACGTGTACTTGGGAGGTAATGTGGTGGTTTCCCGTTGCATTCCACATCGCAGTAGTGTGTCTTGGAATGCCATACCGACCCCTATAGTCTCTGGCCTTTTTAAGTACCGAAAAAACTGCTGCCCTCTTTTAGGAACCAATCTTAGTTTGGTTCCTCATTATAGAGTTGTCTAATTTGGATTAGACCGTTAGTTCGGCTGTTTAGCTCACTGCAACACGCAAGCCATTCTACCCGTTTTAGTAATCTAGAAACTCTTCAAGTTACAGGTTCATGCAGGCCATATTTTAAATGAGCGCAGCAAATAACAGAATCGGTCAAGAATGTTAACAGTTTTCAACGACTTTGACAATTAAAACAACTCGATTAGTCAGCTTCTTGTCCAAACACCGTGAAAAAGATTCTTACAAATAACTAGTCAGTGTCCGAACCCTACTGAAGCAAGGAATGCATTTCTGATCTCAATCCAACCACTGAGTCAAGTTAATATTTTTTACGTCGCAGTAACTCTCTAAATTTGTGTGTGTGTGTGTGCGTGCGTGTGTGTGCGTGTGTGTGCGTGTGTGTGTGTGTGTGAGAGAGAGAGAGATGGAGAACGGGACAGAATTAAAGCAGGAACGTAGAGAAGTAAATATTAGGAAAGGAGTGAGACAGGGGAGTGCGCTATTTCCATTAATTTTTAAATTGTATTTCAAAGAAGCAAAGCATAATGACAAATGCAGAAGACATTTGGCGTTATTATGCATGAACAAACATATAATATGCTCAGATTTGCAGATAATATATCGGTACGTGCATCTAGCAAGGAATAGTTAGAAACCGCTCTTAATCAAATGGAAATGATACCAACAGAGATATACGGTATGAAAATTAGTAAAAAAAAAACATAAAGTACTAGTATGTAAAAGCGAGGAACTTAAGTCAAAAACCAAAATACAAATACAAGAGGTTAAGATTTTTTGTTACATAGGAAGCCAAATAATGCAAGATTGATAACAAGATGAAACAAAGATTAACATGAGGCAGTGCTGCATTTAACAAGAAAAAGCAACTACTTTGTTTGAAAACAATTAAACATGAAAACAACGAAAAGACTGCTAAAAGTATGTGCGTGGAACACAGCACTGTACGGTTGTGAAACGTCCAAAATTAATTTTTTCTTTTTTATCTGACATATCTAAGGTAACCCAAACGCGCCATAGAGTTTCAATTAACTTTGCAACGGATAATTAATTGTATTTGTTTAACTAATTCCATAGTAACGCCAAGCTAAAGTGTTGAAGATTGAATGCATATTTGTATTATGAAACACCTGATGCTTGTTTTAAACCGTATACTGCTATTCAAAGATATTTTGATTCCTTTTAAAGCGTAAGTATAAGATAAGACTTTGCATGTGATATGTTTGAAAAGACGTTTTATTTGCAAATCTCTCCTGCTTTGCACGCTTATTTTGGCAAATATTGTATTCGTTAATTAAAATTTACCTTCTCATAGCGTGTTACCTAAACAACTATTTATTCGTTATTTATGAGTTATACAGTTTTTTAAATGTGTAATTAGAAACAATATTGAGGCAAAAATTTCTGAAACACATTTTTAAAAATAATTCTAAGAACCGTTTAGTTCTGTAATTTCAAAGATAAATTTGATTGTGACGACATCTATTAGTCTATCTCACAAAGCATCCCAAGTTTAATCTATGTCCTGAATACATTGTAACGATTACGAATTCGTCCTTCATTAATATACGTCTTTGCAATTATTATTTATTTATAAAGAATCTTTATGGTATTAAAACTGTAAAATTTCGATTTCTTAAGAATAATGCTTATTCGTTACATACAGCTCCATCTATGTTCATGGAATTAAAATGACCTTCCAGTTACCGTGATATCCGTGTGGATGCATGAATTAATTTCTTTGCGCGCGCTCGCGAAGTAAAGTGTTTTAGTACTCAATTCCATTTGAAACAACAGGATGTAAAGGAGACAAGCTTTTACTGCGAAGTAAAGAGGTTGTCCGTAATCATGCTGCCCGACCGGCGAACCGCCTGGTTACATAGGATTGCTTGGCTATTATGATAGCAACGATCACTAAGACACCACCTGTGAAATGATCAACGTATGGTTGGGAAAGACATCATCACGGTATGTAATTATTGCATTCAGTATTTAAATTAATTCCTTGGTTTTTGTATTGCAAGTTTTTTACCTTATCACGTCACATGGCTACATTTTAATTGTTATCGGCAAGAGTATTGCAGTTTAAGTATTAAACAGATTCCGTAGAAATGTATTGTAAGCATCCTGTCGTAAACCACACCTAAACGTGCTTGTGAACTAGAAATCAAGTTATATCTCCCTATGCGCAGTCGAAGGTCACACCTGTCGTTATAGTGGAGCTCTCAAATGGTTGCAGTGGTACAGCGTCCATTCTTGGATTGGTAAATATGATTTCTTACTAAATTTCATATATCTGGCGAATATTTTTTTGCGTGGAGATGTAATTTTTTGCAAACTTTATATAATGGTTTAAATTGTCTTACGCCTTTTTGTTCCAAAATTAATAGTTAGATGTAATGTAATTATTCGAAAGAACGTAAACTTTAAAGATAACTTACTTAGAATAAAAGGTCAGAGTTCAATGTGTTGTAACTAAGCAGGTGACATTCGACCTTTGTTTGTCACATTGTACCAACTAGTTTTTTTTTAAGTATAATTATCACCCAGATTATGTTATACCATAAGAAAATTTGCTAATTCATTCAAAAATAAATTTTTATTAAATTCAAGTCCGATCGTATATGAAATAAGTCATTTCATTTATTAAATTTTGTAAGCCAAACCAGGATCCTATTTTGGTAACTAGTAAAGGTTGTATCAGATTAATACTAACTCAATATTCTTCTTAAAGAAGTTTAATAAATAAAATTGTTGAAATACTTAACACTAATAAGGATGACATTTGACTATTACTATATTTTGTTGGATACCAAACATGGATATTTGTATAAACAATGTATTTTTGTATATTTATTTAAACCAATAGAAAGTGGACTAAGTTTCAAAGCTTTTTTTCAGTGTAGTTAACAATAATTTTTCTATAAAAGCAAATAACCAGATTCATAAAATTTTTGAAGTGTAGAAAGAAAGATCATTTATATTGTATTGGTAAGATTAATTTTTTTTTTGAGAGATAATTTTAACTTGCTAATCTGTTTGGAATTTATTTTTGTGATAAAGTGACTAGGCTCTAATGTAGCTTTAGTTCTACAAATTTTTTGGGCGATTAAATTTTCAGATAGTACGTGGTCATCATCCCAAGTTGAGTTCGCAGTGTTAGCGGTAAGTACGTAATTTTGTTATACAAGTTTGTAACAATTTTATTTTAGCAGCAAAGGAACATACTCATTAAACGTACCATGAATATTGAAATACCTTTATTAACTAATATAAAGATTCAAGTAACAATCAAATTTTTATAGTATTGCTATATCTAGGATTAGTAGTCTATTTGTTTCGGAGTTCGGTGCAAATCCACAAGCCACTAGCGCGCGCGTGAGAGGTTCGAGAACCACACTTATGATCCTCCCACCTTGCAGGAGCGCGGCGAGGGCACTCATCGATAGTTTAGGCAGCGTGAAGATGCATTCAAAGAGAATGACGAGTGACCTCCGGGTCGCTTTGATTTGGTGAAGCACTTCCTGAGTAACGCGCAAGCAACCATACGTTAGAAAAAGCCACCATATGTTAGAAAAGCAACCATACGTTAGAAAAGCAACAATACGTCAGAAATTGCAACAATAAATTAGAAAACCGCACGACCACTTTGAAATAAAATTAGACAACGGAGGAGTACGCTGTGAATAAAAGATGCCGTGAACCAATGTAAGAAATCCGCTTCGCTCTTGCATCTGTAATAAAGCATGGAAAACAAACATATTTAACAGCAGGCCCCGCTCTGCGAAGTTGTTTCCATTGCAACCAAGGACGACAGCCGGTATTTGCGTTCGTAATAGAATTAAGAATTTCCTCAGTACTTCCTTCTGAAAGTACATTATTTCGTTTTGTTTGTTAGATGTACAAAATTGTTATTCAGTTTACCTGTAATTAAGCTGGTTTTCCCCAGTATCAAAATTTGATTTCACTTAGTTTTGTAAAGATGTGACTACATATGGCTGCAACGTAAATTAACAGCTGCTATTACGTCACCTGTTTATTTGAAGAATGCCGTCAACAATTGCATAATGTCTAACAGATGTTTAACATTACAGTACTGCCACTTTTGATAAAATTAAAGAATATCTTGGTGATTCTATTAACTTCAAACTAATTTTAATTTTGTTAAATTAATGAGAAAATTTCATATATTCATTTGTAAGTGACCTACACAGATCTGGTTGGGTTATAAAGAAACTTAATATTGTTAGTTACACTGAAGTGTTATATATTTGAGTAAGGATCAGTTGTTAAACCTTACAACAATTTTGCAAGAATATCACATATTTATTTTATTTAATTATCATGAAACTTTATTTATTGAAACAAAGAAAATTCTTTCTAGTAAATTAATTATCTACATTTAAAGTTTTTTATTCTGATCTGGTTTGATCAGACCTGGTAAACAAAACACAGAAAGAGTTAAATTTTATGATTCCATTATGTAAGAAATATTCTCTATGCATTTTAGATATACTTGAGGGACGCAAATAGTGTTCCCATTTTTTTTAGGTAACCTAACTATATTCTTTCTTACAGGAGCAGTGTCTTATTCTGTTAAGACAAGTTTGTATGTCAGCGAAGGCGATCTTTTTCTTTGGGTCTCCAAGTCCACCCTTAGAAATTTGCTATGCCATTAATATAAATCAATCTGGACTTGGTGGCGCCTGTTTGTTTTAGTTTGAGTGTGACCCCCCACAGATTTCGACTTACCCCCCCATTGCTCATAGCTCTACCCAAGGAATAGACCGCTAGTTACGTCGGAAGATTTCGTTTTGCAGACACCTAACTTGAAGTATGGTGTTAATAAAGTAGTGTTTTAGTAGGCCTTTGAATAATACGTTTCACTGGCGCCGGCAACGTTTGGGGCGTCGAAATTTGTTTGTTCAACGCTAGGGGCGTCGAAATTTGTTTATTCAACGAATGATTCGTCGAAATTCGTTCGTTCATAATTTAATTTAGCTCGAAATTTGTTTGTTCATAATTTGATTTACCTCGAAATTTGTTTGTTCAAAAGTAATTTTACTTTGAAATAGTCTGTTCAAAATTTATTTTTGTTTCGAAATTTGTTTATTCAAAAATTTAATTTGCTTTAAAATTTGTTAGCTTAAAATTTATTTTGCTTTGAAATCTATTTGTCCCAAAATTATTTTGCTCCGAAATTTGTTTACTTAAAGTTTATTTGACAGTTAGATTTGTTGGTTTGCTTTTGATAAAGGATTGGTCGTAACGTTAATCCCAATACAGTCAAGTAATTAACTTGGTCAAATTTACTTTTGACTTTAATTTTTTTTGACCCCTTAAATTTTTTTGATATTGTTTTGGCAAAATTATTTTACCAAAAACATTTTTTGATTTTACCTTTAGCAGTACGAATTTGTTTTGATAACTTTTATAAGATTCGGATCAGTTAGATTTATCGGTTTGATTCCATTAAGCTGTTGTAATCATGTCGGAAAAATTCCAAATTGTTTGTCTACTTAAAGAAGAATTGGAGTATGAACTAAGAATTAGAGGAGTGTTGAGTGAGAGGCCAGTGTTGGAGAAAAGGAAAATTTTAGGTAGATTGTTAGCTAAAGAAATAGATAAGCCTGGTTGTTTGATTGATCTTTCGTGTTATGAAGTAGATTTTGCAACGGAAAGTAAAGAAATTTCAGTTTCAGTCGAGTCAATTCGTAATGTTGTGTCTGAATTTGAAGGCGACTCATCAGACTCAATTTTAGAAGAGCTTGTTCAAGGTTAAACCACCTTTCGGGGCGAGTTAAGCGCATGAAAATTCCTTCAATAAATCTCGATGAAGCAAGTAAGTTCAGAAATGAGACAGTAGCAACGATATTAACCCTTGAAGCTGACTTATACGATAAAATCAATAAAAGTACAGAGTCCACCCATTTGGATCGGTCCGTTGTAGTATCTCCTTCAGTTGCTAGTGCACCTATTCATTCGACTTCGTATATAACACCTTCAGTACCTATAGGTTCATGGCCTGTAAAATTTTCAGGTGACCCCAAACAACTACATTCATTTTTGATAGAGTTAGTGATTTAGCACAATCACGTAAGGTATCCGAAGCTGATTTATTTGGATCAGCATGTGAACTTTTGTGGGTGACGCTTTGGTTTGGTTTAGAACAGTGAAAAATTCCTTGAGAGACTGGAACTCCTTGTTAGAACGTTTAAGAGAAGATTTCTACCTGGTTCTTCAGATGATGACATTTGGGAAAAGATCAGAAATCGTCGTCAAGGTAAAGACGAAAAATTATTTTATTTGTCGCACATATGCAAACCCTCTTTAGTAGACTGACCAACGAGCCAGCGAAGTTACTAAAGTTAAGATGATAAGAAGAAATTTGGTTCCTGAATATATTTCAGCACTTGCATTGTCGGACATTCAAGATTTGTCTACCTTAGTAAATTTGTGTAAGAGGTTAGAAGAGGCTTCTTTGATGAAACTAAATTTGGTTTCAGCATCTTCTAGTAAACCTAACAAGAATAGCTACCCTCTAAACATCCATTTGAGAACAAACATCCTTGGGTTGAATGAAAAAGTTTGTGCTGTTAAGAGTAGAGTGTTTCAGAATAAATTAGTTAATCCTCAACGTAACAGTAGCGGATAAGAGCTCTTTGAGTCCTCAGTTTGTAATTCCTCTAGTCCCGATAAAAGGAATCATTTTGTTTGTTGGAATTGCTCCCGTAGTGGACATTGGTTTAGAGATTGTAGAGCAGCTAAAAAATTTTTGTTTTGGATGTGGTCGAAAAGGCGTTAAGGCAACGTCATGTCCACAATGTTCAAAAACCAGTAAGGCGGCAGGTACATAGTGGTCGGTATCCTGTTACGCGTCATAAGGCTACGGTTATGATTTGTAAACAAGAAAAATATTTTGTAAAGACGAGTGGTCGAGATGGCTTACAGTTGTTAAAAATTTTGTCAGGACTCTCCGAAGCCTAAGAATAATACTCTGTTTATTGAGAAGCAGTGTGATAATCGACCTTATATTATGGTGAAATTAATGGATAGAGACATTACCGGTCTTCTAGATTCGGGATGCACTACCTCAGTAGTAGGATCCTTAGCACTTTCAATTGTTAGAGAATTAGACTTGAGAATTTTAGTTCAGCAAAAACGGGTATCACTACAGCTGATGGTTCAATAAAGTCTGTTGTAGGCTCAGTAGATTTGCCAATTTGTATAGGTAATGATTGCCGCATCCTTAATGCATTAGTGGTTCCATCCCTACCGCATACATTTATTTTCGGTAGTGACTTTGCAAAATTATTTGGTGTAGTTGCTGACTTTAGAAGTAATAATTGGTTTATCCAAAGTAATGCTGGGAACGACATAGGGTATATAGGTTCGTTTTCCATCCCTTTGAACACTGAAGATTCTCTATGTGGGTTACATGACCTTTCAGATACTCAATGTGCGCAGGCACAAGAGTTAATAAATTCATTTAGTGAGATTAGCAGCGAAGAAAGATTAGGACGAACTCACCTAATCGAATTGGACATAGACACAGGCAATGCCAAACCCTTCCACAAGAAACCATATGTCATGTCACCATATATGGGTAAGATATTGAATGAGGAATTGGACGACATGCTTAGACTTAAAGTTATAGAACCGTGTACTAGTCCGTGGTCCTCTCCAGTTTTGTTGGTTAAGAAGGCAGATGGAGAATATCGCTTCTGTTTTGATGGTAGAACCCTGAACGACTTAACTGTTCATGATTCGTACCCCCTTGCGAACGTAGATAGAATTCTCAATATGTTGAGAGGTGCGAACTACATTTCGTCACTGGATTTGAGAAAATCGTTTTGGCAAATCCCTCTTAGTGAGTCGTCTAAGGATAAGACTGCCTTCAGTATTATTTCACGAGGACAATTTAGATTTACATGCATGCCATTTGGGTTGAAGAATGCTGCGCAGACGCAACAACGTTTAGTAGATGTAATTTTGGTCCACGTTTTGAACCCCATGTATTTTGCTATTTGGACGACATAATTTTATGTTCGTCATCTTTTGAAGAACACCTAAAGTTATTGGTAGAGGTTAAGCAACGGTTAAAAGAAGCTAACCTTACTATAAATATAAGTAAATGTGAATTTTTTAAAAAGACACTTAAATTTTTGGGTTATATAGTAGGTTCTAACTCACTTCGTACAGACCCCGATAAGGTGTCGGCCATGGTTAACTTTCCCGTCCGAAAACCACAACGGAGATTAAAAGGTTTATAGGAATGTGCAGCTGGTACCGGCGCTTTATAAAGAATTTTTCGTCTTTAGTTTCGCCTATTAATGACCTCATTAAAAGTAAGAAAAAAGGTCAAACTGTGAACTGGAGTGCGGAAGCAGAAAATTCATTTGTGCTGATCAAGCAAGCATTAGTTTCTGCACCTCTTCTTTCGCAGCCAGACTACTCGGCACCCTTTATTGTGAGTGTGACGCAAGCAACACTGGGTTAGGAGCTGTGTTGATTCAGAATGTAAACGGAGAAGAGCGTGTAATTTCGTACGCAAGCAAAACCCTGAGCCGTACTGAGCGCAATTATTCCACCACTGAAAGAGAGTGTTTAGCGGTTATTTTTGCAATTGAGAAATTTCGTGCGTGGGTAGAAGGAGTTCGATTCACCGTTGTCACCGATCATTTTCGTTACTTTGGTTGAGTAATCTTCAGAATCCAACTGGAAAACTCGCCAGATGGTCAGTTCGATTAAGGCAACACTCATTTGATTTGGTGCATAGAAAAGGAAAGTTCAATATAGTTCCAGATTGTCTTAGTCGTGGTGTTCCTTTAGAAAATCCAGAAGTTAATTTAGTAGAGATTAAACTTGATACAGTAGACTTGTGGTATGAATCTTTGAGAAAGAAAATTTTGTTGTCACCGAAAAGCTACCCACAATGGAAAGTGGAAGATGGGTTTATTTATAAGTTTATACCTTCCCTATTACCGCATTCGGCGAATGTTGTAGAGTGGAAACACTTAGTGCCAAAGTCTCAGCGTTTAGATGTCATTAAATCATGTCATGACCCCCCTTCAGCAGGACATTTTGGTTCCTTAAAACTTTGTCTCGTGTTCAAGAATTATATTATTGGCCAAAGATGATCTTTGACGTACGTAAATTTTGTAGGAAATGTTTGATTTGTGGTGCTCAAAACCACCCAATAAAGGTCCCCTTGGGATGATGGGAAAGGAGAAAGAGGTTGGACTACCATTCCAAACCATTGTATTAGATTTGATGGGTCCGTTTCCTCGTTCCAAACGCGGACATAAATGGCTCTTAGTTGTTGGTGATTGGTTCTCGAAGTATTCGATTTTGCAACCTTTGCGTAGTGCCACGGCACATTTGATCGAGAAATTTTGGAGGAAAAAGTATTTCTTGTCTACGGAGTACCACAGTTTGTCATTTGTGATAATGGTCCACAATTAATTGGACGTATTTTTAAAGCTTTGTGTGCAAGGTACGAAATTCAAAAGATTTGGTATAATGCTGTTTATGCTCCTCAATGCAATTTTGTGGAAAGAATCAATAAGACAGTTGGTACAGCAATCCGTTCATACGTAGAAGAACATGATACGTGGGATATGGAGATATCAAAGATCCAATACGCAATCAACTCAGCAAAACATGAGTCCACCAACTATTCGCCAAATTTTTAGTTTTTGGTCGTCAGGTACCTTTAAGTGGAAAAGCTTATAATGATAATTTTATACCTGGTGAAGATGTTGATGTTGTCTCCAGTAGTAGACCTTCTTATGTTTTGGATCGTCAACCTTTGTTTGATATTTTTGGAAATGTCCGTGAAAATTTGCATGTAGCTTATCAACGTTCAAGTAAACGCTACAATCTTAGGAGAAGAGACATTTCATTCCGAGTCGGAGAAAGTGTTTGGAGAGCTAATAAGGTCCTCTCGAGTGCAGTGATAAATTTTCCGCTAAGTTAGCCCTAAGTTCGTTATGAGTAAAGTTCGGAAAAACATTCCAATTTAGTATATGAGTTAGAGAACGAAGATGGGACAAAAGCAGGAAATGGCACGTAAAGGACTTGAAACCAGTTGATGCATCATATCCAAATGAAAATGATGATCCTGACGATTAATTCAGATCCGATCATCTTGTTGATATTAAGTAATGACGTAGTGGTTCGTTTTGTTTTGTTCTGATTTAGTGTCGGTCCACTAATATTGAGTATTTTGTTTGAGAAGTGAAGTAAGTGGTTTGAGATTTTGTAAGTTTTGTAGGTTTGAGGTGTGCCTTAGTGTGCACGCTGGACATTTTGCTCGCGCGTTGCTCAGAGATGTGTTTAGAAGATGTCTTTAATAGATATCTTTACAATGTAGAAGTAGGTGGGCTATTTGATTATTGGTCCTGATTTCTACATATCCAGGTAGAGAGAATATTAGATTATTCTTTCCTTTGTTCCTTTTGACCATTAGAAGTTCTTTGATTTGATAAGGTCAAAGTTGGTTTGGTGAGTCTCACCGTTTGGTCCATCACTAATGAGATCAGTTGTTTGTTAGAAATTAGTGATAGGATATTCAGTAGGGTGTAGGATAGTACAGCCCTGACTGGCCCAGTTTTGTACTTGCATTTGATAAGTAACCTCATGGTTAGGTTACCTTTGTTTTGATCATCCCTTTGCGATGAAGTGATGATATTTTGTATTTGAGATTTGTAAGTAACCTTTGGTTAGGTTACCTTTGTTTTGATCATCCTCTGCAATGAAGTGATGATATTTTGTATTTGAGATTTGTAAGTAACCTTTTGGTTAGGTTACCTTTGTTTTGATTATCACTTTGTGATGATAATATTTTGAATTTGAATTTTGTGAGTAACCTTATGGCTGGGTTACCTTTGTTTTGATCATCTCTTTAAGATGAAGCGATGATACTTTGTATTTGCATTTGATGAGTAACCTTTGATTAGGTCACCTTTGTTTTGATTATCACTTTGTGATGATAGTGTTTAAATATAGACCTATTAGTAGGGTCTTACTTTTGATTATCACCGTGTAGTGATGATGTTTTGAATAGTTATGCTGTCTTGATGAGGAAGCATTCCTTTTTTGTAGATAGAGCTAAATGAGCTCCTGGAAGTGAAGTTTTTTTTGAAATTAGAAGTAAGTTGTAAGTGTTTGGTTAGAGGTAAGAAATATTAGCCTTGTTAGAAGTAAGAATCTCAAGTCAGGAAATATTGTAAATTTGAATTTTTTTTGTCCCGTGGAGTGTTTGACCTTCTAATTTGACCCCCTCCCAATTTTGATTATTACCGATTGTGACTCCTCGATTTTGTCTCCCGATGGACGTCAGATACGCGTAGTTACCAACACACTCATTTGTAAATATTTGTCCCCCCCATTTGAATAAATTTATAAAATTGCATAGTTAGTTAGGAAGGTAGGAAAGGCTAGTATTGTTAGTATTGTTTTTGTATTTGTTATATTTAGAGTTTTTCTTAAAAAAAAAATTTTTTTTCTTTTAGGAAAGGGGTAGTGTAACAATTTTATTTTAGCAGCAAAGGAACATACTCATTAAACGTACCATGAATATTGAAATACCTTTATTAACTAATATAAAGATTCAAGTAACAATCAAATTTTTATAGTATTGCTATATCTAGGATTAGTAGTCTATTTGTTTCGGAGTTCGGTGCAAATCCACAAGCCACTAGCGCGCGCGTGAGAGGTTCGAGAACCACACTTATGATCCTCCCACCTTGCAGGAGCGCGGCGAGGGCACTCGTCGATAGTTTAGGGCAGCGTGAAGATGCATTCAAAGAGAATGACGAGTGACCTCCGGGTCGCTTTGATTTGGTGAAGCACTTCCTGAGTAACGCGCAAGCAACCATACGTTAGAAAAAGCCACCATATGTTAGAAAAAGCAACCATACGTTAGAAAAGCAACAATACGTCAGAAATTGCAACAATAAATTAGAAAACCGCACGACCACTTTGAAATAAAATTAGACAACGGAGGAGTACGCTGTGAATAAAAGATGCCGTGAACCAATGTAAGAAATCCGCTTCGCTCTTGCATCTGTAATAAAGCATGGAAAACAAACATATTTAACAGCAGGCCCCGCTCTGCGAAGTTGTTTCCATTGCAACCAAGGACGACAGCCGGTATTTGGGTTCGTAATAGAATTAAGAATTTCCTCAGTACTTCCTTCTGAAAGTACATTATTTCGTTTTGTTTGTTAGATGTACAAAATTGTTATTCAGTTTACCTGTAATTAAGCTGGTTTTCCCCAGTATCAAAATTTGATTTCACTTAGTTTTGTAAAGATGTGACTACATATGGCTGCAACGTAAATTAACAGCTGCTATTACGTCACCTGTTTATTTGAACAATGCCGTCAACAATTGCATAATGTCTAACAGATGTTTAACATTACAGTACTGCCACTTTTGATAAAATTAAAGAATATCTTGGTGATTCTATTAACTTCAAACTAATTTTAATTTTGTTAAATTAATGAGAAAATTTCATATATTCATTTGTAAGTGACCTACACAGATCTGGTTGGGTTATAAAGAAACTTAATATTGTTAGTTACACTGAAGTGTTATATATTTGAGTAAGGATCAGTTGTTAAACCTTACAACAATTTTGCAAGAATATCACATATTTATTTTATTTAATTATCATGAAATTTTATTTACTGAAACAAAGAAAATTCTTTCTAGTAAATTAATTATCTACATTTAAAGTTTTTATTCTGATCTGGTTTGATCAGACCTGGTAAACAAAACACAGAAAGAGTTAAATTTTATGATTCCATTATGTAAGAAATATTCTCTATGCATTTTAGATATACTTGAGGGACGCAAATAGTGTTCCCATTTTTTAGGTAACTAACTATATTCTTTCTTACAGGAGCAGTGTCTTATTCTGTTAAGACAAGTTTGTATGTCAGCGAAGGCGATCTTTTTCTTTGGGTCTCCAAGTCCGCCCTTAGAAATTTGCTATGCCATTAATATAAATCAATCTGGACTTGGTGGCGCCTGTTTGTTTTAGTTTGAGTGTGACCCCCACAGATTTCGACTTACCCCCATTGCTCATAGCTCTACCCAAGGAATAGACCCCTAGTTACGTCGGAAGATTTCGTTTTGCAGACACCTAACTTGAAGTATGGTGTTAATAAAGTAGTGTTTTAGTAGGCCTTTGAATAATACGTTTCAAGTTGGTTGTTCAAAATTTTATTTCGAAGGTTTCCGTATCTTTTCTTCAGAATGTTAGGCACTTATAGTTATTATTAAGATACGGTGGCGTCCATTAAAAATTCTTTTTTTATCGTATACCATCCACGACCCTGGCTCATAGCTCTGCCCTAAGTTAAAGAAACTTAGCTGGCTGGAAGATCTCTTAAGAGGATCCTATTGTACTCAAAGCCATTTTCCATACATTTTCCCTGGGCTTGAATATTTTAGACAGGAACCCCTCTCAATTTATAGAGGCTCTGCCGCCTATATGGTAGAGTAGTTACATTAAAATAAAAAAAGTGTAACAACATTCTAAGTTTTAAAGTTGCAAATAAAGCTGTACTTTTACTGGATGAAAGTAAATCCTTCATCAGTATTTTTATTACTGGCACAAGATATGCCATAAATTAGTTTAGCTTTTGTCATAATAGTACTCTATAAGTTGGTAGCAAACTTATATTAAGAGTCTCCAAAGCTTTCAAGAAAATCTAATTTTTTGTTTATCGAACTTTACACTTGATGTAATCACAGCGCGAGCAAGAAGACTACTACGGTTTGTACTTAGCCAAAGTTTGAAAATGCATTTGTAAATGTACAAATTCATTTACAGTTTTAACAAAAGCTTTTGAAAGCATTTTTATCTAAAATAGTTCGGTTGTAATATGGAAACCAAAATGATTCAATGAATGTGCTTGATCCCGCTCAAAGTTCACTTGAAGCTTAGCAGAAAATTAGGATTATTTTTCTAATTATCTTGCTTAAAAGCTATGTATACAAATTGTTCTCGGTTGCGTAACTGATAAAAACTATTTGATTTCACTGTGATTTCATAACTGCAAGTAAGTGTTGAAGATTGGTAATAAACACGAGTACTTTAATATTATCATGGTGGATAAAAAAGAGGGTTGGTTAAGATAAAGTTCAACGACCGTGTTTATAATTCAGGCAAAGGGAGTTTAAATTAAATTACTTGAAGCTTAGCGGGCATCTAATCGTTATCTTTGTATAATATTCCCTTTTTGCATGTATAATAAGTTTTTGCTAGTCTATAAGAATCTTATTTTTATTTTCTGCATCATAGCTAGCTAACAATATTGACTGGTTCTTAGAAATTACGTTTGGATGGAAGTGTCAGCCTAAGACAAGTATTTGCTCCATTTAACCATAATAATTTAATGTATTCTTTTGATTAACTAACAGAAAGGGGATTTCATAAACGTAAAACATCAAGAAAAGAAATATATAATTCTCGCAATTTCTAAACTGACTTTCGTCACAAATGACGTCACGCCATATCAACTACAAATGATATTCTTGTCTTATTCTAACTCCAGAAAAAAGTTTCCTTCTGGGTTTGCAAATTTTGCTGTTGCCGCCTTCATTTGAGACATTTGGTGACAACTAATATTACTTGTATTGGGTATGTTAGATTTTCGTTGGCGTTCTTATTTCATATCATTTACATCTTGGGTAGTTTTCGTCCCGCATTTTGTGTTATTCTTACTTGCTCTTAAATTGTTCTATTCAGAACAGACTAGCGTTTTTTTTTTGGGTGAATAAACCTTGTCCGGTTCACGTTTAGGAAGTTACAAGGAATTGCTATTTAGATAGTGGCAACGGTGTCAATATATGACATCACAAATATTGATGACAAAAGTCGGCTTAAAAATTGCAAGAACTATAGTGTAGAAGTATATAGTTTTCAAATTTTCTAAATAGACTCGTCATCCGCGACATCACATATGTACTATCTATTTATGCAGACGTACAATATTTATGTTACAGTTTTGGTTTGAATAGTAACATATACGACGTTATCAACAATTTTATAACGGAATTATTAAGAGCTCATCACGGTAGCGGCCATCTTGAAATCTCTAAAGATCCAAATTTTTTTCCTATTAGGCACACAAATTAAAAACGGTTTCAATAAAAGTTACTTATTAAATAATTTCTATGTGGGAAAGTCATTTAGGTTTTTTTTAACTGAAAAAAATTTTTTTTTGCTGATAATAGAGCGATTTAAACAAAACCAGTAACTTTCCCAAATGTGTGAATAATTTTTATGAATTTTCATCAAAATTGCACACTACAATTTACTTTATTTATCGAATAAATCAAATATTAGTATTTTTTAGAAAAATGTACCTGCAATGTGCTGCCGTGGAAAAATTCATAACTTCATGTCACACACTATTGTAAAACAGAAATGGATTGAATACATGCTATACAAAACAAAACAACAAACATACAGGAAACGCTATACTATTGGAATATTCGACTATAGTTGTAATGGCTCGCAAATCTATTTATAACTTTCATTATGGATATTATTTAAAGCCTCAAGCAATTATGGAAATGAGTTGTTCTTCATAACCCAGGATTTATATAAATATTTGTTGGGTTTCTATTTAGTGAAGTAATTAGTTGGTATTTCCTCAGTTTTGAAGTAAATAATAATGAAAGACTGCATTGCAATAGTGTTCTACATTTTTTTAAAAACTATTTTATACTATATAGTTGATGAAAAACTGGCTTGTAATATGGTGAACGAATGGGTATAGTATAATGTAAAAAAGAATAAACACAGAATTGTTTAAATTTTATGCCAAAGTTCAAAAAATTTGCCACCCGGCCATGGTTGCAATGATAGGTTACGTTACTGTTAGAAATAGAATTATTATTAAAAAACACAAATCACTTAACACGTATATCAGAACAGTTGTTCTATAACTATTGCATACTGTTCTGATATGCGTGTTAAGTGATTTGTGTTTTTCAATAATATCTATTTCTAACAGTCACCTAACCTGCCATTGCAGCCGCGGCATTACTGGCGTGAAACGGTCGCAATATGACAAGCTACATGCAAAACGTAAATAAATAAAAGCAAAACAAACTTTGGACAACTTAAAAATGCAAGACATGCATTTTTATTTTACTAGAGGAACGTTTACTGTGTCCAATTCAGTTCACTTTGTTTATTTTTTCGTCGTTAGAAAATGATAAAGGAAACAAAGGCGTGATAAGAAATATGTATAATTAAGATATCTGTGAGGTTTATAACTGGACTAATAAGTTCCACAACACTGCCATCTATATGTGCTCCCTGGCACTTTATAAACTAAGTAGGCGGAGTATTAAACTTCATATCTTTTTCTAATGAATATCTGCATCTCGATATTTCGTCCCGTCCTATGCTACCAACCCGCGCTTTTACAGCAGATGGTAGGTTGAAACGTATTATTCAAAGGCCTACTAAAACACTACTTTATTAACACCATACTTCAAGTTAGGTGTCTGCAAAACGAAATCTTCCGACGTAACTAGGGTCTATTCCTTGGGTAGAGCTATGAGCAATGGGGGTAAGTCGAAATCTGTGGGGGTCACACTCAAACTAAAACAAACAGGCGCCACCAAGTCCAGATTGATTTATATTAATGGCATAGCAAATTTCTAAGGGCGGACTTGGAGACCCAAAGAAAAAAAGATCGCCTTCTCTGACATACAAACTTGTCTTAACAGAATAAGACACTGTCCTGTAAGAAAGAATATAGTTAGGTTACCTAAAAAATGGGAACACTATTTGCGTCCCTCAAGTATATCTAAAATGCATAGAAATATTTTTACATAATGGAATCATAAAATTTAACTCTTTCTGTGTTTTGTTTACCAGGTCTGATCAAACCAGATCAGAATAAAAACTTTAAATGTAGATAATTAATTTACTAGAAAGAATTTTCTTTGTTTCATAAATAAAATTTCATGATAATTAAATAAATAAATATTGATATTCTTGCAAAATTGTTGTAAGGTTTAACAACTGATCCTTACTCAAATATATAACACTTCAGTGTAACTAAAATATTAAGTTTCTTTATAACCCAACCAGATCTGTGTAGGTCACTTACAAATGAATATATGAAATTTTCTCATTAATTTAACAAAATTAAAATTAGTTTGAAGTTAATAGAATCACCAAGATATTCTTAATTTTATCAAAGTGGCAGTACTTAAAATGTTAAACATCTGTTAGCATTATGCAATTGTTGACGGCATTGTTCAAAAAACAGGTGACGTAATAGCAGCTGTTAATTTACGTTGAGCCAATTGTAGTCACATTTTACAAAACTAAGTGAAATCAAATTTTGATACTGGGGAAAACCAGCTTAATTACAGGTAAACTGAATAACAATTTTGTACATCTAACAAACAAAACGAAATAATGTACTTTCAGAAGGAAGTACTGAGGAAATTCTTAATTCTATTACGAACCCAAATACCGGCTGTCGTCCTTGGTTGCAATGGAAACAACTTCGCAGAGCGGGGCCTGCTGTTAAATATGTTTGTTTTCCATGCTTTATTACAGATGCAAGAGCGAAGCGGATTTCTTACATTGGTTCACGGCATCTTTTATTCACAGCGTACTCCTCCGTTGTCTAATTTTATTTCAAAGTGGTCGTGCGGTTTTCTAATTTATTGTTGCAATTTCGACGTATTGTTGCTTTTCTAACGTATGGTTGCTTTTTCTAACATATGGTGGCTTTTTCTAACGTATGGTTGCTTGCGCTAAATAAATTTTAAATTAGCTAATATGATAACGAATATGCAATATATGGATTAAGTACCAACCGTTACTCAGGAAGTGCTTCACCAAATCAAAGCGACCCGGAGGTCACTCGTCATTCTCTTTGAATGCATCTTCACGCTGCCCTAAACTATCGACGAGTGCGCTCGCCGCGCTCCTGCAAGGTGGGAGGATCACAAGTGTGGCTCTCGAACCTCTCACCGCGCGCTAGTGGCTTGTGGATTTGCACCGAACTCCGAAACAAATAGACTACTAATCCTAGATATAGCAATACTATAAAAATTTGATTGTTACTTGAATCTTTATATTAGTTAATAAAGGTATTTCAATATTCATGGTACGTTTAATGATATGTTCTTTCTGCAAAAATAAAATTGTTACACTACCCCTTTCCTAAAAGAAAAAAATTTTTTAAGAAAACTCTAAATATAACAAATACAAAAAATTTTTTATAACAATACTAGCCTTTCCTACCTTCCTAACTAACTATGCAATTTTATAAATTTATTCAAATGGGGGACAAATATTTACAAATGAGTGTGTTGGTAACTACGGTACCTGACGTCCATCGGGAGACAAAATCGGGGAGTCACAATCGGTAATAATCAAAATTGGGAGGGTCAAATTAGAAGGTCAAACACTCCACGGGACAAAAAATTCAAATTTACAATATTTCCTGACTTGAGATTCTTACTTCTAACAAGGCTAATATTTCTTACCTATAACCAAACACTTACAACTTATTTCTAATTTCAAAAAAAACTTCACTTCCAGGAGCTCATTTAGCTCTATCTACAAAAAAAAGGAATGCTTCCTCATCAAGACAGCATAACTATTCAAAACATCATCACTACACGGTGAATAATCAAAAGTAAGACCCTACTAATAGGTCTATATTTAAACACTATCATCACAAAGTGATAATCAAAACAAAGGTGACCTAATCAAAGGTTACTCATCAAATGCAAATACAAAGTATCATCGCTTCATCGTAAAGAGATGATCAAAACAAAGGTAACCCAGCCATAAGGTTACTTACAAAATTCAAATTCAAAAATATTATCATCACAAAGTGATAATCAAAACAAAGGTAACCTAACCAAAAGGTTACTTACAAATCTCAAATACAAAATATCATCACTTCATTGCAAAGGGATGATCAAAACAAAGGTAACCTAACCATAAGGTTACTCAACAAATTTAAATACAAAACATTATCACTTTATCGCATAGAGATAATCAAAACTAAGGTAACCTAACCATGAGGTTACTTATCAAATGCAAGTACAAAACTGGGCCAGTCAGGGCTGTACTATCCTACACCCTACTGAATATCCTATCACTAATTTCTAACAAACAACTGATCTCATTAGTGATGGACCAAACGGTGAGACTCACCAAACCAACTTTGACCTTATCAAATCAAAGAACTTCTAATGGTCAAAAGGAACAAGGGAAAGAATAATCTAATATTCTCTCTACCTGGATATGTAGAAATCAGGACCAACAATCAAATAGCCCACCTACTTCTACATTGTAAAGATATCTGTCAAAGACATCTTCTAAACACATCTCTGAGCAACGCGCGAGCAAAATGTCCAGCGTGCACACTAAGGCACACCTCAAACCTACAAAACTTACAAAATCTCAAACCACTTACTTCACTTCTCAAACAAAATACTCAATATTAGTGGACCGACACTAAATCAGAACAAAACAAAACGAACCACTACGTCATTACTTAATATCAACAAGATGATCGGATCTGAATTAATCGTCAGGATCATCATTTTCATTTGGATATGATGCATCAACTGGTTTCAAGTCCTTTACGTGCCATTTCCTGCTTTTGTTCCATCTTCGTTCTCTAACTCATATACTAAATTGGAATGTTTTTTCCGAACTTTACTCATAACGAACTTAGGAGCTAACTTAGCGGAAAATTTATCACTAGCACTCGAGAGGACCTTATTAGCTCTCCAAACACTTTCTCCGACTCGGAATGAAATGTCTCTTCTCCTAAGATTGTAGCGTTTACTTGAACGTTGATAAGCTACATGCAAATTTTCACGGACATTTCCAAAAATATCAAACAAAGGTTGACGATCCAAAACATAAGAAGGTCTACTACTGGAGACAACATCAACATCTTCACCAGGTATAAAATTATCATTATAAGCTTTTCCACTTAAAGGTACCTGACGACCAAAAACTAAAAATTTGGCGAATAGTTGGTGGACTCATGTTTTGCTGAGTTGATTGCGTATTGGATCTTTGATATCTCCATATCCCACGTATCATGTTCTTCTACGTATGAACGGATTGCTGTACCAACTGTCTTATTGATTCTTTCCACAAAATTGCATTGAGGAGCATAAACAGCATTATACCAAATCTTTTGAATTTCGTACCTTGCACACAAAGCTTTAAAAATACGTCCAATTAATTGTGGACCATTATCACAAATGACAAACTGTGGTACTCCGTAGACAAGAAATACTTTTTCCTCCAAAATTTCTCGATCAAATGTGCCGTGGCACTACGCAAAGGTTGCAAAATCGAATACTTCGAGAACCAATCACCAACAACTAAGAGCCATTTATGTCCGCGTTTGGAACGAGGAAACGGACCCATCAAATCTAATACAATGGTTTGGAATGGTAGTCCAACCTCTTTCTCCTTTCCCATCATCCCAAGGGGACCTTTATTGGGTGGTTTTGAGCACCGCAAATCAAACATTTCCTACAAAATTTACGTACGTCAAAGATCATCTTTGGCCAATAATATAATTCTTGAACACGAGACAAAGTTTTAAGGAACCAAAATGTCCTGCTGAAGGGGGTCATGACATGATTTAATGACATCTAAACGCTGAGACTTTGGCACTAAGTGTTTCCACTCTACAACATTCGCCGAATGCGGTAATAGGAAGGTATAAACTTATAAATAAACCCATCTTCCACTTTCCATTGTGGGTAGCTTTTCGGTGACAACAAAATTTTCTTTCTCAAAGATTCATACCACAAGTCTACTGTATCAAGTTTAATCTCTACTAAATTAACTTCTGGATTTTCTAAAGGAACACCACGACTAAGACAATCTGGAACTATATTGAACTTTCCTTTTCTATGCACCAAATCAAATGAGTGTTGCCTTAATCGAACTGACCATCTGGCGAGTTTTCCAGTTGGATTCTGAAGATTACTCAACCAAAGTAACGAAAAATGATCGGTGACAACGGTGAATCGAACTCCTTCTACCCACGGACGAAATTTCTCAATTGCAAAAATAACCGCTAAACACTCTCTTTCAGTGGTGGAATAATTGCGCTCAGTACGGCTCAGGGTTTTGCTTGCGTACGAAATTACACGCTCTTCTCCGTTTACATTCTGAATCAACACAGCTCCTAACCCAGTGTTGCTTGCGTCACACTCAACAATAAAGGGTGCCGAGTAGTCTGGCTGCGAAAGAAGAGGTGCAGAAACTAATGCTTGCTTGATCAGCACAAATGAATTTTCTGCTTCCGCACTCCAGTTTACAGTTTGACCTTTTTCTTACTTTTAATGAGGTCATTAATAGGCGAAACTAAAGACGAAAAATTCTTTATAAAGCGCCGGTACCAGCTGCACATTCCTATAAACCTTTAATCTCCGTTGTGGTTTTCGGACGGGGAAAGTTAACCATCGCCGACACCTTATCGGGATCTGTACGAAGTGAGTTAGAACCTACTATATAACCCAAAAATTTAAGTGTCTTTTAAAAATTCACATTTACTTATATTTATAGTAAGGTTAGCTTCTTTTAAACGTTGCTTAACCTCTACCAATAACTTTAGATGTTCTTCAAAAGATGACGAACATAATATTATGTCGTCCAAATAGCAAAATACATGGGGTTCAAAACGTGGACCAAAATTACATCTACTAAACGTTGTTGCGTCTGCGCAGCATTCTTCAACCCAAATGGCATGCATGTAAATCTAAATTGTCCTCGTGAAATAACACTGAAGGCAGTCTTATCCTTAGACGACTCACTAAGAGGATTTGCCAAAACGATTTTCTCAAATCCAGTGACGAAATGTAGTTCGCACCTCTCAACATATTGAGAATTCTATCTACGTTCGCAAGGGGTACGAATCATGAACAGTTAAGTCGTTCAGGGTTCTACCATCAAAACAGAAGCGATATTCTCCATCTGCCTTCTTAACCAACAAAACTGGAGAGGACCACGGACTAGTACACGGTTCTATAACTTTAAGTCTAAGCATGTCGTCCAATTCCTCATTCAATATCTTACCCATATATGGTGACATGACATATGGTTTCTTGTGGAAGGGTTTGGCATTGCCTGTGTCTATGTCCAATTCGATTAGGTGAGTTCGTCCTAATCTATCGTTCGCTGCTAATCTCACTAAATGAATTTATTAACTCTTGTGCTTGCGCACATTGAGCATCTGAAAGGTCATGTAAACCCACATAAAGAATCTTCAGTGTTCAAAGGGATGGAAGACGAACCTATATACCCTATGTCGTTCCCAGCATTACTTTGGATAAACCAATTATTACTTCTAAAGTCAGCAACTACACCAAATAATTTTGCAAAGTCACTACCGAAAATAAATGTATGCGGTAGGGATGGAACCACTAATGCATTAAGGATGCGGCAATCATTACCTATACAAATTGGCAAATCTACTGAGCCTACAACAGACTTTATTGAACCATCAGCTGTAGTGATACCTGTTTTTGCTGAACTAAAATTTTCAAGTCTAATTCTCTAACAATTGAAAGTGCTAAGGATCCTACTACTGAGGTAGTGCATCCCGAATCTAGAAGACCGGTAATGTCTCTATCCATTAATTTCACCATAATGTAAGGTCGATTATCACACTGCTTCTCAATGAACAGAGTATTATTCTTAGGCTTCGAGAGTCCTGACAAAATTTTTAACAACTGTAAGCCATCTCGACCACTCGTCTTTACAAAAATATTTTTCTTGTTTACAAATCATAACTGTAGCCTTATGACGCGGAACAGGATACCGACCACTATGTACCTGCCGCCTTACTGGTTTTTGAACATTGTGGACATGACGTTGCCTTAACGCCTTTTCGACCACATCCAAAACAAAAATTTTTTGTTGCTCTACAATCTCTAAACCAATGTCCACTACGGGAGCAATTCCAACAAACAAAATTATTCCTCTTATCGGGACCTAAAGGAATTACAAACTGAGGACTCTAAAGAGCTCTTATCCGCTACTGTTACTTGAGGATTAACTAATTTATTCTGAAACACTCTACTCTTAACAGCACAAACTTTTTCATTCAACCCAGGATGTTTGTTCTCAAATGGATGTTTAGAGGGTTGCTATTCTTGTTAGGTTTACTAGAAGATGCTGAAACCAAATTTAGTTTCATCAAAGAAGCTTCTTCTAACCTTTACACAAATTTACTAAGGTAGACAAATCTTGAATGTCCGACAATGCAAGTGCTGAAATATATTCAGGAACCAAATTTCTTCTTATCATCTTAACTTTAGTAACTTCTGCTGGCTCGTTGGTCAGTCTACTAAAGAGGGTTTGCATATGCGCGACAAATAAAATAATTTTTTCGTCTTTACCTTGACGACGATTTCTGATCTTTTCCCAAATGTCATCATCTGAAGAACCAGGTAGAAATCTTCCTTAAACGTTCTAACAAGGAGTTCCAGTCTCTCAAAGAATTTTTCACTGTTCTAAACCAAACCAAAGCGTCACCCACAAAAGTTCACATGCTGATCCAAATAAATCAGCTTCGGATACCTTACGTGATTGTGCTAAATCACTAACTCTATCAAAAAATGAATGTAGTTGTTTGGGGTCACCTGAAAATTTTACAGGCCATGAACCTATAGGTACTGAAGGTGTTATATACGAAGTCGAATGAATAGGTGCACTAGCAACTGAAGGAGATACTACAACGGACCGATCCAAATAGGTGGACTCTGTACTTTTATTGATTTTATCGTATAAGTCAGCTTCAAGGGTTAATATCGTTGCTACTGTCTCATTTCTGAACTTACTTGCTTCATCGAGATTTATTGAAGGAATTTTCATGCGCTTAACTCGCCCGAAAGGTGGTTTAACCTTGAACAAGCTCTTCTAAAATTGAGTCTGATGAGTCGCCTTCAAATTCGGACACAACATTACGAATTGACTCGACTGAAACTGAAATTTCTTTACTTTCCGTTGCAAAATCTACTTCATAACACGAAAGATCAATCAAACAACCAGGCTTATCTATTTCTTTAGCTAACAATCTACCTAAAATTTTCCTTTTCTCCAACACTGGCCTCTCACTCAACACTCCTCTAATTCTTAGTTCATACTCCAATTCTTCTTTAAGTAGACAAACAATTTGGAATTTTTCCGACATGATTACAACAGCTAATGGAATCAAACCGATAAATCTAACTGATCCGAATCTTATAAAAGTTATCAAAACAAATTCGTACTGCTAAAGGTAAAATCAAAAAATGTTTTTGGTAAAATTATTTTGCCAAAACAATATCAAAAAATTTAAGGGGTCAAAAAAATTAAAGTCAAAAGTAAATTTGACCAAAGTTAATTACTTGACTGTATTGGGATTAACGTTACGACCAATCTTTATCAAAAGCAAACCAACAAATCTAACTGTCAAATAAACTTTAAGTAAACAAATTTCGGAGCAAAATAATTTTGGGACAAATAGATTTCAAAGCAAAATAAATTTTAAGCTAACAAATTTTAAAGCAAATTAAATTTTTGAATAAACAAATTTCGAAACAAAAATAAATTTTGAACAGACTATTTCAAAGTAAAATTACTTTTGAACAAACAAATTTCGAGGTAAATCAAATTATGAACAAACAAATTTCGAGCTAAATTAAATTATGAACGAACAAATTTCGACGAATCACTCGTTGAATAAACAAATTTCGACGCCCCTAGCGTTGAACAAACAAATTTCGACGCCCCAAACGTTGCCGGCGCCAGTGAAACGTATTATTCAAAGGCCTACTAAAACACTACTTTATTAACACCATACTTCAAGTTAGGTGTCTGCAAAACGAAATCTTCCGACGTAACTAGGGTCTATTCCTTGGGTAGAGCTATGAGCAATGGGGGTAAGTCGAAATCTGTGGGGGTCACACTCAAACTAAAACAAACAGGCGCCACCAAGTCCAGATTGATTTATATTAATGGCATAGCAAATTTCTAAGGGCGGACTTGGAGACCCAAAGAAAAAGATCGCCTTCGTTGACATACAAACTTGTCTTAACAGAATAAGACACTGTTCCTGTAAGAAAGAATAATAGTTAGGTTACCTAAAAAAATGGGAACACTATTTGCGTCCCTCAAGTATATCTAAAATGCATAGAGAATATTTCTTACATAATGGAATCATAAAATTTAACTCTTTCTGTGTTTTGTTTACCAGGTCTGATCAAACCAGATCAGAATAAAAACTTTAAATGTAGATAATTAATTTACTAGAAAGAATTTTCTTTGTTTCAATAAATAAAATTTCATGATAATTAAATGAAATAAATATGTGATATTCTTGCAAAATTGTTGTAAGGTTTAACAACTGATCCTTACTCAAATATATAACACTTCAGTGTAACTAACAATATTAAGTTTCTTTATAACCCAACCAGATCTGTGTAGGTCACTTACAAATGAATATATGAAATTTTCTCATTAATTTAACAAAATTAAAATTAGTTTGAAGTTAATAGAATCACCAAGATATTCTTTAATTTTATCAAAAGTGGCAGTACTGTAATGTTAAACATCTGTTAGACATTATGCAATTGTTGACGGCATTGTTCAAATAAACAGGTGACGTAATAGCAGCTGTTAATTTACGTTGCAGCCATATGTAGTCACATCTTTACAAAACTAAGTGAAATCAAATTTTGATACTGGGGAAAACCAGCTTAATTACAGGTAAACTGAATAACAATTTTGTACATCTAACAAACAAAACGAAATAATGTACTTTCAGAAGGAAGTACTGAGGAAATTCTTAATTCTATTACGAACCCAAATACCGGCTGTCGTCCTTGGTTGCAATGGAAACAACTTCGCAGAGCGGGGCCTGCTGTTAAATATGTTTGTTTTCCATGCTTTATTACAGATGCAAGAGCGAAGCGGATTTCTTACATTGGTTCACGGCATCTTTTATTCACAGCGTACTCCTCCGTTGTCTAATTTTATTTCAAAGTGGTCGTGCGGTTTTCTAATTTATTGTTGCAATTTCTGACGTATTGTTGCTTTTCTAACGTATGGTTGCTTTTTCTAACATATGGTGGCTTTTTCTAACGTATGGTTGCTTGCGCTAAATAAATTTTAAATTAGCTAATATGATAACGAATATGCAATATATGGATTAAGTACTAACCGTTACTCAGGAAGTGCTTCACCAAATAAAAGCGACCCGGAGGTCACTCGTCATTCTCTTTGAATGCATCTTCACGCTGCCCTAAACTATCGACGAGTGCGCTCGCCGCGCTCCTGCAAGGTGGGAGGATCACAAGTGTGGCTCTCGAACCTCTCACGCGCGCGCTAGTGGCTTGTGGATTTGCACCGAACTCCGAAACAAATAGACTACTAATCCTAGATATAGCAATACTATAAAAATTTGATTGTTACTTGAATCTTTATATTAGTTAATAAAGGTATTTCAATATTCATGGTACGTTTAATGAGTATGTTCTTTTGCTGCAAAAATAAAATTGTTACAAGGTGACCTGCTGTGATGAGCTATTAAATGTTGACGTTTAATTTTTAGGTTATATCTCATTCGTTCCTTAGTTGATGTTAACAACATCCTGCGTTTTTCTGTTTTTCTACATTAATATTTGGGTGGTTTTTGTTTCAAACAGTTTTTCTCAGAACTCAAATTAGTGAAAACGATAAGAGTATTCTTTTATGCACCAGAGCCAAGCAGCTTGTTGCTAGTTTGATCGTCTTTTGAACAAGAAAGGGATGGTGACGTATCGTTTATTCCTCTATTAGCGGTTCACGAGGTAATTTAGTTCTTTGTTTACATTCAAAGACAGTTTATTAATGCATATTTTTAGAGAGTCTCGGCTACCCTTTTATTAAGATAAGGATCTATTAAATTTACGAGAATTTTATAGTCCACGTATTTGCTTTATTCCTCAATAGATTGATATAACTTTCTTGTACATACATTGCAACAAAATAGCACAGATTCTTTAAGATTAAACCCTTCACGTCGTCAACCATTTAAGCCTGACGTAAAGAGCGTTTTGCCTGCAATTGTATTATTTGAATGACGTCGCAGGTTAGGTTCACAAATTAATCCTACAAAAACTCACCACCTAAATCAATGACCCGGTAGTAAAAATTCTTACGGCTAAGGTCCCGAGTTCGAATCCCGACACGGCCCGCTTGAAAAATGTTAGGCGCGCATTTTTCACAAAAATACACCCTCGTTCGGATGAGAGATAAAATGGAGGTCCCGTGTGTGAGTATTGTCACGCACGTTAAAGATCCCTACCTTGCTTGGAACAGCAAGGGTTCGGCAAAATTCCAAATTTTCCAGGTAAAAACAAAACTCGCTTCCTGGCCAATGTAGTACCTTTGGGTGGAGCATTGGAAAATCGCATGTAAGGTAGTAAAAGTGCTGTTCTTTTCGACACTTGGTGCGCACCAACTTTCGTCACCTCCGAGGTTTTTAATTTTCTCACGCTAAAACTGATAGACGCAGCTGCACCTTCAAGGCATGGGAAACTCAAAACTTGGGGCTCTTAACACCACAAATTGTAGGCAAATGTTTTAAAATAGTGAGAACCAAATCTTCGTGGGTTTTACCGTAGAAGCTTAAATCAAACATAATAATAATGAGGACTTTCCCATGCAGAATTTAAAAATCGCCCGAACTTAAATAATAAAATAAAAAGGTGAAGCCTTATAAAAAAAGGCGCAACCAGATCAGTTACTTAATGAGGTGTGTATTAAAAGGGAGCTGCTCTGAATTTGTTTAAATTTTTATAGACCCTAGTAATATATTTTTTCCCATTTTAGATGTTACCGTGAAATATCTGCCTTTGTACTTACTTTTGAGCAAAGTATTTATATGTTCTCTTTATGATGACGTGTAAAGAAAAGCGTGATTTGGTTTTTCAAATGACATTGATTTGTAAATAGTATTTGATAGTTGAGAAATATCAGTATTTGTTCTGTGATGATAATTAATCAACGTTGTAAATAAATTATTCGGCGTTTTTAATATTGTAAATGTCTACTTTGCCCCTTCAAAGTTTGGAGTTATGTGGTTTATAGCTTCTTGACTGACTGGGAATTTTGGGGTTTAATTTCAAATTTCATCCGCCAAGCAGTAAGGGAGTCCGGCATGCTGAAGGGACACGTAACCTGCAGTAGTTGAGGTTCTTCTTAATCTTCTTTGGTTGAGGTTCTGTTGTAATCCAGAATTGGGACAATATTTCTTAAATTATATTTTTGTGCAGTTGTTGCTTTTTCCTAATTTACCAGATGTCCTCAAGAGATTTAGTTTTACTTGCATCCGTCCAAAAATGTCACCTATTTTATTAAGGAAGTATATTAAGAACATTTTAGCATAGAACTCGACCATCAAGATAAAACACGAGTTCCTCACCATCTCTATTTAATTTGTGAGAGAAATTTCGACGATAGTTTAAAAGCAATAAAAATCGTTTGACTTTGTAATTTAAATGATTTGGAGGAAGCTGCTATATCACATAATTAACCGTTTCGTTTGTAATTGTAACGTTACACAGGTTCAATGTAAAAAACCAAGGAAGAAATTGAGGATTCAAGTTTCCGTTCGACAACACATTTTACCATGGTCTTGATACATCTGTCTTTTTAGTTCCAAAAATCTAGAAGATTAACGGAAATTTGTTACTAAGTTTTGATTTGCCCTCAAGGGCCGAGGACTCCGTAGCAATATAAGTGCGCGTCGGCTATCTGCGGTGGTGCGGGTGTTAGTTACCAAGAAAGAATTATAAAAGAAACTAGAAAAATTCGCTGTATAAATAATAAATGTAAAATTGAGAAATAAAATGGCAGAAATACAAAAACTCGTTACACTAATCACTTACCTTAAAAGGTTTCCTCTTCTTGTCATAATTGAGAACGCCACACCGTGTCATAGCAATACCTTCAATATTATCTCTACACGAAAGTCAGTGATTACGTATAGGTCTCCTTTGTATCCGTTCCTAAATTTATCACGTTATGCTTTACCGTTTCTCAAATATCTTAAAATAGTTATTAAATTTTGTAATAATTAAATAAAATCATAAAATAAAATGCCTCTTCCAAATACGATTCTATTTCCGGATGACTTATACAATTAGTTGATTTTATCTAATCCCTAAATAATTTAAATAAAATTCAACATACACTTGACATTTACTGCCATTAAATAATTTCAATAAAATACAAATATACTTTAAAAAACTATTTTCTTAAGCTCAATTCTTGCTAAATATTGCTAAAGGAAAACATAAAGACAAAATATTAATCCATAACTAATTCTACCATGCCAATGTTCTGGTTTTAAAACGTATCTGTCAACATTTTCAATCCCAATTTATGAAAATTTTCGTTATACTCATACATCAAAAAACGGCGCAATACCATTTTTTTCTTATCCATTCCAATACTCATTAAAAATAATGTAAAACCAATACGTACATATTTTCTAATATTTTAAAATGCTTAAATTTAACCAGCACTTGTTCCGTCGTTAATCATCGTTCAACAAAATAATTACTTTCACTTTTACTAATTTCCTATTTTTTAAATTCAAATCACTGGTAATTTTAGTCCACAAGTACATAACTATTGGTTCTAAGCATAAATTCTCATTCCACTTAAGGTTTAATTTCATTTTTAAAAAATCTTAGGGATTCCAGAAACGATTAGTAATTTTCCTCTTGGGACCTATTGCCTAACACGACTTTCTTTCAGACACAACTACTTTAACACAACATTACACAAAATTTCAAATTAATGAGGGGATGGAGAATTTATCTGGGCCTTTTTTACCTTTGGCATGTTACAATGTAACGTATTTTTTTTCTAGTTACATTTAGTTCAATAAAATAAAAATAAAACAGCTATAATTTTAAAGTATTTAATTTGTGAATTATCATCCAATAAAAATTAATATATAATATTCGTAGTAACACATAGATTCTAGTATATATATACTCTGAAGTTTGTTGCCAAGCGCTGTCAAGTTGTTAGTCGGCACTTTATTCCCAACGTCCGAGAGCGCAAGCCGCTTTTGCAGACGAGAAAGAGTCAATATGGCCCTGTCGAAACACATGGCTTCTAACAAAGTTAGAAAGAAGATTAATTGATTAATATGGAACCCCTTTGGACATCATTTGAGACAGTTGGTATATATTAATACAATAAATTATACTAATATTTTTCATCCTAGTGCAATATCTTGAGGACATATCTTCAACAACAATTTCGATAATAAACTAAACTAAATTTTTATGGCAGTAATTTAAAGCTAGGAGTTATGGTTTCGTTATATTCAATTTAATACGCAGTAAAGTAAACGTCCATTCTACATGGGATCTCGATATTTCAAACTTACCGATACCTAATAACACAGGGATATTAAGCTGGAAATGTTCAACAGCTGACGTCAAGGTCTGGCACCTGCTGTACATTTTGATGCACGTGAGTGTTTATAACCTTTCATAGCTTTGAAATTATAGTAAATTATTATGAATTATCCAACATTGTTTATTTGAGTAACGAAAATATAAAGTGGTTTTTTTAAGAAGTTAGTAACATTAACGAATACGTATCTTGCTTGTCAGTTTGTTTGCACACGTACTCAATCAGTGTATTTTAAGAAATTCGGAATGACAACTTATGTCAGACAAAAAATATTGTAGATTCTGTTTTCCAATCTAGACGCCATATGCTGTCTTGGTTAATTTTACATTATGTTTAAAGACTTTCAGATCTTATAAAGGCATTTTCATTGATATATGAAATTCGCGTGTTTTTTGTAGATTATAATTAAATTAGAATATTTGCGTATTACAATCTTTGCTCTTTGATAATTAATTTTTGTTGTAATAATCAAGGAAGTACTTCAATGATTAAAATAAACTTATGTGTTATGAACAATTAATAAATTATATGTCTATCTAATAAAATCCTATAGAAACGATCTACTCATAGATCTTGATTTTGAATGTTAAACTTCACTAGAATTATTATGAAAAATTATGACAATGATACAAACTTAAATATTGCAGTCACATGTATATAATCAGACATTTATTCTAATAGAATTCCTTTTGTTTTGAAAGACGTTTTATTATTCAACATTTAATAAAAAGAAAATAGTGCAAGTCCTCCTTAAGTAAAAAGTGTGTGTAATGAAAATATATTCCCTCAGTATATTTTAGATGCCTAAATTCTATTATTCTATTTTTGACAAATGTTTTTGAGGACACAAATGGTGTCCATGTTGTGCTTTTGTTTGTTCACAGGTAAAGCTGAGACATCTGTATAACATCTAGTGGTTGAGGTCTTGGTAAGTGTGTCCGAAAGAGTGAAATTCAAGTTTTATGGCTATGTTAGTGGTGTTAAGATAAGGTTTCCGCATTCCCTTATACGAGCACAGTGAAATTTTGTTGGTTATTGTATTAAAAATACGGTGGCGCTCATTAAATGTATTTTGGTCTATTATTTACCCATGACCCAAGCTCATGATCTACCCAGAGCTAACACTCGACTAGCCGTTTATATCTTAAGAGTTTTTCTTTGTCTCAAGCAATTTACCATCCGACATTACCTTGGGCTTAAAAGAAAAAGAAGAAACTCTCGACCCCGTGATATCAGATTAAGGTTTAGAAAATTGGGAGGTATGATTTATAGCTGATAGTCACGAGGATAAAGAACTATAAAATTACAAATTTTTTTATAGTACAACAATATATCCACTCCCACCGCGTGTGTAAACCTGCCTTGCACCTACCGGTGTATTTCAGTTTCGGGTTTTCAATCAAATTTCTTTTAAGGCTGTGTTTTGTTTGCTTTTAACTTTTCGCTCCCGCCCCTATTATTCGCATGTATTTCTACATTTTGACGTTTCCCATTTAACGGCTAGCGGATAATTAATTTCTTTTCTGTCCGTCAGATTTAACTGTTTCCATTATAAAATTCTATCACGTGCAAGATGTATGACTTCCTCTGGGTTACTTGAGTTGGCATTACATGCTTATGTATTCAGCAATATAAAGGAATACGTTGAAACATTTTGCAGTGTATTGTTTGATATAATTAAACCCCTTGCAACTTGACATTCGTGAATCGTACTAACTAAACCTATGCAGTTTTAAATAATTATTATATTAGGAATTCTAACTGTAATTGTTTTGGTGTATAATTAAATGGAATTATTTTTAATAAATGATGTACGTAAGTTTTTTTAATTTTATGTGAGAATGCATAATGTTGAAATTAGTTTTATCTGTTTGTGGCTTTAAAATAGTTTATGAATTTTCTGGGTTCCGTTCTGTCATGTATTTTACAATAAATAACTTTCTGATTTCGTAGTTAGAGTTTTTAGTATAATACCCTGTAATTCTATACATATTTAACATTCTTGTTTTTACATATTTATTACATTGTATGATTTATGAAATCTTTGATTTTAGGGGCTTCTGTTGTAGCGACATATATCCTGTTTAATACCTAACACGTTATCTTAGTATTGTATCAAATTGTACCAATTTATTTTAAGAAAGTTTATCTTTGTTGCTTAAGTTATACTAACCGCCCTTATTTGTTAATTATGTTTTCTAAGCAAGACAAAGTTTCATGCTTAAATAAGATTAAATACTTGTGAAATCCATCATATAAAGTGCATTCATTTTAGACCGTTAAATTAAAATTTTTCTTTTCCTGTGTAATTTATAAGTAACTTAATGTAACGTTTAACAAATTTTAAAATGGCTATATTTCTGGTAGCTCTAAACCGCAAGTTCTTTCACAGCAAAGTTTGAACGGCCAGGTCAGAAATTTGGCATTTGTTGTAGACTTGTAGGCTATTGTGTTCTGCCAGTAGTTTTTCGATTTGTATATCTTTGTTGGTTAACGGAATGCTAAATTTAGGTCCTAGTGCTAAAAAGTATGTATATCTTGGAGTAAAGTTAGATTGCTTAGATTTATTAACCATTTTTTATCGTTGACACTGGAATCAATTTTATGTTGTTGGTTTTTAAAATTATTAAATTTTATAATGTTGCCTTTGTTGATGAGTTTGTATCGTTTGTTGTAAAAAAATACTTATCTGTTTTCGAAGTCTCTTAAAAAGTTTAAAGGTATGGATTCTTGAAAGGTATCTTTAATTTTTTGAAGTCTAGAATAGCAAAGTATAAAGTTTTGTGTGGTTAATTTCTATTGTATTTCTATTAATTTCTATTGTATGTAATTTTCCATGCTTGCTAGTTTGACTGTTGTTCGTGCCCATAATTTTAAGTTTGTAACTGTTTTATCTCCATATAATCTTCTTATTTCATTGTAGAATCTCATGTTTCCAATTTTAATTTTGCTTTTTGTTTCGAACGATTATAGTTAAAAACGTTTTTTGATCTTAAGCTTTGGGATAATTTCGTTCAAAAAAATTATAAATTACTAATCCACTTATTGATCACTACGTTTCGGCTATAACTTTGTACGTTTAATCATGATTACTAGATTACTAAAAAGGAAATTTAAAGAGTTAGGGAAAGAATAATTTTGGGCTTAGAGGAAACTAACAACCCTTCATGTGATTTTTCAATGCTCCACCCGATGGTGCTACATTGGCCAGGAAACGAGTTTTTTTTTACCTGAAAAATTTGGAATTTTGCCGAACCCTTGCTGTTCCAAGCAAGGTAGGGATCTTTAACGTGCATGACAACACTCACACACAGGACCCCCATTTTACCTCTCATCCGAACGAGGGTGTATTTTTGTGAAAAATGCTCGCTTAACATTTTTCAAGCGGACCGTGTCGGGATTCGAACCCGGAACCATGGGCGTAGTAGTCACAAACATACCAACTACACCACGGAGCCGCCTGGAAACTAACAACCATTGAAGAAATGAAATTTGAAATTGGAGGAAAAGTAGTACAAATTTTAGAGGGTAAAGATGATGTTAAAAAAGAAACGCCATTAGGAGAGACGGTGGAAGCGAGAATATGAATCCCGTACCATTGAGAATAGAACTGTTACCCAAAGAAAGGAAAATATGGCAAACGCACAGAGATATGGGGTAATTAGTAGCAATAATAATAGAAGGGCATATGCAGAGACAGTTAATCAGCCTGGAACGTCAGGTACGCAGGATTTTTAGAAGCAGACAAATCAAACGACAAAAATATGGAGATGATAAATATGAACATGCGCGTGAATTTGTAAAACTTAAGTTGAAACATGATGAAAAAGTTAAAGAAAAAAATAATTTACTACCTATAATAAAATTGCAAGTAAAAGAATAAGAGATAAAATTACTGTTAGATACAGAAGTTGAAGCAACATTAGTAAGTGAAGTTCTTATTGCAGATAATTTAGAGGAGTTCATGCAGAAAGGTATCCCTATTAAATGAAATAATTTAATATCGCCGAATAATAAGAAGTTTGCAATTGTTAAGAGTATCATAATTCTGAAAGTGAAGTTACGAAAGATGGGGGTTGAGCAAGAGTTTTTAATAGTGCCATTCTGGGAATGGAGTTTATAAGTTAGATGAAAGATATAATAAATACCGAGAATTAGGTGATAATTACGGGAGACGAGAGGATTAAATGGAACGAAAAAGTCCATATAAAGGTACAAGAAGATTATATGAATTTGAATCAATTTGAAAAGGAGTTGAAAGATGAAGGAGATAAGAGTTTAAGTATTAAGTGCCCTGGTAAAGTTAGAAGAGAAGTTGTATCGTTTTTAGAGAAAAACTCAGAATTATTGGAAACTGCAGAAGATGATATTGAAGAAATAGAAATAATATATGGAACTGATGAAAATAGAATGATTGCAGATATTGAAATGGATATAAAAACTTTCTGTGAATGCAATTCTTAAAAATAAAATAAATAAAAGTAGTAAAATACTAAATAATGACGAAATAATTTGGAAAGTAGAATTGAATAATTCGTTTGGGATAATTTCAATTGGAGAATCAAATCGTTATGTGAAATGGCGCATGTATAAATAGGGAGAAGTAACGTTTGGTTTGTCGAAACACTCATTCGAATATGCGGCTGTAGGAAAGAATTGGAAGCGTAGGAAAGAGAAAGAAATTAGTAAAATGAGAAAGTATGAGGGAGTTAAGAGTATAAATGTGAATTATTTTAAGAGAGAATTAGAAGATAATGTAGATAAGGGAACAATTGTTGCTATATGTCCAAGTGTAGTTAAGAATGAAATAGAATCGTTGTTAAAGGAGGAATCTTAAATATTAGAATAGAGAGCGTTAAGAATTGCTACTGATTGTGAAAATAAGTTCAAAATTTATTGATAATGAACCATTTAAGACTGAAGTTTATGCATTTAATGCAGAGTAATTCAAAGATGTGTAATTGAAAAGTAACGTAAGCAGGCTAGCTAGGGAAATTCTAGACCATAATTTTTTCGACGTAAGTAGTATAGCTGAGTAGTTGTTACTTCATGAAAATTTTGTACCCCATATTTTTCCAAGATTATGATAATTTAAAGAGAAATATGCTATAATACGATGACATGTATGAGTGTGAAGAGAATTTGGTTTGAGATGAAACTTGATGAGACCGTGTGTTAATATAAAAAAGTTAGTAATATAGAATATGAATGTTAGATTATAGATGATATTAGAATAGAGTTAAAGAAAGTTTAATTAATTATAAGATAGGAATAGATGGATTGTTTAAAGGAGAAAAGCCATAGTATGAAAAACATTATTCGTGTGTATTATAAAACTTATAGAAATAGTAATGGATAGCAAGTAGTTAGAAATAAAAACAGTAAAATTACTCATGCATGCGTAACAATAACGCAGATTTTGAATTTTATATTTTAATTTGGGAGAAAATGATGATAAGGAGTCACGAGATATCATTGAAACCCAAATTCTATAAATAAAGCCTACTAAAATATAAAAGGAGAAGTAAAAATAGAAATTTCCGTAAATTCACTATTTCACCCTGTATAATACAAGCGTACTTTTATTCGTTAAAGTGCAAAGCAAAAATGTAAGTACGCATGTATAAATAGTCACGCTGTATGATATAAGCGTATTGTAAATTCATATCAAATAATGTAAGCAGTATATGTAAATTAAGATACTTTAAAACGCATTAAATGCGAATGCAAATCGATCATTTTAAGATAAATACAAAAACTTTTCGTTTGTAGTACAAAAATGCATATTTCCTGCATAAAAATAAATAATTTCGTGTATTTAAAACTCTAATTTTAATCTTATTGTGTATTAAAACAATTTTACTGTGAACGCAAATATTTTCTATCGAATAACACCTCGTTTGTACTATAAAGCTTTAAATTAATCATATAAACTGACTTTTGGATTACATAAATTCATTTTAAAAAAAGAATTTTTTAGAAAATTAAGAATATAGAAAGGACGAATCATATGTACATAGAAATTCGCCAATTTCGTATGATGCAATTAATAAAAAAACATTTATTCGAAGAAGCGGCTGGAACATTAAAACTGCCATGAAATGTAATAAAAATTAATAAAAATATATATTACCTTACACGATTACTGGATTAGTATGCTACGCCACAATAACCTTGAATGTTAAACAAAGACAAGAAGCGCACGTCACTAATAAGTGGAACGCGCTATCAAGTTAATAAAACGCGGCAATTTGAATGCTAGTGAGAAATTCCCAGATAATTACGTCAGATAGCCTGTATTATTTGGAATAGAATCACGTAAACACTAGTATATTCTAGAAAATAGATAACTTTTGTAAGTAAACGGAAGCGTTTATTAATGAAATTCATTTATAAATTCGATCGCGAAAATGTCACATTAAGAAAAGAATTTCAAAGCTATTGTTTTTAAGTATGCAATACGCATTCTGTAATTAATATTTACCATGTAACAGTAAATATAGAAGTTAATTTATACGAAACCTGCGTAACTATGAACACTGGAAAATACAATTATTTGATTTTAAAATATACAATGAAGATTGGAAATGCTTCGATATAAAAGCTTATTTAAAATTTTGTTGAATAATTAAACCGAGGATGCACAATGGTTTCTAAATGGAAATATAAATAATGTGAAGATTTTGTAAACTGGGATTTGACGTCATTTAAAGGATAGAAACCGAAGATATTTAATACCGTGGATTACAAATTTGAAAAGCCCTTCGTGGTTTCGGGTAAGTATAATTCTTTAAAAATATTGTACTTAACTGATATTTGAGTATTTTTCATTTAAGTTTAAAGTAGAATATGTCTTAATTATATAATAATTTTTTTGTAAGAGTATATTTACCAAGAAGTTCGTGCTCAAAGTTCGAAACACTCTATCTTTTTTATAGATTATCTGTCAAGGATTTTTTTGGCCAAACAAACCTTACAAGCCAAGTAAACTATGTATAAAGGAAAAATTTATTTCTTTAAATTAAAAATAAGGTAAGAAACATTTTGACAATTAAGTAAATGGGTACTTGTTAGAAATTATTTTATATTTGAAAGAAACGATGTTGTAAATGTACCATATGATTTTGTACGAGAAAAAATATTTCATACTGCATAAATGCTTTATGATTATTGCAATGTTTGATTTCATTTTAAAAACTCCGTCAATTCCTTTGAGCTAGCCAAACAAAGTAAAGTTAGAAAGGAAGGTAAGTCAACAATTTCAAATTTTACAATTTGCTGTATCTGTATCACAGCACTCTTTTAGTGACTTGTCACAGCAACATATATATATATATATATATATGTATATATATTGCTGTGATAAGGGGTTGTTTAGGGGTGTATTGAATAGCAAGGGTCGTGTAGCAGCCATAAATTGCAATAGGAATCAGAAAAACTGCATTTATTTAGCAGAAAATTTAGTAATTCACACATTATGTAAATAGCAAGCATTTAACACCCTGTATATAGACCGGAATTAGCTTTAAACGATGCAAGGAAGCATATCTTACAATAATAGGACGCGTATTTAGCAGAACAATAGGTAATTCATACATTATGTAAATAGCAAGCACTTAAAACTCTTTATATAGACCTTTATTAATTTTAAGTAATCTTTCAACAAAAGTACGCGTATTCAAAAGAAATGATAGTACATGTAATTAAACATGCATGAGAAGTGTTCTAATTAGTTATAAAACAAATACGAAGATAAGAGATAAAACCTAACACAGCTTTATGCAACTACGCAAAAACAATAAACATTTTTGATAAGAAAACGCAATTTTTAAACACGCAGAAAAATACATAAACAAAAGTAGAATTAAAGTTACATCATTTATTTTGTACAATATTGAAAAGGCAATATCTACACAAAACAACGTACGGTCAAGATAACGATGTATCAATAGTACACACCATTACATGGAAAACCGATGAAATTACATCAGAAACAACTTTAAAAGCAGGGCCTGATTGGTTGAAATATCTGCAAGACTTGTTGAAAACTCAGCCCACATGTAAGTGGGAACAGCCTATATTAACACAGAGCAATGATAAGACGAGCCAGTTGACAACTCAGATAGGGCGAAGCTGCGTCACTGCTAATCAGAAAGTCACGCGTAATTTAATATATAATAAAATATCAAGTGATAACAGTGCTACAATTATGAAAACTTCTTTTGCCAGCGTCGACAATTATATTTTGGTACAATTCTCGTACAAATTTGAGTTGCGAGATTCAATGCAAATAAAATAAAGAAGCACGAAGTAATTTATGGAAAACGAGGGGTTCAACTAAGCAAAGCAGTGATAGACGAATGAGGACAACAAAGGGGTGTTGATCCACAACCCGAACAACCTGTAGCAAGTCAGATCTAATTAGTTTTAAGATATTTTTCTATTTAAATTTCAACACTGAATTTATTCAATTTATATAAACTTGTGATAAACTCAACAACAAACATTGCATACGTTAAACTTACGTAATGTATTATAAAGGGGTCTAGAACGTTCCAGGTTTCTTTGGTAAAAAGTAGTTTTTGGTGACTTTAGATTGAATTTAAAGCATATAAATTGTGGGATAAAATGATACATATGATATTGATTGATTGAAGGATGTATTTAAATATTTTTCAAAAATTGTAAATAATATTTCTTTTCATTATATGAAATTAACTGACTTCTCTTTATCAATTCAAAAAAATAGGTAATCATAAAGGGGTGGAGAAGAGAAAAATTGATCATCGTAACGTTGTGCAGTCTGTACAGATTAAATAGGGCTAGCCGTGGCATAATAGTAAAATTAGTAAAATGAAATTTGACTTGAGAACACAGAGCGGTGGAGTTAGGTAAAAACGTCATTACACCGAGTACGGCGTTATCATATCAATATATATATATATATATATATATATATATATATATATATATATATATTATTATTGGTAAATGGTCACGTAGTAATCTATTATAGCATTCAATAAAACCCACATTTGTACTATAACGGCGATTTCGAAACGTACCTGCTATTTACAAAGAAATACTTTGAATTAATCTAAGCGTTCGAAGAATGAAATTATTTGTTATGAACTGAATAATTCTTACTATGAAGTTTCTTGCTTTTTAGCGAGTTTTAATACTGGGTTGGGCTAAAATTTTCTGGAACAAACTCTATTAGAACCACTGTGTTAGGTACGTCACGAATAAAATACACAATAACACCATCCTTTAGGTTCAACCAACAAAGTTGTAACATTCTGCAAACATAAATTTGTAAACTACAATACATTTGAGCTGCAATATGAAATAATCCAATGCACCTTAGCTGCTACTAAAATCATACGTATGTTCTAGTAGTAATCACAACAAAAAGTAATACTCCATGATGCTGATTTGGTCGACTGCACTGGGTTTCTGGCCCTGCAGCCTGAACTTTGTAGCAATTTAGCTATTACGCTCATACAATAACCCACTTTAGATTGATTGTACTTTTTCACTGAGATTAAGGCATAACCGGAGTTAAATATTTTTCAATCGTGTTTCTTATGTTTGATTTTGCTGCTCGTGTTGGACAGGCTACAGTTCCACTACCTGCTTTGATAATACATTTAAATGCAGTGTTGTGACTTAATTGCAAATATGCTAAGTTTTAGGTAATTAAAAATATTTTGTATAGTTTAGTGAATTGCACGAACGTAGTAGTCATTTTGAACACTTTTTGTGAAGTCAATTCTTGTGCGTGATATGATTCAGGATAACACTAGTATACGTGAGTTATTTTTATAAAACACCAGTCCTAAAATTTTTACTAACTTGATCTAGGTCGGGCATTTAAAAATCGATCCAAGTATAAAATGCCTTATAGGTTTTTTGTTTAGTCAATCAATCTCTATAACCCCATCTATTTAATGACATAAAATTAATGCAACCCTGTATAGGAGTAGATCTACCTTAAAATTGTTTATTGCTGCATTTGTGCAAACCAGTGCAGGTATTTGAAAATAGCAGAGTTTTACTAAAATAAGTACAAGTACAAATATCATAATTAAAAAGTGCTGTTCAGTTTAAATTTCGCAGATCTTAATAAAAAGCGCAAGTCGACCTGTGTATTTTAAAATAGTTAAGTATTGGCTGTTTTAGGGAATCAATTAAGGATTCAATTAATGATTCAATTATAGCTTCAATAACATGACTTTGTTCGAATTTTGTGTTAAATCACTTCAATACTGTATAACAATCAATTTCCTTTTCTTTATTTTATATTCGTTTTCGTGCAGTATCGCATTTTTTTCTTTGTAGCGTTATTGACCTTTTTTGCTGATAAACAATAAGATGTGTTGTTATTAAGAAATGCAGTTTTTGAAAGTTGATATGCATATTTTAAGCAAGTTTCCTTAGATTGCTTACATTTTAAATATCTTTATATGGATTGCTCATACCTCTAAATAAAAAAATAGTGCTGCTACTTAATGAGATGCATTGATAAAAACTACGGGTTTTGATTGGCCCGTTCTTTTTGCTACTACCTACACAGAGAAGCACAAAGCTCTCAAATAGACTCTGATGTTGAAAAATTAATCTTTCAAAATGATATGATACATTTGGAAATTTGATACGTTTTAAAGAGTTAAATTTAAAAAGAACTAGTTAAAATAAAGAAACTGTTATTAAATTTAGCATGCCCACCAGTTTTTAGTAAAAAGAATATAAGAAATACATGGCAGTTGTTTTTCTTTAGCCATAAAATACCAATATCAATGTAGTTTCTAACGATATTTTTATAAAATTACAGTATTTTTAGGGGCTTGCCAAAATTGAACCAGGAAATTCTAATTGAGTGTTAGGTTCAAAATGAATTATACATGAGGACGCGTCGATTAATGGAACATTTTATATGTCAATAATAAAAGCTTGATCTCTTCTATATAGAAACAGTACTGATGGAAAAAGCTTTTAAAACTAATTACGAGTTGTGGTGTGTTTATTTTTACGCTTTAAAACTTTGTAAGTACAAAACATGATAAACCTTTTGCGCGTGCACTGTGTTGACATGGGAGTTTAATTATAATGGGCGTTGCAAAATGAACGCACATTTAGAATTTCGTTACATTTTTGATTAGTTTATAATCTTCTGAAATTGACAACCACCAAGTACGTACTGGGGTGCGGTAAAAGTACCTTTTCTATATAAGATAATTTATTTTATTGTAATTGTTTAATTTTCTTATTTCTTTCCTTTTGGTAAAATTTGAGAATTTCAAGCATGGAGCGATTCGCAATTGCACAGCGAATTAAATCTATAACGTTATTTCTTGAAAAGCGTCGAACGATAACAGTAGCGTGACTACGATTTTTGGGTCCACCGCAAAATTTTTTGAATGAGTCTCCTTTGAGATTTATTGTTGGTCTACGTTTTTCCGTGCTTTCTAATTGTAGTGCCCATAGAGAGGGCCAAATACATTGTACATTAATCAAATGCTTTATTATACAACTAAAGTACATATAGTTGGAAACCACGAAGGAAGACCATCACGTGATCATTTGTATTCTTCTGAATCAACATGAATTTCTGAAGTGAGATGATTCTCCATTTACATTTCACTAAGAAGTGTTATAAAAAAGCAGCATTCCCAATTGAATTTTATTTCTAAGCTTTTCGATTATTGTAGGATTTAGTGCTCATAACTATGCTTTTAGCATTGATTAAAGGAATATATACAGTATGTTTATTTGAAAAGCTTCCGCCTGTAATATAAAGAAAATTAGTAAAGATATTGAAATATAGTTTATGAAGGATTTTTAGGTGTCAAGGGGAAGCATGATTTAGGGATTGTAAAATACTTTACCAGCCCACTCAGGGACCTATTCAACTTTAAAATTTTAAACGGCATCCTACATTTTGTACTACATGGTCAAAAAACTGTTGAAAGACAGTCTTTTGGTGGAAAGATTATTAAAATTGGTTGATCCGTTCTGTGGTCATTAAATGAAAGATGTTCTATTGCGTACAATAAATTTAAATTAATTAATCTAGTTACCTTAGGGTTTATGTATGCGGTATTACAGCAAATGTTCAAAATGTTCACAGTTATTTGTCAGACAAGAATAAAGTCTATTTTCAAATTCCGTTCTAACGTTTTGAAGAGTTTTCGACGAATAACCCTACACGTCCTTATTATCCTATTTCGTAAATCTTGCATATCAACTGACCCCACAAGAAAAAATCGAGTGGAGTAGGATCAAGAGATCTTGGTGGTCACTCAATTTTTCCTCTTCTGCCAATCCACTTATTAGAAACCTCTCGTTTAACCACTGCCGAACGGCCAGCACATAATGGAGAGGGGCTCCATCCTGTTGATAATAAAGGCGGTCTTCATCGAGTTGCAAATTTCATGTTCATCACGTTGATTTTTTATAACTTTGGTGATTAGAGGATTGATGGTATCTTGCAGCATGTCAAATAAATATCACCATTTAAATTTCCATCGATGAATAAGGACCAATAATCTGCCCACACATTTATTTTTTCTGGCCACTGAGTATGCCCTACTTTAAAAATATGCGGATTCACATTACTCCAATAGCGACAGTTCTATTTATTAATGTTCACTCTTTGGAAAAACAGATGTTTCGTAAAAGATTCGTATCATTAGTAATCATTTCACTCAATGTCTCACAAAACTGTAGTCTTCGATCAAGTCATCTTCATGTAATTCTTGACAGATCTGCATTTTATATGGATGGAATATATGTAATTGCGTCACTTTATAAACTGTACCGATTAAAATTCCCCTCGATTAGATACATGATGTACGGAGCTGGTAGGATTTGCTGCAAACTGTCCTAAAACTTCAATTTGTGCTTCTTCGTTCAACAATCTGGATTGTGTACGTTTTTTATTTTCAACAGATCCACATTCTTCAAACTTTCTTATAAGTTTTTGCATGTACGTGTGTGAGACATTTTATCCGGATGCCTTTGGTTAAAGGTAGTCGCGATTTGCGGGCACATTTATTCTCGGCTTCGTAAATGAAAATTAATTCTACTCTGTCGGGTAGACTGTAGCCGTTCTTAAAGTACTAAATACTACTAAATACTAAATAGTTAAATTACTATAACGACAGAAATGACATATTAAACTGTTCATTTGTTTGAAAATAAAACAAAATATTTAGATTCATTTTGAATATTTGCTGTAGTAGTTTATTTCATAAAACCTAAGGTAACTAGATGTTTTATTTAATAACTACAGAGCGGATCGACATATTTTAATGATCTTTTCACCAAAAGACTTCGTTCTTCAACAGCTTTATTACCATGAAGTACAAGTAGAAGGTTTTTGGGGATCCTGGGACCACATTTCAATCAGCATCCACATTTCCACAGACATCTGAACCAAATTTACATGTAAATTTCCATAAGGAGGGAAGCATGGAGGGGAGCAAGGAGGGACTCTTACAGACAATTTTTACTAATACAGTTTAAATTTTGTAAACCACATTTCTAAATACATATTCAGAATTTTTATTCTTAATATTTATTTCTATATAGAGCACCTTTTCCAAAGACCAACCGGACCCACGTGTTTCAAATTCCTCTGATTTTGTTCTCATGGTTTCGCTTAAGACCTCGTACATATTTTCCAGATTACTAGAAGATGTTATAACCATATTTTTTGGGTTAAAGAATTTCACATCGGCATTTTCTTCTCCCATTTTTCTGTAGACGCTGTAGAGTACGCAGTTAACTTTTATTGCTGTATGTTGTGTTCTTTTTATTAATTAATCGAATAAACCGCTCTTTCTGCTTCCAAAGAAACTCGGACACTCCATCGTCGACACTGGCGTTCTTTATGCGATACCTAGCGAACGGTTGTTAAACGCTGTGCTAACCCTTTCCACACCATCTTCGCCAGTAGCGGTAACTGTTGCATTTTTATGTCTGTTGCTCCTCAAGTGTGTGGAATAGGTAGTCCTTTTCATTTCAAAATCGCATGCTTTACACAGAATTTGTGGTTGTTTCGTACAAGGCCCTTTAACAGCTGGCGAAGCTGAACGGTTACGGCTTAATAACATATCGTGCTGTTTTTCCTTATGCCGCAGTAAGTTGTCCGTTCTCGTAAAAGCGATACCGCAAGATCCACAGTTTAAGTACTTTGCTGCTGACGGATGTATAAGCTTAACCGTGGACGATGTGTCACCACCACATTTGTTCTAGTGCCATTTGAGAGCTTTTTTTTCCAGGTATAGAAATCACCACAAGAATTGCAGTTATAAATATTTTCGGATGACATTTTTCTTTGACCAGCTTCCATGGATAGCGCCATGATTTATATACATTTTGGAAACAATTGAAGATTGCCGAAGACACTCGAAGAGTACACAAGCGCGGTCACTAAGCCAATTAGCATTAATACCAAGTATTCCGTACTTTCGTAGGTTGCTCATTTCCTAGAACCAAATCTTCCGCATAGCGGTCGGTAGCACGTAATTATTTCTAGAGCCGGCAAGCACTCGATACCACCCAAATAGACAATTACATTCTCGATGTCTGTTAACTTCCGATTCCCTCGTAAAAGATAGAAAAACTCGGTCAATCATCCGTCTAACTTATACTTCCATCCACTCCAAATTCTGATAATTTCCAAACATTTTTCAAACGACAATGGTCTCAGAATTTTTAAACCTCCGAGGGACCTATAAGGCGTGATCAATTACACGTTTGAACTACCCGTAAACTAACTTGTTTTATAGTAACAGTGCGCTGTATAATACATGCATACCTACTCTCTGCGCTACTGCTATCCTTGTAGTTGCTTCAAAAAAGTTAGTCGCCTTTTTTTTACTGCTAGGACCGCTGCAAAGCATCATTCTATACTTTCTTTATAAGTATAGCATGTTATTGTAGGTTGTTATATCTTTAGTGACAATTGTTATAAGATAAGTGTAGTTAATTGTTAATCAAAATGTATTAATTGTTTTATAATATTTTCCAATAGTAAGTTATTTTTAGATATGTAAATTAAAACATTCTTAAAATTTAAAGAAAATCAAAAATATCTCAGAAAGTAATGGTTTTAGGTATAGGGAATGCTTAACAAAAATGAAAGAACACGTAATAAACCATCCATTGTAGCAATAAAATTGGTAGAGTACCATTTAAAAAAAAACTTTCAAAATCAGATTTTGCGAAACCTGACACACCCTGTATAGTGTGAAGAAATTTCAAAAGAGTGATACTTATAAATATACTATGGTATATAGTAGAATTTCCTGCATCTTAAAAATCAACATAAGTTGTGTATTAGTACAGTGGCAACGTATCTAATCAAGGTCATTTTTTCTAAAAACAGTTGAATATCTCAAAAACTAAAAGAAATAGACAGATAAAATTTGGTATCAAATTAAATCTCTTTTTATGGGCTTTTCAAAAATGTAATAATATATAGGGAGTTCCATTTAAAAAAATATAAGTTTTATATGCCCTAGAATTACGAAACACCCTGTATGCTTCGAAATATTTTTAAAACGTGCACTTTAGGCATGCCTAATATGCTTCCAAATTTGGATTACGTAACTTTTATAATAACGGAGTTATCGGCCGTTGCCACACTAAAAACTCACCCTATATATAAGTAACTATCCCATATCTTTATGTCCCCATTCGTAGATTGCTGTACTATTAGGGATGACGTACTTTTGTTATCCTCCCACGACAAACTAATTTTATTAATTAGTTGAGTATAAAGTTGGTGTTTACAACTTCAAATACACAGCATGCTATGCATAAGGTCACCAGAATTATTATGTACAATGTCCTTAAAACTATTTACATTAATTTTATTAACTACACTTGGTGAGAACCCTTTAATCTTTTTAATCGTGTCTTTCTCGTTTACAATACAGTAGGACTTGGCTTTTGTACCGACGAATTCACATACTAGACCCCCATTAAATTCGTCTTTGAATTTACTTACAACTTTTTTGTTGACAAGCGGTATATTGTATTTATTATCCGCGGGGTAGTCACTCTTTTAAGATAAATATATTTTCTTGGGTATCAACTAATATTAGATTTTTCTATGAAGCCCAAATCTGCAAATAGATTTTAAATAGAACCACCCCTTACGAAGTTACGCTTTTTAAAGACCTAAACCTCTAATTTTTGCCCATCTTTATTTAACTCCATCTTTAAAACTTTTTTTTCGCTACCCAAGACATATGCTTTAACCAACCATTTTCCGAGAAATATAGAACCGCTGTGCCCCGCGAACAACACGTGTAAATAACACGTATACTCTATCCACCAGGATAGAAGCATGAAGGATTTGGAAGAAGGGAAGGTGGGAGAAGAACTTAAAAATTATGGAATCTTAAAACTAATATATACAATAGATTTACAAAATCTAGACAAATATAAACAACTATCTTAGACCTATATCTTTAATGTCCCCATGCGTAGATTGATGTGCTTCCAGGGATGACGTTACGCTTGTCATCTTCGCTCGATAAACTAATTTTATTAATATGCTGCGTCTACAAATCGTGTTTTTACTCCGAATACATACACCGGTAGGTACTCCATACCACCCAAATTAAGAATTAGATGCTTGGTGACTGTTAACTTCCGCTTCCCTCGTGTACGCCCAGACCCATCCCTGCCCATGCGCACCCCTGCCCACGCGCACTGCCCATGCGCACCCCTGCCCATACGCACTGCCCATGCCCTTTCTGTGCGACTGCTATTTCGTGATATCACAGCCTTTTATAAATAAAGAGCAATGTAATACTATTCTAAAATTTTTATTCTGACATTATACATAACAAAATTTAAAAATATTAGATGCCAAGCATGGAGCCATTTAAACTTAATTTTAATACAAAGTTATACACAGAAGAGAGTCCTTTATTTATGTTTGTTTGAAGTAGTTTTAATTCTATCTAATTTTATTCGCAGCTTAAAATTTAAATCGACACCCAAGTCCTCTATTTCCTTTTCTAGCCAATAGTTTGATACATAGAGAGCGTCTAGGTTTTCGAATTGCAAAATGTACCGAAGTTTGTTTCTGTATTTAAAGTATTTGATTCCACCGACAACCAGATCCATTCATTCCTTCGTGTAATTCTTGCAGCTTATGACAATCTTTTAATCGCAGCTTTCTCACTATATCTTGCATACGTATTTTGTTAGCTTGATCGACTTCTTCTTGTCGGTATTGTAGGTAATCCTTATTCTCTCACTCAATGTTGCGTAGTTGCATGTCCAACACTTTTGGGAATATATGGTCGTTATAGGTTGTAGGGCCCTCGGTTTTAAATGATCCAAAAGGTTCTTTACTAGGCAAATATACAATGTTTAGCGGAACCCCTTTGCGTGTGGTGTACGCCAAAGTTACGAAATCCGCATTCCTTAGTTTGTCTTTGTTATCTGCCATTATGATAAATACGTTTTTAGAATAACCTTTTAAAAAGTATACGGATTTAGTATCATCCTTTTCCGCAAGAACGCCTGCATAACTAAAAGAGTCTTTCTTACTAACCGCAAATGCATAAAGCTTGTAGAGCCCGGGTGTATTTAAATCAGTCCATCGGCACATAAAATAATCTTTTCCTCATTTTCTCTAATAAGATGTTCTTTGTCTAACACATCTTTGTATTGTTCGCGTATTGTCGCAGTGTTTTCCATGTAGTCCAACTTTCGCCTTTTTGCATCCATTTCCTCTAATTCGAATTGTCTTTTTCTTCCACTTACAGCGTATCGCATGCATAATGGGGCTATTTCCTTCAGCGTAAACGGATAGAGTTTACTGCCAATGTTTACGCATTGTCGTACAACCTCTGGGCGAATGTTAGGCGTATTTATCAATCCCAATTTCGAAATGACTATTTCTTTTGGAATTGTAGAATATGGTGTTGCAGATTGTGTAAAATATGTACTACCTGCTTTAATGTAGCACTTGTGTAAGGTTTTTATTTTATCTTGGCTATCTTCCTCCTCTACTATCTCCAAATAATTTACAGGTAAATAGTTAAAACTAAAAGCCGAAAGCACATACTTTATCAATTTTTTCTTTTCCTCTGGTTTTTCGGACAACTTAATTTGCAAGCCCGTCAATTTCTTTGTATTGCCAATTCCCCAATACACGTACTGTAGTAGGTTATTATACACTAAACAGCAGCTATTTTGTAACTTGTTCGATAGCTTACGCCGCATTTGGGCAAGTAGTACCGAGTACATGGTAGCCTTTAGGAAGTATAACTTACTATCTTCCAATAAGGTTAAACAGTCTTTTAAGGGATTATACACCCTTTCCGCACTGATTTTAAGAAGCCGTTTTGAAAACAAGCTTTTCACATGAAACAGGTTCCACAAGGGGGGTGGAGAATGATATAAATAACTAACGAATATATCAAAGCTCTCTTTTCTTTCCATTTAGATGTGACTACGGGTTCAGATCTACAACATATAAAAGTAAAAGCTTTCGGTTAGCAATTATTGTGTTTAGTAAAGCTATATTAAACATCCTGTTAAAAATCATAAAAGCGGTAGTAGCGGACCGCAAGTTATTAAAGTGTTTGCACGAGTTAGTGCTTGTTAGAAAAGGTACCGTTACTACGTCAAAATTGTTAAATAAAGAGATGATATTACATTATAATTTGAATAAGGGCCGCGATACTTGCGGCCACGTCCCCAACGCTCCACCCAAAGGAACTACATTGGGTTTAAACGCGAAAATATAAACGTGCTTCGGATCTAATTCAACGTCAAAATTAATCGATCCTAATTAAAAATCTAATAAAGATTCAAACATCAGCTACAAAAGAATGACACATGCAGAAATACACGAAGCGGTTTTTTATCCAACTCGTAATTAAATATCTTCTTATTTTAAATTGACGTTCATATCCGCTTATCAGACGTTGCATAAAATCACCATTTAGAAACAGCAGTTACGAATTTTCATATTTGCTAATATATTCCTTTCAATTATTTAATAAAACATTTAAAACAGTGTTATTTGTGTCATTGTTTTTTAATAATTTCAATTTTTTAGTAAGTTACGTTTAAAACATCACTTTTTTATGCAGTGTAACATCATAATTATTAAATTAAAGTATTCTTACTGCATACTTCAAATATCATCTTCGCAAAACAGCACATTTGCGACTTTAATCAAAGTAACATTTCGCGATCAAAATCATCAATGGAATTATTTAATAGAGGCTTTCTTATATATACAAAGTTATCTATTTTCAAATATACTACTACAGTATAGAACATTATGATGCAAGGGTTCTCAGAAAAACTCATTAGCTTCTAAAATTGCGACGTTTTATTACCTCGTAATATCTTTCACTTATTAGAGTCCCGCTGGCTGCCTCGTTTTTGTTAAACACCCAAGGTTATTGTGTCGCATCACTTCCCTCCAACAGTGAATGCGGAAGATCATAAATATTTCTTATCAATTTCTATTACATTTTTTGGGTTTTTTAGTGTTCCAGCCGCTTCTTGGAATAAACGTTTTTCATTAATTTGATCATACGAATTTGACGTAATTCTTCTCAATTCCTCTTGAAAATACGAGAACGTGTTTTATTTCAAACGTTTTTATGCTAGACAAAAGCTAATTAATTTAAACTTTAATTGCTTTTTGATGCGAAGAAGGTGCATTTTTATAGAAATATTTCCTTTTACGGCAAAAAGTGTTTTAATACCCAAAACTAAGATTAGAATTAGTGTATTAAATACAACATTGATTGTAGTTTTTATGCTAAATGCGTAAAGTAGGTACTATTCTATGCTATTTACAACAAAGGAAAACCATTTTAATCAAAAATGTATTGATAATTAATAAATGAAAATAAATGGCTTTGTATATATCTTAAAATGATCGATTTGCGTTCGAATTGAATGCGTTTTTAAAGTATCTTAAAATTAATTATTTTTAAATATACAGCTTACTTTATTTGCTATTTATTTATTATGTATATACAGTACGCTTATATCATACAGGGTGATTATTTATACACGCGCAATTTCATTTTTCGCCTGCAGATCAATGAATAAAGGTACGCTTGTATTATACAGAGCGGTACCATGAATCTACGGAAATTATATTTTTTATGGATTCTTTTATGTCTTGGTGGTATTTATTTGTAGAATTTGGGTTTCAATGACCTCTCGTGACCCCATATATATATATATATATATATATATATAATATTATGTAAGGGGGGGGTATAAGGTTTCTAAAGGTATATTTGTATTAATAGGGGTGTATGCCAAACGATAGGATCAATATTTCAGATTTAATAATTTAACAACTATAAATTTTGCTATACTTTACATACGTTAAAGTATGTACCATTTCAGATTGAAACTTATATGTCAAAAGGTAGATAACATGACTTTATGACGTTGATATAATGCACGGTACTTGAGGTTTTATACTGAGTTGATATTTCATGAGCCAGTTGAGAGTACATTTGCCGTCGGAAAGCCAAACGCATTTATGGATATCTGCAATATAACAAAGCGTCCAGGTCGTGTATAAATTATTTGGCTTTTCCTTTTTATAGAATCAAACTTTTGGACGAATTGTAAATCAAAATTTAAAGTGAATCAAAATGTAAAAGGTTATTGGAGTTTAGTGAAGTGTTTTGGACCAATAGTAGAAATTTAAAATTATTATAAAGACTGTAGCGAAGGTATGTTGGACACTGAAAGAAAGATGATTTGTTATTGGATGTTATATGTTTAAAATGTTATTCTAGTAAGCTAAGTTTGTTGATTTAATAACTAAGCAAAATAAATAAGGGACTTACTTTTCGAAATTGTTCAGATAAAGACCTATTTTATGAAACCTGCGTTAAGTTGTAAAATATTAATAAAATAAAAGTTATATGTGTATCATCGAGTATTATTTAGTAAAGTGTGAAAGAAATAAGAAACATCGAGTAAATAAAGGCGACGAATATATAAAAGGAGTTTAAAAGTGGTTAATAGTGCAACGGGAAAGGCAACGAGTATTTAAAGAAGATTTGGAAGTGGTTATTAGTGGAACGGGGAAAGCGACGGTTATTTGTTTGAGAAGATTTGTGTTGGTTTTGGGATAGATTTGGTATAACGGCAGTAGGAGATTGGAGTGGATACAGAAGGAATCGACGATACAAATAATTTGGATTGAATTGAGAAGATTAAACGGCAGTAAGGACATCGTATGGATAATTGGAATAGCAGGACTAGGAGTGATTTGTATTAGGACAGCGGGTTTGAATTGGATTGTGCGAAGAGAGGATTAAGTGGGATACGAAGCAGATGAACAGGAGATCGATATACGAAGAGGAAGAACTAACGCAGGGGAATTAGACAACTGTTTTTTTTGCTAAATTCTAAATTGGGGTAAATTTATTTCAGGTTTGGGTCAACGAAATTTGTTTTTAAGAACACCTGGAGGCAGTACGCAAGCGGACAACATTGGAGAATCTTTTGTGAAAGTGCGTACGGCGATTTCGAACTTGAGCCAGCAGTTAAAGGAAGGCCTTCAGCGCGGTATATTGCTGGTAAGTACCGTAAATATATCATAACGTCAAAAAAAATTAAAGTCATAAATAGTTACATAAATTAATTTGGCATCAGGCAACTTTGATCTATTAAAATTTGGCATACATAGTAAATTCAGTACATTAAAAAAGTGGTAAAACAAACGAGGGTGCAGTTTGGTTGGGTATTGCACATCTACTCACGATTGAACTCACGGTGAGTAGGTGAGAAAACCCTGAGATTAAAGTTTCAAATAGTCGAGGCATATAAAATATAGTAATTAGTTAAAAAAAGAACCAACCAAACGTTTGCTAAAGCACCTCGATTTGAAGTCATACATTAAATAGTAAATTTGTGACGACGACAAAAGTCGTGTAACAAATTTTGTGTAAAGTTAAAGTGTAATAAATAAAGAAGGTATTAGCCCAAAGTGAAAGTAAAGTAGGGGTGATATAAAGTAAATAAGTAAAGTAAATAAGGGCTGATATAAGAATATATATATATATATATATATATATATATATATTGCTGTGGATCGACTGACTTAGTCTCTGGATCTCCCTAAAAATCATTCGAGCCCCAACGTTGGGCCGTCATAAGAGTGCTGTGGATCCCGGGAATAAAGTTTTAAGAATCGAGAGCGAGTCCTTTAATACTTTTCAAAAATAAAAATCTCACAAAAAAAATTCTTACCCGTTTGACTTCCGATGCAACAAGAATCTCTTCAGCAGCTTCCCTGGCTAGCTCAGCTGTGCCTCTTGTCGGATACCTAAATCTACAATCATTCTTCCTTCGCACTCACACACCATTTAATAAAATCACCAAATACTACAACGATCATACAATCTTTATTTACTGCTATTTACAAACAAATTATTCACCGGTATAAACAGTTTGGTACTCTAATTACAACTCAATAAGTGATATGTTTAAAGTCCTTGTTTTAAATCATTATTTGCAAACACATTTAATACAATATGAGTAGATGGGCCGGCCCCAAATAATACCCTATATTTATTGCACACTGGAGTATGGTAAGCTCATAATAACCCAGTTTATTAATGTATGCCTTTTACCTTGCATAAAATTACTACAAAACTAATAAACCCATGTACCCCTAACAATCCAATTTATATTCATAACAAAATTCAATAAGTTTTCAATACACCCTTTTTCAATAATTTAAATAACCCCAATAATTCTTCAGTACACGTATCTTGCGTTAATAACTATAAATAACTCCAATATTCACTCACACATCCCCAAAATAATACCAAAAGTTTATCAGATAACAGAAAATTCAAATAAGTTACCTGGAGAATGCTTCAAGCCTCTATCCCTTCAGACGATGATTTCCAGAATCCCTCGGCTTTGTGATTATGCGCTCTGCTCCTTTACATATTCACAGATAAAAACCCCAATATTACCAAGCATTGCTTCAAAGTACCATTCCATAACAGCATACAAACTCATGTATATTATGCGTCTATTTATTGATTTACTAGCCTGGTATGGTAGTAATTGGACCTCTGTTAATTTGATTTTCACTACACTACTCGTATCTTTACGTTAATAACTAAAAGGTCATAACTACCAATTTATAAGTGCTAGCAGTACATTTGCGGTATAATGAATATATTTAATACTCACAGAAACTCTACTATAACGTCGGTCTATCGTTGTAAGTAACTAAAAGCAATGAAAATACAAAGAGAAAAAGCCCAATTCTCTCAGAGTATTTATATCTTTAAAATGCTACCTCTAAGCCGCACTTCACGCGAAAACTTATTTTAAAATAACACTTCTGCAAATTTTGATATAACCGACTTAAAGATTCCGGAAATTCACCTCGTGGACGCGCCGTATAATCCGAAAATCGCTTCCACCTGTCGCATGTTTGTCCGTTTGTAAAACTATCCGTTTCAACCAATGATTCTGTTCTGTGTCGTCATAAAATTCCTCCTGTAATATTTTTATCTCTGTCTTATGCATATTTGATGTCGCGTTCCAAACCCCACTTGAGTTGTTGAAAATCGATATTGCTGACCGCGTCTCATCACTGCACGTGGATTAAGTACGTGCATATTGAAACCAATGCTTTTCTATCCGTCTCTGTCTGTAGCATATTACTGATCGTGCATCTTACCTACTCTTTAAGAAACTTTGTTTGCTTGTTATTTGAAGCCACTGACGGATGAACACTATTTTCTATGAAGCCCGCTTTATTATCCTGATAATTTCAAAGAAGATAACCTTTTAAACATGCAGGTGTTCTTAATTATAGACCGTTTAAAACAACAATTCTTGGAGTCTATATTTCAACGTATCCTATAAACTGACGTCCTTGTTTGTTACCAAGAAACCTTTCGCCTTGGGATTATCGATTTTCTTTACCCTGGTGTGTTTTCCAATGCTTCCGATGCTATTACACGTTGAATAAAATAAAATAAATTAAATTAATTATGCGTTTCTATTAGTTTTTAAAACTGGTTTTCTTTATGTACTTCTAACTTTTCAGTCATTACTTATAAAATTACGTCAATACTGGTCCGTTTAAATTAAATAAATGAAATAAATTTTGCGCGTAAATAATTTGTTTGTTTCTCTATACAGGGTGTTTGAAATTGCATTGCTTACCCCAAATTTAACCTCTTGAATCCATAACAATATATATATATATATATATATATATATATATATATGTAAAGTAGGTTGAATGAGTTAAATTAATACAAAGCAAAAAAGAATTAACGGAGAGTGACTCAAATTCAGCCGCGATGGCTTCCTGTCGACAGGTTCCGCCTTAATCGGGGCTCATCAGGACAGGAGTAGCAAAGTTGTAATATTTAATACAGATACATTATGGAAAGTACTACAAAGTAAAAACAATTAATGACAAGTCACTCAAATTCAGCCACGAAGGAATCCACAAAGTAAAAAAGAGAAGTAATGACAAGTGACTCAAATTCGGCCACGAGGATGCCCTCGTAGCTGAATTTGAGTCACTTGCCATTAATTCTTTTTTACTTTGTGAGGATGCCCTCGTGGCTGAATTTCAGTCACTTGCCATTAATTCTTTTATACTTTGTAGTACTTTCCATAATGTGTCTGTATTAAATATTACAAGTTTGCTACTCCTGTCCTGATGAGCCACGATTAGGACGGAATCCGTCGACAGGATGCCATCGTAGCTGAATTTGAGTCACTTGCCATTAATTCTTTTAATTTATATATATATATATATATATATATATTATATGTATGTATATATTGCTGTGATATTGTTGCAATAACCCGGTGCCCCCTTTTTGTGTGTTGCACTTGGGTAATTGTTATACTGCGCAATTGTTATACTCGCGGTATGATTCCCGCCATATTTCTAACTGATACCGAACACGTTTTAAAAGTGATGCAACTGCTGTTTAAGTCAATTTGCAAGCACAATTTAAATCAAAACAAATTACTTACTAGGCGGCATCTGGAAATTCGTCTCAGGGTCCCACGATGACTTTGCAGGATAGGTTCAGTTACCCAAGTTGAATCAAATTACGATCCGTTTTTTTATACTGCACTCGTAGGATTAGGCAACAGGTACTACAGACAAAAGGTCGAAGGAACCTACATCCTAAAAAGAAAAGACACACCACACCAAGATAGTTGTTGTTTCGTCGAGGGCGCGTAACTTAATGGCGTCTTTCTACACCACGCGCGCACTCCGCATTACTTTTTGCGAAGACGCGACTGTCAGGAATGACGGAAGTTGGCGTTAATATATGCGGAAATTTATTTACAAATTAAATTTAAACATGATGCATGCCAGTTGGCATGTAACATGTGAAATAGAAGGGTTAAAATCTTTCTTTTTGTAAATTTTTAATTTCAATTTTAATTTTAATTTTTAATACCTCAGGTAGCTCAGTTTTAACTACACACGGCGCTTGCGACAATACGACAACAAAGAATTTTGAACTTTTCCTTTTACCTCTACTTCCTATGCCTTTTTAACCACAATTACTACAATATTCTCAATATTTACAAAGCGTTTATAATGTCTTTAAATAGAACCTCCTTTAAATAATTAAATTAATTTCTCTATTATATAAGTTTGCCACTTTTAGAAAAAGAGGTCGGGAATTGTATTTCATAAACCGTTTTCGTCTCGTAGTAAACTGAACCCATTCAAGATCTTTTGAAAAATACTTGTACTTTATAGTTTTGAAAATTAGAAGTACAATTTTTAAAGTATTATATTTCTAGTATAAGGGAGTTTGATCTAAAACCAAACTTTCGCATTTTTAATCTTAGTATTGGACGTCGATTGCAAAAGCCATTACAACAGCTTATATAGGTTCATTTTGAAAATCTAGTAAGCGAAATATTCAGCATAAAACGACTGAAAATGCGTAATCGGTGTTTCGAATTGTGTACGACCCTAAACGCGTTAGCGAATATTTCAGAAAGACTAACAAGACAGAAATCCGCTAGGCTTTAGATAATTTAATTTATACTACACCTGCTTTGAGTTACAGGGCCTGCCACCGAACTTCTCGTATCATACCTTTCTCTCTTAACGAGGAATTTAAAATTAAATTTCCGAGATCGTGCTCCTCTTTCTTTCAAAATGTTGGTGTTAGTTAACTCAGAATATCTTTTAATAACATTTCCACTAGCTTTTATAGGCATCCAAAAAATAAAACGTTATAACTGAATGCTCTACTAGGCACCAAATGAATTTTGCGTGGCAACAACGATTAATTAAAGCACTCTAATTTTTAAATGCTAGAAAAGTGGTATTCCAAATGAAAATGATATTGATCAATACGGTTTGGGAAACTAATTAGGAGTCGGTGTGCCCTCAAGCTTTGTAAATTCAACGCTGTATGGCTTTCTTACTCAAATTATACTAAAATAGAATAAATATTAATTAATTATGCGGATGAGGTTTTGCCTTAAAGGTAATTAAAACACGCAATGTGGAACACCATTTGAAGGAAACGCAGCTGAGTTTACTCAAAGCGATGAGTCAGTCATGGAAGATAATACCTGAATATTCTGAAAGATAAGACAAAGTATATACCATAATGGACTATGATTTTTAAATTGACCCTGAGCAATTGTGGGAGAACGTATAGCAGTATTATTATCGGAAGGGGGAGACCTTGAAAAACCTACGCAAAGTGGAATCATATTAATAACCAAAATAAAAAGTGAAACTAGAAAACGTCGACTGTTTACACAACTATTGTTGCCAGAGCAAAAAATTCCCAGGAACATGTGGTTTTTTGTTGCATGTTTAGCTCCGCTTGTTACATATCCCCCAAATCAAATATAGGTATAATTAAATGGAATTATTGAATCTTAAGTTAACTTGCAACATTGTATAATTCAAGGATAGATAATAAAAAGTTTAATAGAAGTCAGACAGAGGACATGAGAATTTGAATACATTGTATTCCAGACGTAACCTGACTCTTCAGGTGCAGGTCACAATAGACTGTAAAAACATATTGTTGGAATTAAGATTGTTACTTTGTATAATGAATAAAGAAATAAGCAGACATGCGTTCTGCAGATCCCACAAGCAATGCGAGGGGCAATGACAACATAAATACCTTGGAGAACCCAAGGGGGCCAGTCAATCTTAAGCCTCACAACTTTAGCATTGTTGGTTGTTCAAGCTACTCGCCATAAATTAGTTCATTTAAATATAATTTCAACTTAGAATAATTTTGATTAAGTACTCGTAATTCAATTTGTAATTTCTGTATAAATAAATTTGTTAGAGGAGTTTTTGGAAGAAGACTTTTTGAAAAGGCAGCTCCGAAAGGCCAAAACTTAACTCGCTATAAATAAAAAATGATACAAGCTCACTGTTAGGTATGATACGTTCTGTAATAAATAAAAAAAATACATGTTGGCTTATTGGTTTATTGGTTAATTGAATTGTACCCTTTCATTACAATGAAGCCTAAGATTGTTTACATAATAGTTGTTATACGACGTAAGTATTAAGGTATAAAATTTCCTTTTATAATCATAACACCAAAAGTAATATCTAATATCTATCATAATGTATCTTTTGACTTTTATTTTTTAATATTCTATAGATGCCAGGCAGTTGGAAACGTGTATCTGGAAACCGGTATCAAAAAATCAGAAGGAAGGAACATTACATGTGATTTTCCAATGCTCCACCCGAAGGTACTACGTTGGCCAGGAAGCGAGTTCTTTACCAGGAAAATTTTGAATTTTGCCGAACCCTTGCTGTTCCAAGCAACGTAGGCATCTTTAACGTGCATGACAACACTCACACACGTCTCATCCGAATGAGGTTGTATTTTTGCGAAAAATGCTCGCCTAACATTTTTCAAGCGAACCGTGTCGGGATTCGAGCCCGGGACCTAGAGCGTAGTAGGAAAGAAGGAACAGAAGTTGTTAAAGAATTAACTACAAATATACTGCGTTTTTTCCAAATGCAGCAAAAAGACCTCACCTTTTCAAGTTGAATGTGGTGCTATTTAGGATTCTGAAACAACAGAAGCCAAGGTTCTTAACAAATCATCTTTAGATTTTCCGCCAAAACATCAAGAAGATGCTAAAAGTACGTTAAAAAAATTAACTTATGAACCGTTTTCAAGAGTTCAGCCAATTTGTTCAGTTTTTCATGATCCCAGAATATGGCCTGATGTTATTGACGAAAAAACAGAACTTATTCTGGTTGATCGTGTCTTGAAACAAATAACTAATTTTAATTATTTCAAGAATGCTCATACTAGAAGCTTTTCAGAAAATTATTGTAAAGAATGGTTACCTATTGGGGAGGTTGTCAACCGTAACTTGTTAATATTCAGCAAACAAGAATGCAGTATTTTGCTTTTGCTGCAAAAAATTTCGAAATCAGTCTACTTCTTTAGGAGGCAAAACTGATTTTAGTAACTGCAACACTTGAATAGGCATGAAAAAGGTAAAACTGATGTAAGGTGCTCTAATGATTTGATCCAGTTGCAGAGTTTCATCAGCAATAAATTATCTGGAAATCATTTGAACGAAAGTATTATTGCCCAAGAAAAAACGTTGGCCAGTGGTTCAAGAAAGAAGAGTAATAGTGCAATATCTAGCCCTGTAGAATTTAGCTTTTTAGGGAACAGAACGTAAACTCTTCCCAAAAAATACCAGTAATTTTTTACAAATATTAAAACCATTTCAAAATTTGATCCAGTTATGGCCGAATATATCCCACATATTCAAATAGATAATAACCTCCTGTCCAATTATTTAGGGAATAAAATACAAAATGAAATATTATCAATTTCAATTATAGAAGGAAACATAAAGAAAGTTATTAAAATAATATTGTTCGAAGCTAAATACTTTTCAGTTATAGTAGATTGGACTCCTGACATGAGTCATCAGAAACAAATTACTACCATAACAAGATTTGTGTGTTTAGATTATTTGAGCAAAAAGTCAAAGTTAGTGAACACACTTTCGAATTTTGCAGATCAAACTATTTAACGATGCAAAAATTGAAAGAGATATAGATACACTTGATTTGGCCAATGAGCTGAAAATGATTAGACCATTGTTTACGATAAAGGTGATCTCTAGGAAATTTTAGAACATGTAGTAAAAAATAATTCAGCTCAAACATTTCCCAATTCATCGAGAGCTTTGATAAACATGTTAACTTACCGGTAACGGTTGCTGGACGTGAACGATTGTTTTCTAAATTAAAATTAATTAAAAAATATTTACAATCAACAATGACAAGAAAGAATGGACAATTAAATATTTTCGTTTATAGTATACCGTGTTTCTTATAAAAAAATATCCTTACAAATGTGCATCATTTTACTATTAAAATATGAATTGTCTTTGGAGGGCGACAAAATTCTTATTGCACCTCGGCATCAGTATAACCTGACATGACTCTGAATAGCTCAGTATAAATGCTATTGCAAACAAAATGTAATAATTATGTTTAATTTCTCTTCGCCTCGTTCTTTCCCGTTTTGAAAGAACTACCAAACCTCATCTATTTTAAAAGTTTCATTACATGCAGCAATATGGTTATTAAGTAACGCCCATAATTTCTCGATAGGATTTAGTTTGGGACGATATGGAGGTATATACAAAACTACATGACTATGTTCTGCTAGTAGCTGATCAGTTACAAACACCTGATAAAGAGGTTTATTTGCCTTAATTTTGGAATACAAACCTAGCTTGGTATAGTTACATTCAAGGAAGATGTTTCGTTCGTTCAACCACTTTTACATATCTATTTTTTTCTAACTTGAAGTGGAGTTAGGGTGCAAAAGAACACTATGATATAACGCATTATCTATAACTAACACTGAACTTGGTTCCAAATTTGATAATAATTTTTCTTGCAGCTACTTTTTATAATTGCGGTGATTCATTTCATCGTGATAATCCCCAGTCTTCAAACCAGACCTACACATCAATACTGCATTTGGAACACACCCGTTTTTTCCACCTCGTGAAAAATTATCAAACGTTTCCTTTATGAAACTGACGATTTCAAACTGTTTGTGATGCCATCATCCCAACACAGTCTGAGAACTGTGCAGATATGTTATATCGCTGTACACAATGTTTGTGCCTTCTTCTTTATACTTATTATGATTTTTAAAAATATGGTACGCAATGCCTTTATATTGCATTGTTCAACAATAATTTTTCCGTTATTCACAATTCTCTTCCAACGAAATCGTGTTCCTAGAACACCTTTTCTGAACAAACTTAATTTTCCCCTGTAAAGGAGGCAATCATTTTTAAATTCGTTGAACACTGCTTAACTCGGTCAACGTATATGTTTTAACTGCAAACCGATACATAATGGTTCTTAGAATCTCTTCCTTAAACATATCCACATTCGACTTTGGACTTGGTTTCGTTGTGAATTTCCTGTAGTCAGGTTTGATTGTGCCTTCCTTCGCAATTTTTTGCACAATCGCAATGAAATGCCTGTTGCTTCAGCCACGCACTCTTGCAAATTGCTCATGTTAAGGGCTCCTGAATCTCTTTTGCGTTTCAAAAATTGAAATACGTTAAAAACAATCTGTCGTCCTTGGCTGTGAAAGCCCTCAGAAAACTGCAAACCCACAATTATTTATCGATGAAAACAAGTAAAATCTGCGATGTTATGTAATGATCTGGGTTTATTTCTTGAATCTATGCAATTCGAGATATTGTCAGCGTAAACGACGACCTTCTAAACAATATTTTATTTTACTCAATAAATTCTAGCATTCGTTACAATGTATTAAAACTATAATGCTAACATGATGTTTGTAGGTCGTACTACAGCGTGTAGAATCTTGACGTTCGAAGTTTATTTGTACCTTTTGCGCATATGGCGTCACCGCCATTCAATAATAATTACACTCTACCACCACTTAGAAAGTATATGCGTTTTTACATTTACGCGATATGATTAACGAGGGCTATTTTTACGTTAGGCGTGGCTCTAACGCCATTGTTATATTTTCTGCAAATCACGTTTTACCGGCTGATGCAATCGCTGTCTAAGTCAAATTTGCATGCACTATTTAGGTAAAATCAAATTACTTACGTGATGTGTAACTCTGAACTTAATCTCAGAATCCAGCAAGTGGTTAAGGTTTAATTACGCTATGTTAAACATCAAATTTGCTATCCGTCTTTAAACCTTTATTGCACTCGTAGGGGGTTGAAGGAAATAAGTAGCGGGTACGATAAAGGCAAGGTACAGGAAAAAAACTACACTCCACTCAGGTACTTGTTGTTTGGTACATGCCTCGTGGCTTAATGCCGCTTCCTCGATGCGCGCACATCCGCATTCCTTCTGCGCAGACGCGACTGTCAGCGACGACTGAAGTTATCGTATTAATTCAAAAAGACGCTGCAATTAACTTACAAATTATGTCTAAACATAAAAATGATACATGGCCAATTTGGCATGTAACAGCGTGCAGTTCTTCAGTTGCCATGGCACATTGATCGAATAAGCAACGCGCTTTTATACTTAAGACATATTTTAAATCGGATGGTTTGTCTACTCTAACGCGACGTTACTTTTTGAAAATGATACAATATTTGACGCATAGCTGATGCACCATCTGCCTCGTTAGTTAATTTATGGGCGAAGAAGTTTTGTGAAACTGGTTCTGCCACTAATAAAACGCCCTCAAATAGACTGAAAACCGTCAGAACACCGTTGGTATAGTAGAACGAGCCGTGAATCAGAATCCCAGGTGATCGTTTCGTACTCATTCACATACTTTAAGTTTATCTCACACAAGTAAACATCGCATTTTTAAAGCACAAATTGCGCTCTAACTTTATAAAATTCAGCTAGTGAAATATATGAAGCCTGCAGACTATCAACTCAAAACTTTTTGCGAAAATACGATGGATCATTTTTTTGTAAAAGATGCTGAGAGGGCATTGTCTTTAGTGACAAAGCACATTTTCGTATAAATGGCTACGTTAACGAGCAGAATACACGAGAATGGCCTCTTGAAAATCGACGGGAATTGCACCACAAGAAGTTACAGTTTAAAAAGGTGACCATTTGGTGTGGCCTGTCTGAATCAGTACTTTTTTGAAGATATTTCTGGACGCACTATTACTGTAACCAGGTCAGCAGTATGTGAACATGATTCACAAGCTTTACAAAATCTTCCTCGTTATAATGCAGATGGTAAATGATTCCAGTAAGATGGTGCAACACCGCATACAACCGCAATATCGATTAACGTAATTTCCATTCCTATTTCCATTCAAATCCCTTGATCTTACGCCACTGGATTTTTTTTTGTGGGATACTTTAAACATGTCGGGTACACTAATCCTCCAGTCATTGCGAACAACTGAAAGGACGAATCCAAAATGCTGTTCGTAACATCCCTATAGATATGCGTCAGTGACCCTTTGTCAATTTGATGTCCAGGTTGCAGGAGCGATATCAACAAAGCGGTCAACATAAAATTCGCATGCCGTGCGATTTTAAACATCTTAATACAATTCATCAAAGAGGCTTTGCACCTGAGTATTAAAGACTAAAATTCATTATGGAATACCTTTTAGTTTACAACATCCATAAAACTTGTGACATAGAATCGGAGACGATATCTAGTAAATACCAAAGAAACAATTGCACCACCTAAATTAAAATAAACAATATTGTTCTCATCAAAGTACTTTGCATTACATCAACGAAGAAAGGTACAAAATTTAACTCAGCTGCCTATTGCTACATTTCAGTGCAACGATTTCTGCTAATCTTCGGTGTCCGTGTACCAAACTTTTCGGTGAAGCAACTACAAGAATTCTCTAGCCGTGCTATAGACAGGATGATTCACAATCTAATAGAAATATATTAACTAATGCCTAAGAAAGGAACACATAATAAAAATTATTTTTTAAAAATAAGGACTTAAAATTTAAACTTATGTCTTTATAAATATCTATACAAATATATGTAAAAGAAAGAAGCGGAACACCACAGAAAGTGTATTTGCGAAAATCCACTTTAGTTATGCTGATTAGACAAAAATTAAGTCAGTTATGCCAATCACTTTTTGTAGCATGTCGCTTCTTTACCTTACACGTACACGTACAGGCATTTTGAAAAGATCCATTTACGTTTTCAGTTGTTATTTTCTTGAGAAATAATTTTTACGCGTAAACATCAATCTACGTCTCCTTCTTAAGCATCAGATAAAATATATCTATGAAGTTTTAAATCATCCTGTTTTCTAATTCTATATTCTGACGCATTTTGGTTTAGTAAAGGTATCTTACAGCATTGGCCAGGAAGCGAGTCTTTTGAACCTGGAAATTGTGAATGTTACTAAGTGCTTGCTATTCGAAGCAAGCGAGAGATCTTTAGCGTGCGTGACAACATTCACATACAGGACCTCCATTTTATCTCTCATCTGAACGAGGACGTATTTTTATGATAAACGTTCGCCTAACATTTTTGAGACGGTACGTGTTGGCAATTGAACCCCGGACCTTGGGATCTGCAGCCATACGTGAACCTCTCTGATCCACAGAGCCATCTTCTCCTTGACGTCCCTACATTTGATTTTTTCCAATGCTCCACCCGAAGGTACTACATTGGCCAGAAAACAAGTTTTTTTACCTGCAAATTTTGAATCTTGCCGAACCCTTGCTGTTGCAAAGCAAGGTAGAGATCTTTAACGTGCGTGACAACACTTACACATGGGGCCTCCATTTTACCTCTCATCCGAACGAGGGCGTATTTTTGTGAAAAATGCTCGCCCAACATTTTTCAAGCGGACCGTGTTGGGATTTGAACCCCTCCTTGACTTCCGCTAACCGTGACCCCTTCAAGGTCTCCTCAAGACTAGAAAATAAAAAAGGTAGCAGAAACAAAATCTTGAGAGTAGAGTGGGTGTTTCAAAACAGCCACGCTACACTGGGCCAAAAATACAGGCGGCTCTATGGCTTAGTTAGTTTGCATGTGACTACTAAGTCCAAGGTCCGGGTTCGGTTCCTCATATGAACTGCTTGAATAATGCTAGGCGACTACTTTTCACAAAATTACGCTCCCGTTCAGATGAAAGGTAAATTGTAAGTCCCGTATGTGAGTGTTATTACGCACGTTAAAATCTCTACCTTACTTGGTACAGTAAGGGTTCGGCAAAATTCAAAATTTCCAGGTAAAAAGTTCGTTTCCTGACGAATGTAATACCTTTAAGTGGAGCATTGGAAAATCAAATGTAGCGAGTCAAAATTTGCATATACAAGAATACTCGTATGCGATGGTGCATTTGTCGTGCAGTAACGTTCAATTTTTGGTCCGAATTATCTGTGGCTTAACGCACCTGATTCACTGCAGTAAACGTTTGGAAACCCCCAGGTAGAATGCGGTATTTACTGTTGGGATCGAAAAATGTGATCAGCATGGCTTTTACCTCAGATTTTTTCACGTGGTTCTTTGTTTATCGAGGGAAGAATGTGACACCATCATTCCATTGATTGCTTCCTTGTTTCGGGGCCGTACTTGAAACATCAAGACTTGTCCCCTGTGACAAAGAAACCCAGATAAAAATAACACGGGTAATACATGTTGATTAAATTACCATTGGATTCAAAACATCTTCCTTTTTGCTAGTTTGTTAGGACGTGTGGCGATCTTTTGGTAGTAACACTCGTACACATTCAATGTTTTCCGCTGCCCTGCTTTTGGATAACTGATTCCTTGCCAGCGCAAAAGCTTGCAAACCAATCATACACACACTTTCTACCCCCAGCATCTTGCCCGAACACGTGCACCAACGTTTCAAGAGTTTCTGTCGCCGTTTTACCCATTTTAAAACAGAACTAAATGTTGCATCGTTGCTCCATGGCTTTTCGGTGCACACTACTGGGATTACTCTGTTGAAATGAATGCAATAATACTGCTTTAGCAACCTCAGGCACTCCCCAAAAGGACAACTCCGGATATGTCCTGCATGCTTACGCATGCAAGTTATCCTGTTTCGAGCGTTGAATCCGATGCATTAGACTATTCACCAAATTTAATAGACATAAAATCAACAAACTCATGTTATGAATTAATTTTAAATTGGAGAAATAAAAAGATAACCTAATTTATTCATAAGCTTAATAAAATCAACCAAGTTGTTAAAAAAAATCAAATTTTTGAAATTCGCTGTCAGAAAATTTTGTTTTAAAGATAGCAAATTTTACACAGGTAAAAAATATTTTCCACATTATTCAAATCAGCGCTTAAATCAGTAAAATGATCGAATAAGGTACCATTAAAAACAAAACAACGATATCGCATGAAAACCGAAGCATATAAATGATCGACAAATACCAAATTCATTGAAAGCTGAACTCTGAGCAGCTCATCCTGTCGGTTAGTGTTCGATGATGCCTCAATAAACAAGAAACATAAAAACAACAAATCTAAATCACAATCATAAGCATAAGGCAACATACATAAAATTGCAATAATAAACGATCATAAACAAAACAGTATTAATAATAAATATCATCTCGCATAAAGATGATTTTGTTTGTTAGGTTACAGTTAAAATATAGGCATCAACAAAACCTTTAACAATCATATCTTTACGTAGGAACTAATATAAGTTATTGAGCTTGGTACTAGATAGATCTGCACCTTCTAAAGTACCTGTTTTGTCTAAAGATTAGTAAAAAAACTTCTTTCGAACAATACCAGCATGCATCAACAGCAGCTACAAATGTCAAAGGAACTCTATGGCCGGACGTTAGCCGCACATTTCGGAATGGAGACACCAATAGGAATTGGAGTAGCGCAGTTGTGTTTTCCAAATTTGGCAAACGATAACTGTGAACAGTGAAATAAGAGAAGACAGTTTCGGCTCCTTTTAAGAGTAAGTATAAATAAGGAGGATTAATAATTGATAGAAGATTAGCTACAAAAGCACTTTCCACGTTTTAAGTTATTAGCACCATTGTCAATTCAAAAAACAACAAACATAATAAATAACAATCCAAAAGGCATAAAGCCAGATCGCCGTATCAAATATCGATATGAATATTAAGAGCGGGAACTAAATTGTGGTCTTAAACAAGTTTGTCGAACAATGCCAGAAACAGTACACAACAAAAATATGAGTAAAATAGATATTCACACACCACAATATAATATACTTGTTATAGGTGTAAGAATCGTTAGTGTATGCCCGGAAGTGGCAAGCGCCCCATAGCAAATTAAAGGTGCACCAACTAACTTCAGTGGTGCGGGAGTAGGTCGCTATATAAACAAATTGATAAATTGCAAAATGTAATGTGGAAGTAAAGTTATCAAGCAGTGTTACTTTAAACACTAACTCTCAAATGTTTTTTTACTGTCTTCACTAATGGACGCCAACTCGTCTGGTTTAGGGTACGATCCCCTAGAAGACTAGTTTTCCTAGTAAATTCTTATTTGTTCGGCATCCTGGTGTAATGAAGTTCTTTTTACAACCAATCTGCATTCTAAACAACAAAAAAACACCTTCGTCTCACTGCGTCATCTAATTCTGTTTGAATACAATCATCTTGGCACTATTCCTGTAAACAGGTAAACGCGCAAAATTTTAAATTACATAAATCAAGTCAAATTCGATTTGTCATAACATTAACTAACCAAATACGGTAATTAATTACGTCATCCACCTTTTCAATTTAAATTTAAATGTTCATTTTTTGTATATCTAATAAAGTAAACATTTTATACTACAATGATGGTAGAGGTTTATAATTTCATCACTATCTTAGACATTTGAATTCATAAATTTCATCTTAATGTAAACTGTTTAATATGAGAACTTACGGTTTTTAAATTTTTCCTTCGCTTATTATAGAAAGACCTCCATGAACCAGGTTTGAGTTCGCAAGGTGCGGGGTAATTGGAATTCCAACTATAATGCTGAAAACAATACTGTCCATCCTGCTTTTGTTTTCAGGGTCGTCATTAATTTTACCACGCTAGAATAATTTGGGCTAACTTATAGCTAAATCTGTTCCTTTTACAACCCCTAGAAACGAATTATCCTCAACATGCTTTCTGTTAACGAGTTTATGAAGTAATTTCCTTTCTTCTACTGTCAGTTCTCATTATTTTGTCCACTTTCGACGCCTTCGAAGGATTTGTGATTGTATTGCGGTCAATCATATCGAGTTTATTTAAATCACGTAAAAAACGCGTGATTTTCCGTGGTTTAACCAGATGTTTATTGTTATAGTTCATTTCACGAATCAGTGTAGTGACGTCACAAGCAGTAATTTTTATTGGCAAATCTAATTCAAAACTATGAACGTGTACTAATCGGGAGAAAATAAATACTACGGGTTGGCATCACTGTGCTAAATTTCGTTTCATTTTGAATCTGTCAACAGTAATTTGCGATTTATTGGTTTAGGCAAATTTAAGGAAATTTTTATTGTTTATTTTGTATAAAAACATGTTCTCTTCAGAACAAGTTTTGTTTTTTGTATTGTTATTCTGGATTAACGGTAAACAACATGCACAACGTTCTAAAAGAATGATACTTTATGTAATGTATGGCAACTGAACAGCTGCTGGTTTATATAACATCACTACGTTGTTTCGTGAACATTTCATGTCTCCAGCAGTCTGTAAGTTGTTACAATGATAACATTTTACATTGTAACTTACATTATTGTCTGTAATATTATCTTCATGAATTCCACTTAGCTCATCAGCTGTGCCAAGGTGATTTAATTATATTGCTACAAAGTTACTTTTGTCTTATCTAGTTACAATTTTACTGTAGCCACATTCGTTTCCGTGTAGCTTCAAATTTAAGCATCTCTAATATATGGTATAAGAAAAGGTTTTCTAAATACGAGGTAATTAATTACATAAAAACATGAATATAAACAAGCCAACTACTATCTAACGATTATTTATTCTAAAAATTCTCTTAAAATAACATCATTGCGTTACAACAATTTTCTGCTGCAATTAGTTTGTTTGCACAAACTATCTACGATAATTATACATACTTGTGTCTTTGTGTTGTGATCCGTAATGAATAATATTGAAATCTTGTTTTCTTTTTGTGGTTTTTTAAAAAAGTAATTGATCTGAGTTGCGTTTAATTATGTATTATAAAGAAATAGCTATGAATTTGTAGCTTAACTTTATACTCTAAAAAAATTTAAACTGTCATGCTTAATTATCATTACTTATTAATAAAATCTCAATAGATGGGGTACAACTGCATTTATTCTACCCGTTTAAAATTGTTTTCCTTGCCTATATGATTTATATCTGAAGCAACGCGAATTCGTTATATACTATTAAAGTACACGTGTATAAGCTGCACCGATTGTCATTAAACTTTACCATCCCATATTTTTTACTTTAATAGGTACTTTAAACTAACATTGTTTCTTTCCAAATGGCAGTGGTAGCTTAATCAAGACGTCTTATAATAATTTTTTTTATAGAAGTGGTATACTTTTAATGAACATGCCAAATATAAAGCACGAAAATCTAATTTTCTGTTATGAATTTTGCGTGGGGACACGACGCTTAATTAGAGCATTTTAATATTTTAATATTACTAGGGTAATTTTCCGGATAAAAACAGTATTGATTAAAAATGTTATGAAAGCTAATTATGAATCGCGGAGCTTACAAGTGCTTCCTCAAACTTTATAGGTCTAAATTTTCGTAAACTTTTCCTGCTCATGTTGTGATTGCATCAAATTAAGATTTGCTTAAAGGTGTGTGAACACGTTTCATTGAACACTTTCAGTGCAGCAATATAAGAAAGAGTTGAGTTCATATGTGAGCCAGTAGCAAGGAGTGGTAATAGTTGCACTCCATAAAGAGTAACTTACTTAACTACATCTATAAAATTTGAACTCGCCTATCACCGTTATTTTAATATAAGTGTATTTTGTAAAAAACTATGTGTGGCGTTCTGAATTGTCTGGAGTGACGTCGTTAATTCTTCGTAGCAGCAGAGATAACATTTATTTACAAGTTTAAAGGTTATGAACTAATTATACATTAAATGCATAACGCACAAAGAAAATATTTACAAAAGTTTTTGTTTGCTGAAAGCTCTTTAGTCTGTAAAGTTGCAGAAAGCATTTTTACGTTGTGAATTCGAATGTTATAACTTCAAGAAGAAAGCCTGCATCTGGTGTTGCGTAGAGAATGGCATCCATTGTTAGGCTGAATGCAATGCGGAAACTAGCGGTGGTGACTGGAGTAGGATTTCTATGCTTCAGTACCCTGCGGCTCGTAGGCGGAGATGCTGGCATACGGGCGATGTCCTTGGTTGGTAGAAATTGAAACGAACTGATAGCGACATGTTCCCAATCCTAGCGTGCGTGTTTGCGTCACGTGCTCTAAGAGGGGGTCCTTATGATTTCGGAAATGGAGTGGGTCCAAGCTGTGTTATGGTGGGCTTGTGCGTCCTTGGTGTGGTAATTAAAGTGTACTCTATTTTATCCCACTAGATTTGGTATTTGCAACGATATAATCTTAACGAAAACCCATAGTGCACGAAGAACTTGGTGACTTCCATTTTGCACTATTATCAAATTCTCTCCAAGAAGTTTGGGAACTGCCCTAAAAAGAGAACTACTAAGAAGTAATTTGCTCTAACGCTTTGAACCGCTTTCTATCATGGGTTTGTTTGTACTTACTAGTCAGTTAATTAAGGGTATGGTTGTTCACATACTCATACATACCACCTTTCTAGTGACTGCGTTATTCACGATAAAAAGTGTTATATTTCTTTAGAAAGTGTACTTTTTTACGTTTCCAGGTAATTGTCGTTGGAGTACAACTTGGTTCTTTTGGGCTCGTGTTGACTGTTTCTGAGAGTTCGTTCCCCATGTATGCAGAATTGACCCCGTCGATTGAAACAGTTGTTTCCTTGATCTGTTTGTCGCTGGTCGACCGTTTGTTCTCCATGTGGATTACTGTGTATGGTCTATCGTATGAACATTGTAAAACATTGTTGTTGCCTCCGCAATGTATAAAAATATGGCTTGAGTTTCTTAACCCTTTGAATACGAATGTCTCTCTGTTGCTATGCTTGGTGCCTTGGACTGGTTGTAGTAGTTTAAATAGTAACGTATCTAATTAGCAAATATCTTAGGACGTGTTTGCTCTGTCCTGGTAGACGAGCGTTTTGTTCAATGTAAACTCTACAGCTGTAGCGTTTAGTTCTTCCTTCCAGGCATCCCTGATTCCGATTAAACTAAAGGTATTGCTTGTCTGTTTCTCGGTTTCGTTGCAGATCAATGCAGTTTTCAATTGCCAATGGAATCGTTCCCCCATGACATTGGAGTGCGGGCGATATGCTGTTTTGCGGATACTTATGAATCCGATCGAGGCTTCCAGTTATTTGAATAGTTGCAATTCAAACTGACGGCCATGATCTGTTGCGACTCTAAATGGTACGCCAAAACGTGCAATCCATTACTCTGAGAACGCTTTGGCTACCATTTTATCTTCAATGTTTTGCAGAAGTATTGCCTTTGGCCATTTTGTTAGCGGTTGATGCATGTGATTAAGTATCGGTGTCCCTCTGAAACGGGTAATGCTCCGCCAATGTCCATATGGACATGTTCGAATCATAAAGATGGTGGTTTGAAATGTTGTTTCTGTGACCACATGTCTTGTGACTTGTGACTTTTTGTCACTGGAAACAACTTCATGTCCAAGTACGGCAGTCTAATTTGATGCCAGACCATACAAATTTTTGGGATACCAGCTTCATGGTTGCTTTTATTTCTGGATGAGCTAAGTTGTAAATGCTTGCAAAGGTTCTTCTCAAAATTCTTTTGTTACAAATGGGCGAGCTAGCACTTTTGAAATGTCACACAAAAATGTTTAGTTAGAGTTCGAAATTTCTATCGGTCAATAGGTCAAACTTAAGTTGTTTGCTTGAAACTTTTGAACTCTTCGTAATTCTGCTGTGACTTATATTGCTGTTTGAAATCAATGCTATACATGCTCGAGAGTAAGTCAGCGACAATGTTTTCTTACTCCAAAGTATGTTTGATGTTTGTCGAATACTGGCTTATATAATCTAAATATCTAAATTGCATGAGAGTACATTTTTTCAATTTGTGTTGGAAAACGAAGGATAGAGGTTTATTGTCTGTTTAGATGCTGAAATATCTACCCCCTAACATATGTTTAAAATATTCGACAGTTTGATTAAATTGCGCGAAGTTCTCTGTCGTATGCTGATTATTTAGTTTGGGTATTGGTTAGCTTTTTGAACATAAAGCTAGGCTGCCATTGTTGGTTGTTCCACTGTTGGATTGCTCCATCGGAGGTAAAATCTAAAGCATCTGTTGTTATAGATAGTTTTGTGTTGGGGAGTTAATGTGCGAGTAACACGGGGTGTGCTTTCTTTGCACTTCTCGAAAGCTATGTTTGCTTCGCTTGACCAATTGTTAGGCGTGTTGCTTTTTATTTTAACATTTAGTAGGTCGTTGAAGCTAAACTTGCGAGTCAGCTGTTTGAACTATGAATCGTCGGTAATAATTCAACATGCCTAAGAATCTTCAGATTTTTAGCTGTTTCAGGTTTTGTGCAATTCTATATGAAGCGGACTTACTGGTAATGGTTTGATGTCATCTTTGATGATGAGGTATCCAATTTGAATTTATCTTGCCCGAAGATGCATTTAACAAGGTTTATACCCACGCTGTAATCTTTTAATATGCTAAAAGAATTTCTAAATGTTTGATGTGTTCCTCTTTAGACTGAGATGCTACTAGAATGTCGTCGATGTAGCCGTAATAGAATTCTAGTTTGCTTAAAACGTCCTCCATGAATCGTTGAAAAGTTTGTGCAGCGTTTCGTTATCAAAGGGTTATGTTTAGAAATTACAATAAATCAAAAGACGTTACAATAGAAGTCCATTCTATATCTTTTTCAATTACGGGGATTTGGTGATAGACTCTGGCAAGATCGGTTGTGGGAAAAAATTTCCTGCTTTGCAATTTTTGTGAAAAATATTCCACATATAGGAAAGGATACCAATAGAGAATTGTGCGAGCATATAAAGCCCTGTAGTCTCCACAGGATCGCCATTCTTTGTTGTGTTTGGCCACCAAATATATGGGTGAAGTCATCCATGAATTGCATCGCTATTTCCAACTGGACCATTGTAGCGAATTTGTCTTTGGTGATATTGAGTTTGTCAGGCGCCAATCTGCGTGGACGAATGTATATTGGTGGTCCTTGGGTCGATAGGATGTAATGTTCGGTCCTATGCTTATTATCGTGGGAAGGCCTCTCGGACGGGTTATATCCGGGTACTTGGTTAGGATTTTGTGGTATTTTGAACTGAATACCGTGGTTGATATAGCACTATCTTTATTTCTGGCGGGTTAATTTTTGGTTGATAGTTTATCTCTAAAAAGTTTCATATTTTTTGCCTCAAACAGTAATTCTTTGTGTGCAAGCAAATCCATGCTAACGTCGGAGATGACAAATTGCTAAGTGAATGGTCGCCCTTATCCCACACCTAATGTTAATGTGATGGTACCATATGCGTTTATGATCGTTTCATTTGCTGTAAACAATTTGTGTTTCGTCGGTTTGAGTATTCCACAAACCTTGTTCTTGGTCATACAAAGAGGTCTGCGCCAGTGTCGATTATAAATTGCACAGATGTGGTGCGATTTTTTGTACGTAGGCGACGTTAAATGGAATTGAGAAAACACCTCTAATTTTAGCGACCGTCGTTTCTTGGGACGTGAAATTGCAAGGTTGTGCACATTTGTCTGCTGTGGCTCCGAAATTGTAGTGGAACCAGTATTAATCTTTGGGTTATTGCTGTCGTCGTGGGCTTTAACTACGTTGCCCTGTTCGGAACAATTGTTTAGAAGTACTTTGGCTGCGCTGTCTAATATCAGAGGTTTGCATTTGCTGAAACGGGCCTTTAAGTGCAAGTACCTCTTTTGTAAGCTTTCCCAGAAGTGTAGAGCTTGTATCCACAATTGTGTTGGCGTAATGTGCAGATTGCGCTTCCTAGACGGTATCTGCTAAATGGGCTGTGTTCTCCTGGGATGCTTGTTAGTCAGTAGGATTGTTTGCGATATAATGGATCAACCAGTTTTTAATTAAAAACTCGGATAATGATGATGTGACTTAAATTCCAGTTCGACTGTTGCCAACACTATAGCTGTTCGAGTAGATGCCTTGTTTTTGTTATACTTCAATCACAAGAAGACGCTGATAATCAAGATAAATTGCATAGCTGGCTAACATATTTTGGTTGTTATTATGAATTAATGCCGTAGTCCTCGGTAAGTCAAACCGTTTAATTATTTATGTGAAATGTTTTATTCTACAAATTTATGTAATTAAAACTTCTACAATAATTAGAAATTGGTTAATTACAAAAACATACATGTACACTTTATTACTCAAATTTAAGACAATGATTATTTTGTATAAGAAATGTAAACAACGATTAGTTTGCCACGTGATAAACACTAAAAATATTATAAATTATTTGAAGTCTATTTTAAGATCTCACGTGTTTATTTGAAAATTTCATGTTACAAGGAACAACTAACATTTTTAAGATCCATTGATGACTATATGTACATGATACTCAGATCTGAATATGATATGTTAAAAAACTTTTATTAAATACATTTATAAGACATTTTTAATGTAACATTATAACTTGACATAAATTCCACCTTCAGTTAACATTACTTAAAGAAAACTTAATTTAGAATTGTAAATGCCTATAACAACAAGATAATAATCTTTAATTTAATAGATATATATTTCTTCCTTCAGACTTTTTATTAAATTTACTAACGTAACAATTTATTAAAAAGGTAACTTTAAGATTAAAATTTGATATAAAGGTATATTCCTAATTTAGATGCAACCTATGATCTATTTGATATTTAATTTATAACTACTTTTTCATTCTGAGTTAATATTGCAATAGCAGTTTTAGCCAGCGTTCTTTACGTGCGTATAATCGTTACTAAAGTTACTTCGCTCTCTTTAGTGACGCTGTCTTGCTTATGTTAAATCTTTGAGTTTAGTGGCGCTTAATATTTCCGTATTCATAAAGACCTCCCCCTCTGTTAGTTTCATCCCGCTGAAATTAGAGTTCAGAAATAGTTCGGAAGTCTTCAGAAGTATTTGTTTCTAATACGGAAAAACTACATCTATGGTTAACTTGTGAGAGAAATTAAGGTGGTTCTATACTTATCTTGTATCACCATATTCAATATCTTTATACAAACTACTCCACTCTATGACATCTATAGAAACTGAAACAACTAAACGAAAGAAATATAAAGATAGAATACACCTTATTAAGATTAAATTTAACAGCTCCTAGACTGATACGAAAAATTATACTGTTTAAATTAATTTAATGTTCAATTAAGCCTAGTACATCCAGTACAGAAGCATTATACGTTTCTGAAAAATTGACAATTCGCCTAAAAAGCTGAAGGTTGTCTTGCACTAAAATCAACAGCCCTAAGATTACTCTATGGAAGGGGCTATCTAAGAAATTTTTTGAAAGAATACTAACGAATTACTGAACTTTCTTTCCCGTAACACAGCAGCACAATCTCGTCTCGAATACATTGTTTTATGCTATCGCCGATACGATATGTCACCTCTGCTCCACCAGATCGTCACGGCCGAACTCCAATTCCAAGTAAAGACCGCCCAATAGGGGACCGTCAACGTTCAGGACTCGTTTGCACGTGAAAGAGTATAAACCGGACAAAATTCCCTGCTACAGCTCAAAGAAATGCATCAAGACATTTGTTAGTCAAAGTTTAGAAGGAAACAACCCAAAGGTCCACTTAATGAGCACTACCGGCAAAAAAAGATTATTTGCTTTACGCATTTTACAATACCAGTGACCGTGCTGCCCTGACGCTAAAAATCTGTAAATCGGCCAACGCTACAAACCAAAAGTGGCTAATAACGTTCAGCATTGTATTAGGTACTCAGTGCTGGATTTGCGCATCGACCAAAAAATACCGGTTCAATAAAAGGCTCTCTCTACGTCATACAAAATATTCCACCACCGGAAATATTTCCAGTCAAACCCGATATTGCAATAAAGTAACAAACTTCTGTTGGTCATCAACGACCTGTTCAACTACTGTGTAAAAACCCTTCCCATGGCAGTAGCAGAAATTCCGTAACAGTCTCTAGAATCCTGGACAACTAAGTATTTTTCATATTTAAATTTACACAAACTCACAATAAGCGATAAAAGGTTCTAGCACATTGAAGGGTAGGACCTTTGGGGTGCTCGCCAACTAACGACGGTTATTATAGGCCCCGAAGTGAACCCCGTAGAACGCAGATATCAAACGATTAGAAATGTCTTTAAGTCTTTGCCACAATATGAACATCAAAACATTGCTAGCACAATGATTAACATGCGCATGAAAAGAAGCACCGTACACCAAACAAAATTTCCTCTTGAAATTGCTGCGACCCTGCTCCTAACTGCCAACCTGTTCACAAGTAAGGCAACAGACGCCAACAAATAATCACCCACATACATCAACAAGAACTAAAGTTCCGACACCAATACGCAGTTAACAATCACCCGAAAACAACTCCAATCTTTGAGAACAAATGACGATACAAACGTATTCCGTCGTCAAATTTAGGTTTGATGCCACATGGCAAGGATCATAGATAAAAAAAAGCGAAGGCAAACACCAATTTGGTGACGCCAGAGATGAAAATCTCTACAATTTAATGTTCTGAGATCCGTCCCAACCAGATCAGTCCCGCTCCAACTCATTCACAGGTAGCGTATGTTATCGTCACGACAACTGAGCATCAAATAGCAGAAATTATGAATGTAATAGCTACTTTTCGTTTTGACAATGGTTGTAGCTGTGATATGTGTCTGTTCAAAGATAAGTCGGCTGTCATTGTTAATATTTGGTGGTTACTATGGTTCAATTTTGAACATGCACCAGAAACAAATGTTATATTTGACTAGCAATACATTTATATGGTGTTCGCACTTTCTTCACTAAGTATACACCATACAAGTCGGCTAAATATTACGTAAGAATAATATGTGCATGCGGTTCCAATCCAATTAATTATTCTTTGGAACGAATAATGAACTCCGGCACACGCAAGGCGCTACATCGGTCAATTTTTTTTATAACCTTTATTTTTTATATCTTTCCAAATACAGACAATACGACAATAACGCGTAAAACAGGCGAACGGCCTTTTACTGTGTATTATGCCTTGCATTTTCAATAGCCACAGATGTTGAGAAACTATATCTGATTAAGGAAAATTAAATAACACTGTCATCCTCAACCATATTTAAAGTGAATAACACTCTACAATTAAAATTAAATAACAGAATTTCTCCAAACGCAACATGGAAATGCACGAGGTGCGGTAACTATACAGTGCGTTGTTTGAAGGTTGAAATCCTGATCAATAATAATTCAGCGGTTTGAATTGTGCCGGCGTTGCCGTGGATCAATGTAGTAAGCGTAAGACTACGGATCCCAACGTCCCAGGTTCAAATCCCGACACGGTCGACTGCTTGAAAAATGGCAGGTGAGCATTTTTCACAAAAATTACGCCCTCGTTCGGATGAGAGGTTAAATGGAGGTTCCGTGTGTGAGTGTTGTCACGCACGTTAAAGATCCCTACCTTGCCTGAAAGGGCAAGGGTTCGGCAAAATTCTAAATTTCTAGGCAACAAAAAACTCGCCTCCTGGCCAATGTAGTACCTACTGGTGGAGCATTGGAAAAGTAAATGAACGGTTTGAATTGTGCCAAGGTCCCGGGTTCGAATCCCGACACGGTCCGCTTGAAAAATGTTAGGTGAGCATTCTTCTCAAAAATACACCCTCGTTCGGATGAGCGGTAAAATGGAGGTACCGTGTGTGTGTTGTTACGCACGTTAAAGATACCTACTTTGCTTAGAACAGCAAGGGTTCGGTAAAATTTCAAATTTTCCAGGTAAAAAAAACTCGCATCCTGGTCAATGTAGAACCTTCGGGTGAAGCATTGGAAAATCACATGTAAGGTTTGAATTGTGCCGGGCGGCTCCGTGGCGTAGTTGGTATGTGTGTGACTACTACGCCCAAGGTCGCGGGTTCAAATTCCGACACGGTCCGCTTGAAAAATGTTAGGCGAGCATTTTTCACAAAAATACGCCCTCGTTCGGATGAGAGGTAAAATGGAGGTACCGTGTGTGTGTTGTCACGCACGTTAAAAATTCCTACCTTGCTTGCAACAGCAAAGGCTCGGTAAAATTCAAAATTCTCAGGTAAAAAACACGCATCTTGCTCAATGTAGTACCTTCGAGTGGAGCATTGGAAAATCAAATATAGAGTGTGAATGGTGCCACGGTCCACTTGAAAAATGTTAGGCGAGCATTTTTCACAAAAATACGCCCTCGTTCGGATGAGAGGTAAAATGGAGGTCCCGTGTGTGAGTGTTGTCACGCACGTTAAACCTTGCTTGCAACAGCAAGGTTTCGCCAAAATTTCAAAATTTTCAGGTAAAAAAAACTCGCTTTGTGGCCAATGTAGTAACTTCAGGTAGAGCATTGGAAAATCAAATGTAGGGTATGGATGGTGCCACGGTCCGCTCGAAAAATGTTAGGCGAGCATTTTTCACAAAAATACGCCCTCGTTCAGATGAGAGGTAAAATGGAGGTCCCGTGTGTAAGTTTTGTCACGCACGTTAAATATCCCTACCTTGCTTGCAACAGCAAGGGTTCACCAAAATTCTAGATTTACAGGTAAAAAAACTCGCTTCCTGACCAATGTAGTACCTTCGGGTAGAGCATTGGGAAAAATCAAATGTAGGAGGGGGTGATTGGTCCTCACAAGTTGTAAATTTACTACTAAAGTACTTATTAATTATTAAAGCAGAACGTAAGTTGCAAGCTTTTTACCTCTTTCGGAAATAAAATCATACTGTTGGTTTAATCGAACCATTTTATAAGAGCATTTATATAAAAGTGAGGAGCCTTTATGGGTATGCTAATATTGTAACATAGAAACCAAATTTTCCACTAGGTATTGAATAAATAGTGGGTAGTGATGCGACGATTAATTATACCCTTCAATTTTCAATATCACAAGATTGATTTTCCAGATAAAACAAAACTGATTAAAATTGTTTTAACGACTATTAATGATGTATTCTATAAGTGTGTTCTTAAACTTGTTTATACAGCCATAGTACAGCTGTCCTGCTCATGCTGGGCTGACATTAAACAAATAGCTACTGCAACATACAATTGGAATTTTTCCTAGAAGTTTGTGGAACATGCTTCAGAAACACTTTTACCGTAACGCTTTAGAGAAAAGCAGAGTTGAGTGGAGTGGAGAGTTGTTTGCGTCCTCTAAGGAGTAGAATATTATATAGCATCTATAAAACTACTAACCTGCAACAGCTGTATCATCGTGAGTGTACTTTATAGAGCACAAAGATAAATTCACGTGACACCGGTAGATGTTTTTATTTCCACATTGTCCATGTAACAATTTTTAAAATACTGTTAAGATATGGAGACAACTGAACGGATTTCAAATTACTCTCCGCTATTTGGTACAATACAAAACCAATTATTTACAGATATTTAAAGACGATCCTCAAAATACTGTAAGTCCGCTACATAGATCACTATATACTATGCTAAATTCTTTCTTAAAAGGAGGAGTACACTATATACACTCCAAACGTTAATGTACCAATATTATACAAGCACTAACCGTTATATCCTAATTTATATAAACACTAGATATATTTATTTTAACAATATTGACAAACAATTTACTTCGTACCGCTTGTGGATCAAGACAAAACTGAATTAATTGAAGGTGCGTGGCTAGCTCAACGGAAATTTTTACTATAAAATTTACAAAATAAAAAAAACATTGCAATCTCAAAAACATCAATACATTAAAAACATTTTTCTTTCGTTCAAAGCAGTTTATAGAATAATTTACAGTTGCAGTTAATAAAAAAAATAATTAAAATTCTTACCTAATATTTAATCACAGATACACAAATAGGCGAATAATCAACCCATACTTTATTCCCACGCTTGAAAGGGTATTTGGCCAAAAATCCTTGACAGGTAGTCTACTTAGTAAGGGTCAAATTGTCTCAAACTTTGACCTTAAAACTTTCGGGTAAATATGCCCATTACCAAACAAAATTATTATTGGATTAAGAACCTATTCTACCTTAAATTCAGACGACAATATACTCAAATATTGCCTATAAATAAAGAAACCAAATGGCGCTTAACCAACTCGTAAGCGGCATTAAATAAGTTCCATTTTCATTTTCAAATATACGTTAACATCCCAGTTTTCCAGTTGTTCATATAATTTTAAATCTCTATTTAGAATCTTATCTTTCAAAGTACATTTTCATTTATTTTTAATTAACTTACTTCAGATTAACTCTTTTGTCCAAGAACGTTCAATTCTCGTAGTGTTTTAAAAAATTGATTATGTTCCATATTTATGCAAAGTTACGTTCTGAGAATTGTTTTTTTATTCCAAGTTACATATTAAATATTAAATACTGTATGCATGCCGCATACATAAAGTAACTTGTTGGATGTCTTAAAATGAATCGGGAATTTATGAATGAATCGCCGAATACTAAATCTTAATTCATAGATGTTCTTCCAAAAACGCGAATTAAGGAATGAATCGTTCTAACCGAGTTTCGGCTTTTATATTAAAATTTTCTCTATTCGAGGATTTTGCTGTTCCTTTGAAACATAATATACCCAACTATGTCATATTTTCAAGAATGACGCACTTTATCACCTAATTAGTGTAAGGTTACGTGATTTACGAGCATTGAAAAGCGTGCTGTTGGTCCTTGTAAAACTTACGGGGTTAATATTTGTGTCGCATTTTATTCTACAGTAATGCGGAAAGCTACAAAATCGATTTTATGGGTTTTTTAATTGTTGTGCAAGTTCTTTGAATAAACGTTTCTTATTAATTAATGTATTCTCTTTTCTAAAACCAAAAATTCAGGGAAAAGCTCTTTCTTTAATTGTTAAAATATACACCCATGGGATTCAATTAATTAAAGCTTCCGCTTTCTGTATGGTTTTGTAAAATGCAAAAAAAGTTTTGCATCTTAGTAATTGTAACAAAAGATTGGTTTTTATTTTGCAATTAAAACGTGTTACGGCGCAGTTTTATAAAAATTAAATCGTTATCGCCAACAAGATCGAATGTAATTTTATTTGTGCATAAGGCAGTATTATTGATTTAAAATTGGGTCTTTTAAATACACGGGAAGTGTGTTTTTATTTGCGTTTTAATAGCTTTGTACATGCAATACGCTTATTTTATACACGGTAGAACAATAAATCTTCGGAAATTTTAATTCTTTCCAGATTTTTTCAATTTGGATAGGTTGTATTTATGGAATTTGGGTTTCATCGACCTCTTGTGACCTCTTTATCATGTTAATATATATATATATATATATATATATATATATATGTATTACAATGATTAAAGTCCATAGTAAGGTCATATTATAGCGTGTAACGCAGTTTTATTTGTATTATAACGTAAATAAATTTCTAAGGTGCGCAGTTTACCATACTTTAGTAGCATTCGTTATTTGATTCAGAATTGCAAGTTTTTTGTTAAAAATTGTTTAGTTTACGTTTCTACCTTTAATAAGAGTAAGCTTCACAAATATCAAATCTAGCGTGATATTTATACATGTTTTTAAACGAAACTTGTTAATTTTATCCAACTAGCTAGTGAAAACTATCAAAGAAATTAGATAACATCTTACGTAGAGTGTATAGTACTAAGTGGTTAAAATTATTTTGTTTTATTATGAATTTAATGTACGATTGCACTGTAATTATTAATCATGGAGCTAGCCAAAATAATCAGATGGCGAGCAATTATAGACATTCATCATAGCATCTTTCATTAGATGTACGCCTCCGTGTAATCCACAGCATCTTTTATCGACAACTGAGGCTCGTTTAGAATCATATCGATGAAAGATGGAAAATATGCGGTTGCGGACACAATTTAAGTGTGTATCTTCGGTTTTGCATAAAAGTCTAAGTTATTATTTCGTGTTATTAACCAATACCTTAATATCAATCGACTTGCCTTGTGCAATTATCCAAGATATATATTTGACAGTTGGCTTTCACCAGTGATTTTGAGCGTCGCTTCCTGTCTTTATCTGACAAACGTCACAAACCTGACACTGTCAGATATAATTGACAAAATGCCAAACGTAATTAAAAGTTAGGTTGATATGTGGTTGCGTACATGATTTAGATTTGTATAATTATCCATGCCATCACCCGTCCAGGTGGCTTAATTGCTAAATGCTTTGGCCGTGAACGCCTACAATACAGTTTCGAATCCTGTCCGGGACCTTATATTTTCCACTTCTCAATTTGAAATGATCTTTTAGGCTTTGCATAAAAGTGTAAGTTGTTATTTGATCTTATTAACTAATGCCTTAGTATTAGTCAATTTTCCTTGTGTTATTATCCAGTGTGATTAGTGATCACCAAAAAGTCATCTAGCATAATTTCGTAAATATACGACGCCGCAAACCTGAGCAAATTCGGGGAAATTTAAATAAAGGGCTCGTATATAAATGTTCATTTCATAAAGAAGCGTATTTGTTAAAACGATCGTATATGAAATATGCATGGAGAAACTGGTAATTGAAAGAATTTTCATTCCTAATGACAAAGAAAAAGTGTTTTTGAACAAGAACAATGATATATTCTGCGCGTAGAAAGACTTTTTTTTAATAAGTTTCTTCTACATTTTTGTTATATTTGTTATATATTTTTCAATTTTCAGCCAAACGTCACGATCCAGTAGAACTAATGATAATATATTATGTAGTAAAATTACTACAGCTTTAGTAGTAGAAATGATTTTAGTGAAATAATGAAGGAAAATTGTTTTAAACGCTCAGAAGTAAGTGAGATTGTTGGAAGTACATTAAATGAATTAAACGGAGCATAGATTAATAAATAATAATTTAATACTGCAAGATATAGTTTATATTGAATAAAAGTATATATGGAGTTGGAATGGTAATTTTGATACTTAATGCTAAATTTTAAACGATTTAAACAATTTTGGACATTGACGAATGACTACGTGTTAAACAGAGGCAACATCGACGTCCAGCATAATGTACATGGTAATATCAAATTACATTGTTTAAAATTAAAAAAAACATTTCTATTTATTAGTTGTTCTACGATAAAAGCACTTTGTGTGCTAGTATTTGAAATTAGAGTAGTTAGTAATTCTATTCGAAGAGGGCAGCCGACAGTGAAAATTTGCCCCTATATAAAAAATGTTTATTAAATCTAACCGATCAGATACGTCTAAATCCGATTTTAAAGGGGTGGATATTGAATTATCTATCCTATTTTAACAAATTTTGTACATGATAAGATTTAATTAAGAGTTGTAGGTGAATAAAATTAAGTACTCCCTGTATGTTTGTTGTGGTTTGTTATCTTTTCTTTTTAATCTGTTTAATCTGCTTAAGCCTTACAGTAACGTAATCACACACTTCTTTAATAACCACCCCCTCAACCGTATAAATGGAAACATGTTAAAAAGTGTTCCAATCATCAAGTTCTTGAATTTATATGAAATTTGAATATATAAAAATTAATCAGCTGATTTCACGTTGAGCGTATTGGCTACGTTCAAAAGCCGTTCACAGAACGCAACAAAAATTGAAAGTACTCATTCTTCTAAACTTAAAAATTTTCACCTACTGTATTCAAATCAAAAATTAATAAATCAAAGTCGCCTTCAATTTGTGTCATAAATGTCAAACTTAAATTTTTTTATTATTTTGACAACGATCCTAGGTCATGGATCAAAACGTAAATAAAAATCATTTTAACAAATATTAGTGGTTTTATTCCCAAGAAAGGTTAAAAAGAATAAAACTAAGATTAGAGTTTGCTCATCCTAATTATAAAAGAGACTTTGGACTCCAATTTTAGTATAAATGTGCGATTGCTCATAAGCTATATTTTTGTTAGACATTGTTTGTAAGCCTAAGCCCTTTGGCAATTTTGGACTCTAGTTTTAAATTTTAATGTTTGTGTGGTGTTTTTTTAGAGGTTATATGTAAGATATTGTTTGTTAGAGAACAGCTGTTGTGTATCCAGTAATTGTTATTTGAATGATTATCTGTTTAAGATTATTTCGTGTCATTATAAATCTGATATTGGATTCTAGTGGTTTAATTTAAATTGAGCTAGCAAAAATAAGTAGGGCAATACTTTTATTAACCACAGCAACACCAGTTCATTGCAACTTCTATTTACTCCCAATGTCGGGCTCGCTTTAGACCACAGCATGTTTTATTGACGTCCAACGTGAAGTATCTTCAGTCCAGTTTGCGGTTTGTTATCTTTAATTTTAAACTATATAATATTTTTTAATTAAAAATGTAAAATAACTAATAAATCAGTTCAGAACTACGTAAACAGGAATCGTTCAATTGGTTTGTGAGAGTCTTCAATTTAATCAATCATAAGTATCACACGTTTCATTGTTTTCATAAGAATAATTTTTTCTTATAGCCTTTTATGTCAAGGTTACTCAACATAGTTACTAAACTCTGAGTCAATAGTAACAGGCACCATTGCGCTAGAGCATCTACACACCACTGTGTCACGGTAACTTTTTAAAATAGAGCGATTTTGCGTTAAATTGCAACTACCTTAATTAAAAACGTAAATCTGAACCTTTCTAACGTTGTTTACAAAGTCTACAAACTTAACAAAAACGTCCTGTATAAATTTCCGTCAGTACGTGGAATATATCCTATAACC